>PVHT020000085.1:2747647-2830533 GCA_004024745.2 Catagonus wagneri
CTGAGCAAAGAAGGGGCGGGGGAGGGTTGAGCGAGAAGGGGTGGGGCTGAGTGAGGACGGAGAGGGGAGGACAGCTGACTCGCCCTAAAGGCTCACTGGGTTTCGCGGAGCTGGTGCAGTCTGCCCACGGCGTGGACAGCCCCTGCGCAGCCACAGCACACATCTGTGGAGTGATTACCCCCCTCCCCTCCACAAGGTTCCTTCCGGAACAACCAGCTACCCAGTGGGAGGTCCCTAACCACCTGTTGACACCCCACACAGGGACATATATGGATGCTCAATAATCGTTTCTTGATGATGAAGAGGATGAGGTTGAAGCTAGCTCTTTTTTCAAAGGTGGAGGAAGGGGAGCGTTTCAGCATTACTCTTAGCAATAAAGTGGCTCAGGAATTTCTCAGTATTTCAGTGTCTCATTGAGTCAGGGTATGCAGTGAAATACTACTCAGCCATAAAAAAGAATGACACTTGCCATTTGCAGCAACATGGATGGCCTTGGAGAGCACTATGCCAAGTGAAATAAGTCAGAGAAAGACAAATACTGTAGATATCACTTACATGTGGAATCTAAAAAACACAACGAACAGTGACTATAACCAAAAAAGAAGCAGACCCACAGAGAGACAGAGCAAACTCTCGTCCCCAGGGGGAGAGGGCAGGGGGGAGGGACTACACAGGGGCAGGGCTAAGAGGCACAAACTCCTGCATATGAAGTAAGCCACAAGGATGTATTACACAACACAGAGAATACAGCCAGTATTCTGTAACAGTTATAAACGGAGTATACCCTTTAAAAATTGTGAATCACGGTATTGTACAGCTGTACCTTATATAATATTATAGAGCAGCCATACTTCAATTTAAAAGAAAAAGGAACCAGAGCGTTACTGATGAGCGTGCCTGGGACACCACGTACACTGAGTTCTGCTCTGGTGTTGACCCAGGTCTCCAGCGCAAATGGGTAAGAGCCATGGTTTGCAATGGGGTCCCACGCTGGAGCACGTGAGCTAGTGGGGCAGCGTGGCGACGCCTTCACCAGCCGGCGCCGGGCAGGCTGCAGAACGCCCCTTGTGCTGACAGCACTCGCCTGCAGCTTCTCCGAGCTGCCACGTGCCTCCAGGTTGTAAGTAACGTGACGCGCCTAAAGCCGTGGTTCTCAGCCTGGGACAGTTCCGAGATGTCTGCCAGCGTCTGGGGGCAGTCGGGACGGGGGGACTGGGGGTGTTGGTGCCAGCGGCATCTACTCAGCTGTCTCCAGGGCGCAGGACAGCCCCCACCCCCCCTAGACGGGGAGCAGGAGAAGCACCACTGGGACCGGAGCAGAGCCCTGGGTGCAAGGTCACCTGCAGAAAGAGAAGCTATCCCAAGGGTCGGTGGCACGCAGGGCGGGGGGCCCTGGGACAGATGTGGGGCCACCCTGGTGGGTGGTCTCCCGCGTGCAGATGGCCTGCATCTCAGCCGAGGCCTCTCAATGTCTGAACAGCCTTGAACACAGCGTCAGCCGCGCCCCGGAGCTAACACTCACGGGGCCCTGTTAGGTGACAGCAGTGCCAACCCCTTGCCCCATGCTGACTTGCTTCATTTGCTCTGATTCTGTCTGGGGAGCAGCTTCTCGCTAACGGTTTGACTTTCCTTGCAGGTGGCTGGTGGGGAAAGAACATGCTGACCCCGGACACGGGGGCCCTGCGCAGCGATGTGACGTGTCACCGTGCACGGTGAGCCGGCACCCTGGCCGAGGCCGTGCTGGCTGCTCCCTGAGCTGGTCTGACGTGGTTGGCCCTGCAGATCGGGGTCAACGGCCTGGCTGCTTAGAAATCCAACACAGCAGCCTTTCTTTCCGAGCCCGAGGGCCCTGATCAGAGCCGAGAGGACAAGTAAGCTCGCGGGTGCCGGCCCACCGTGGGCGCAGCACACAGCCCAGAGGCCCTGGGGCTGGGGCGCGAGGGGTGTGTGGGAAAGAGCCGTGCCCAGCGCTAGTTGAGCCACCCCCATCCGCCTCTGCAAAGTCCCGCAGCCTCAGGGTCCTGGTTTTTTAGATGCACAAGGCTGCCCCAACCAGCGCTGGATCCCATGGCACCAGAAGCCGGGTCCACAGGGAGGGGCCGCCAGCCCAGGGCCGGCCGGGGGATGGGCAGAGCGAGGGGGACAGGGAAGGCAGGAGAGGAGGGACCGAGGGTCCGGGCAGCAGCTCCAGTGCTGTTGGGACTACAGACGGGCTTGCTACGTCTCTCTCTCTGTCTGAACACACCATCCAAAGAAAATCCAAGTTTCTAGATGTAGATGTAAAAGCTTAACTCATGTGTACTTTGGCTCAGGGTGATTTTTATGAGGAGGGATTTTTAAGTGGAGAGATCTTTTGTTTGAAATAAGAAAAATGTCTTTAATACGGAAACAGCTGCGCCTCTTACAGTGCTTCTGTTAAGCCCGTAAGAGCATGAAGCGTAAAGAAGGTTTGACTCTCCGGGTCCTTGCATCCTGGTCTGAATCCCGGCTCTGTTCCCCGAACGCGGGGACTTGGGGAGGGCAGAGAGGGGGCTGCCAGGAAATGCCAGGGTCAGGAGCTGGGTGACTCCCCTTGTCCCAAGTCACACAACGGGCATTGTTTTCCTCGGCTCATTTCCGGATCTCTGGGCCACGGGGACGGGTGGGTGATGGAGACACGGGTGCCGTGGGGACCTCGGACGCCACAGCACAAGCACTTACCATGAGTACGCCGAAGGACCACCAGTCGGCGCTCTGCGTGTGCCCCCTCCGGCTCACTACCTCGGGCGCCATGTACTCTATGGTCCCGCAGAAGGAGTACGCTCTCTTGTCGTGGTCGATGGCCTCCTTACTCAGCCCAAAATCTAGAGGGAAGCAGCGCACAGAGCTCAGTCTGGGTGGCGCCCGGCCAGCCTGCTCCAGCGCAGTCCGGGCACAGCGGACCCACCCGAGGCCACGCCGCCCGCAGAGCCTGGGCCCCAAAGCCGCCGCCTCCCCGTCTGCAGGAACCTGCAAGTGCCAGATGCTCCTGAGGCCCCCAGAAACCACATCTCTGATGCCCGACACGACTCCCCGGGCATCAGGGCCCGTGTTTAGCAGCCACACCCTGGACCGCGAGCTTGAGGCTGCCGGCTGGCCAGGACGAGGGCGCTGGTCCCAACGGAAGCGGGAGAAAGGGGTGACGGGCAGAGAGCTGTGTGGGAAGCGGGTCCCTGGCTGGTGAGAAACGGAGGGAAGACACAAGCTGGGGCTTTAGAGTGGGCGCCGAGGGCACCTTCCCCTCCATTCCCACGCGACCTCCGGCCGAGGCCACCGCCCCCAACACCCGCTACGGCGCTTAGTGGGTGAAGGAGGCGGTGAACGTGCTGGTTCTAAGGTTCCAGAGCCCCAGTTGCATCATCTGAGAATTTAAGGCTGATGCCTCTTTCTCCGCGGGCCACGTGAGCGGTGAGCTCAGGCCAAGAGAGAACGACGCTCTGCTCGCTCACCGCCAAGCTCGCCTGCTCTGCTCGTCAGTCTCAGCGGTGTGTCTGTCGCTTACACCTGGCCACAGTGACAGACGATTACAAGCTGCTAACCTGGGGTCACTAACCAATAACAGAGACCACAATGATAAAATCAGAGAAAGCCAAAACTCCGTACTGTCACGGATAAACCTGACGCGGCAGCTCACACTTAATCCAGCTGCCGCTGCACCGGTGACATTTATACAGCACACGTGCAGCTCCTCAGGCAGCAGAGGAAACCTGTCCAGCGTCAGCAGAACCTTCAGTCGCCACGAAATGCCACCCTGGCGCTTTGGAACCGTCTTAACCAGCAGCAGGAGTTAGGTTTACTTTCTCTGCTTGTTAAGGGCTCATCTCAGCTGTGGCTGGCTGGACGGCGCCCACCACAGGCCAGGCTGGACCCGGTGGGGGCAGCTCCCACCCGCGGACGCTGCTGGCGCCCTTGGACCTGGGCCCTCCCTGCCAGGAGGACACCGTCTGAAGGTCTGGCCGACGAGTGCCCCGCTCTTGCGCGTTACCCACAAGTCCAGTGCTTGACGTTAAGGAGCATTTAAAACCAGTGAGTGAGCAGGTACTGGCAGTCACTCGGTGCGTCTGCTGGGTGCTAGGCCGGGCCGGCCGCCTGGGGCTGTGGCACAGAGAAAAGGCGGCTCTGAAGACGGCACAGGGGTAGAGCGGGTGCCCGGAGCCGGGACGGGCTGCCTCTGGAGTGCGGGGAGCCCTGGCTCAGGGACCGCAAGCCGGGGTCGTGGGGAGTGGCTGTGTGTGAAGATGGGGTCAGAACCAGCTCAGCGGGGCGGCCAACAGGATGGCCCCGGGCGACGTCCACGCCTCCGACCCCAGGACCCCTGCCTTGCCTGGCGAAGGGGACCCTGCAGGTGTGACTAAGTCAGCACCTCGGGGTGGGAGGTCCTCCTGGGCCAGCGGGATGGGGCACAGTCAAATCCCTTACGTGGATTTGGGGCAGAGGCCAGAGTCAGAGAGGCTGGGGGTGCTGCCCGCTGGCTCTGAGGGCGCAGGGGGGCCGTGGGCGGCTAGAGAAGGCAACAAGACTGCCTCCCAGAGTCTCCGCCAAGGACGGTGGTCCTTCGGATCTGAGCCCCGTTTTGGACGTCCGGCCCCCAGAACCGCACAACGAGAAGCTTGCGCTGCTTCGGCCACCAAGGGTGCTCACGGAGCAAGAGGAAACCAGCAAAAGCAGGTGTCAAGGAACGAGTGGGGCGCTCAGCCCAAATGAACTCGGAGGGGCTTGAGGTTTCCGAGGGGGGCGGCCCTGCAGACGTGCTGAGACGAGCGCTGGGCCTCCAGGTCCTTACACAAGGTCCGGCGACGCTGAGGGTCAGCAGGGAAGGGGCTAGACGGGCCCTAGGCCAGCAGCAGAGAAGGAGGGAGCGCGGCCTGGGGAGCCCGGGTGTCTCTAGGGCTGGGCGGCCGCACCGACCACTAAGCCACAGCCTCGGAGACGGCCGCCTCGCCAGAGACGCGTCTGCACGCGCTGGAGGCATCGAAGGGCTTTGCCTCAGTGGGTACCCCCCATCTGGGACCGGATGAAGTTCTACAAACCTGTGATCTTAATGTGCCCCTCTTCGTCCAGGAGGATGCTGAAAGAAACAGGAAAACAGATGCTTGAAAAGGGACAGGACACCGAAGGGCGCGGAGATCCCAGGGGTCGCCTGCCGTTCCCGAACGCGGCTCTGAGATCACTGCTCCCCCGGCCAGCACTCCCGCTGGGTCAGGAGCGTACCCAGCCCCACGGGGTGTGGCGGCGCAAAGGGGCACCCTGAGTTCTTGTGCTGCTGCACCAGGCACGTGCTGGGGACCACAGGCTGAGACCTTCGCCAGCCCAGGGGGAGGGAGGGTCTGGGGACCCCCAGACTGTCTGTCCTGTGTGACTGGGACAGAGTGGGACCAGGGCCGACCGGGCCTGTGGAGACTCAGAGGGGGTTTCCCGTGGCCAGGCGGGCCCTCCGTGCCACGGCCGGTCCCCTCTCCCGAGATCTCCCCAAGAGCTCCGCCCCGGCTCTCGGGACCAACCCTGACCTCTGGCCCATGGCGACCCTGGTCCAAGCCCTCGCCATGCCAGCATCTGACAGCAGGTGCCCCGCAGGAGGCCCGGCCCTGCTCTTCCCACCTCCCCGGACGGAGCGAGGCCGGCTCCTCGGGGCAGGGCGCACTCCAGGCTGCCAGCCCGCAGGTCCCCAGGCGCCCGGCCTCCCCGTTTCTTCCTCGGCTACAGTTAAACCCTGGGAGGTGCCAGCCCAGCTCTAAAGAGATCAGGACATGAGCTCTGGGGGCTCATACGTGCAACCTAAGCACGTCCAAATCCACGGATGGAGGCGGGAAGGCGGTCCCGGGGCGGCGGTGGGGGACAGAGCGTGGGTTTTGCAGGATGAAGAGTCTGGGCGACCGGATGGTGGTGATGGTTGCAGGACAGTGTGAACGCCCTAAACAACGACTGAACTTAAAAATGCTGAGGGTGGGGGCGTTCCCCGGCAGCCCGGTGGGTCAGGGAGCCGGCGCTGTCACTGCTGTGGCGCAGGTGTCACCCCTGGCCCAGGAACTTCCGCATGCCGCAAGCGCGGCCAAAAACATGTGGTCGGGATGATAAAATTTATGTCCACTTTACCACAATTGTTAAACATCTGTCATGGGATTAAAAATAATACCCATTATTTTATGGAACTAGGAAGGAAAAATTTACACCGTATAATTAGGATGACAATTTATAAGGAAAGAAGCCAATGCTTTTATCTTTGCTTTTCAGTGTTTTTATCTGTGCTTTACTTAATCTTTTCCCAGAAGTTAGCAACTTTCAAAATTAACCCCTACTAATTCTAATTGACAACAAAATCCTTTCTCTTCAAGCCCTGCACTTCAACAGTCTTATTTTTAACTGTGAAGACCCCTCTGCCCTTTAACTGAGGGGTGCCGCCTTCACGGGTACCCAGGGCTCACGGCGGCCATAAGGACCTTGGCCGAGTCCGCTGTGACGGCGGCCTGAGCGCCTGCCGTCTGGGGGAGACGCAACAGCTTGCAGGCAGGACATGGCTCTCGTGGGGACACCCAGGAAAGAGCCTTTCACGGTTACTTAAACATTAACGCGTGGAAGCCGTGCGTGGGGCGCCCTGCCCTCTGGTCGCAGGCAAGTGCACGTTGCTTTACGATATTCACAGCACTCCTGGTTTCTGCGCAGGCCCAGGAGTTCCCGTCAAGGACTGCCACCTCTCAAGAAATGGCTTTGGAGCAGTCTGTGTCTTTCTCCGTTTAGTGCAGGCGACCAAGAAGGGACCTGGAACGAGGCGGGACCCACTTCCCATGCCCTCGGGGCCTGCGCTGCCTGCGTCCCAAGCCTGTGGGTCCCACCACGGCCCCTGGTCCAGGGGGGGCGTGGGCCTGTCTGGGGCCGGGCGGGGGCGTTATCAACCACGTTCCAGGGCAGAGAACAAACTCAGGGACTCCGCCCCAGGGGCCACTGTTAGAGCAGCCAGCTGACTTAACAGCACCCCTGGGTCCCCTTCTCCAGTGGAGCCCTCCTAGTTTATGGTCAGCTCTACACGGAACATATCAGGAAAAAGCCTGAAATAAGAACACTGTTACTGGGGGGACCTCGTTTGCAAAGGTACACGAATCTTACCGGAATTTGGGCTCGGGAATCTGGTGGCACTGTCTTTGGGAAAAGCTCCTGGAACAGCCCATTGGCCCTGTCACCTGGAAGTGGGCTGGGCGGCGTCTGGGAGGGCTCTTCCCAAACCCGGAGTGGGGACAGGGACTGGCCTGAAGGGACGAGCCAGTGAGGCGGCCGGTGGCCGCGTGCCGGACGTTCCCGATGTGGGGGTGGGCGTGGGGGGGCAGCGGGTTGGCCTCCCTCAGCGAGTGCCACGGCGAGGGCCGGGCGGGAGTGGGACGGGGGTCCCAGAGCAATCGGCACAAGCCGCGCACCTGTGTGTGGACAGCCTGCGGGGCCGGCAGGTGGAGCCCCTGCACGGGGGGGGGGGGCCAGCACCGGGACGCACCAGCCCCCGTCCGACCTGCACCCCCTGGGAACTCAGGAGCAGGTCACGCGGCCGCAGGGGAGGGCTGTGGGGGGCCTGCCCCGTCCCCACTCACTTCTCTGGCTTCAGGTCCCTGTAGATGATCCCCAGGCCGTGCAGGTGGTCTAGCGCCAAGGCCAGCTCGGCCAGGTAGAGCTTGACGTCCTCCTCGGTGAACATCACCTGGCGGGGGGCGGGGGGGCAGGCCGCTCAGACGCCGGGCCGCGGGGCCCCCGAGAGTGGGACGCGGCCGCTGGGGGGCCGTGCCCCCCGCCCCCCGAGGCTCTCCGGCTCCTGCCACGGAAACGGGGGTTCGGGGCACCGCTTTGGGACCAGCGGACGGAGGGGCGTTTCCCACAAAGACGACGCAGCCCAGGTCTGAATCCCGCCCCACCCCGTCCTTCTCGCCCCAAAACCACGCGGCTCCAGAGCACACGTCTGGGTTTGTATTTTGATACGAGTACAAACAACCAAACCGCACCACAAGGGCTGATGAACGCAGGCCCGAAGGGTCGCTGAACACACAGCTCCAGCCTCATCCTTTCTCCCTCGAGTTCACACCTTCCCCGCCCCCGGCCTTAGGCCAACCAGCCGCGCCGTCCAAGCAGGTCGGGACGAGTTCTACCACCCAGGACACGCTGCTGGCTGTGACTCCTGCAGTCACCCGCCTAGGAAGCCAGGGTACAGGAGCCACCGCTGACCTGCACCGTGAGAAACCAGCGTGCCAGAGACTGGAGCCCATGTCTGCCCGCACTCTCGCTGCGGGTGGACGTGTGAAAACTCAGTACAATCAGAAGGCTGCCTGCTAAGCTCGCGGTCAGACTCAGGGCAGCTCGGGGAGCTGAGCGGTGAAGCCTCAGGCTAACGCGGACAGAGCGCCCCCCGTGTCACCAAACGATGCTGCCCAGAGGGGCCAGGCCGCCCGCCCCAAGCCCCGGACCTGGGCGGGGACATTATGGTGTAGCCGACCCTCCCCGCTCCCCAGCCGCTGGGCCTCCTGTTCTGGCCTCCACGCTCAGCTGGCACCTTTCCTGGTTGGGTGCGTCTTTTCTGGGTCGGTGAGCATTTTCAGCAGGCCACCCTGCGCGCAGACCCCTGCCTGCCGGATTCCCGTTCACCCGCCTCCATCCGTCTCTGCATCAGCGCACGGGCGCGGCTGCGGTGGGGGCTCTGGGCATCTGGGCTGCTCCCCGGTCCCGCACACACACGTGTGCCAAGGCACAGACGCACACGCGCTGCCCCCAGCGCCCTCCCGCCCCTCTCTGCCCCTAGGCCCCAGGCAGAAGCCCACAGCCGTGCCCGTACCTCCTTGGAGAGCCTGGTGAAGAGGTCCCCGCCGCGCAGGAAGTCCAGAATCAGGTAGAGCTTGCCCTCCGTCTGGAAGGCTGCGGAGACGGGGAGAGGGGTGAGTGTTTCGGCGTCACGGCCCCTGGGCCCGGACTCGGGTGCAAAAAGCCCGACTCTCTTTGGGTCAATAGCGGGTCGTCTGTAACGCTGGGGCATTTCAGAAAGAGCCCTGGGGCCAGGCTGGAGACGGCATGTGGGGCAGAGCTTGGGGACAGGAGGGGACAGCATGGAGTTCTCCTCTCTGGCCTAATGAAGGGTCTGGAGACTTTCTCAGCCTGCCCTCCCCCTTTTCTTCCCTCCCCTGGTCCCTCCCGTTAACCGCGAAGGGGATGGACGGATGCAGGAAGAGGCTGTGCGTGGTCCCTCCTGCTCCATCATCACTGTTAACGCTGGGCTTCGGGAACAGCCAGGTTTGGGGAGCTGGCCTTGCTGTTGGGTGTCTGCTGAGACGCAGGACCACAGCTCCGGCCGTTTGCATGAGCCTCCTTGCTGTCCCAAGGCACTGCGTCCAGACACCTCGGGGTTCAAGGACACCTTCTACCCGCTCCTTTTCGGCTGCATTGACCGTCGGCCTGGCTACCTGTACCTGGTGGCAACGGGGCTCATGTTCTAGGACTGGTCACCACGTGTCACGGCTCCGGGCATGTTATTCATGTCTCAGCCCCCGCCCTCCACGAGCAGGGGCATCTAAGGGGCTGCTGCACGGGACGGTCAACAGCAACTAATGGCCGTGGCCGCTGGACGGTCAGTGCAATGATACTGGCAGTCTGTCATGTGGAATCTATTCTACACACATAGGAAGCGTGGCTGGAAAGTGGGCTGACACCCTGCACTTGGAACTTTTTATTTCCTGAAAGGCAATTCTAGAAGCGTTATAAATGCTGAGCTTCTAGAAACACAACCTGTTGCTGGAAACGCTTTCGTCAGGATTGTGTAAACTGTGGCTGGACTAAGCTCCGTCCGGCGCTTGGCGGAGGACAAGGGTCTTTCGACCAACCACACGGGTGACAGGGAGGAGGCGTTTTCACATCTGGGACCCCAGTTCTTAACTTCTCAGAAGAACGCCCTGAAGCCAGCTGAAATGACATGTGGACCGGCTCTGACACGAGCAAATCAGCAGCAGCGGCCGCTGTGTGATGGCGGGAGGGACTCCGGCCACGCTGGGCTCTAGGGGCACCTGCCCCAGCCGGCCAGCTCCCAGCTGCAGTGGCTCTTATCGTTTCTGCAAGGACAGGCCACATGCCTTCCCAGCAAGCCTTTCTAGACTGTGCTCTCCATCACATCAGAAGTCCAGGAGTTCCCGTCATGGCTCAGCAATAATGAAACCGACAAGTAGCCATGAACATGAGGGTTCGATTCCTGGCCTCGCTCAGTGGGTTAAGGATCCGGCATTGCCGTGAGCTGCGGTGTAGGTCGCAGATGTGGCTTGGATCTGGCGTTGCTGTGGCTGTGATGTAGCCGGCAGCTGCCGCTTCGATTGGACCCCTAGCCTGGGCACCTCTGCAGGTGCCGCCCTAAAATAAGAAGTCCACCAGCAATAAAGAAGCTCTGCCCTCCCACCTTGGCCAGTGTTCACGCCTTTACTCCCAACCTGTGCGAGAAAGTCACACACAACCTCCCCCTGCTCCATGCCTTGGGGAATTTTTTTTTATCTTTTTAGGGCCACACCCACAGCATATGGAGGTTCCCAGGCTAGAGGTTGAATCAGAGCTGTAGCCGCCGGCCTACACAACAGCCACAGCAACGCGGGATCTGAGCCGCGTCTGCGACCTACACCACAGCTCAGGGCAACGCCAGATCCTTAACCCACTGAGCGAGGCCAGGGATCAAACCCGCATCCTCATGGAAGCTAGTCCGGTTTGTTAACTGCTGAGCCACGACGGGAACACCCGCTCCCGTGCCTCTGGACCAACAAGGTCCACACCAGCTCCCGTCCCATCCGGTCTTCCCCGTGCGATTTACGAGCTGCAGCACTGCCTCCCTGACCCCGGGTCACCAGCTCACAGTTTTCCACTTGAGGATTTCACTTAGTGCATCCCCGAGGAGGCACAGAGGCAGAGGGCAAACTAAGCGCCTTTGTGTGCAGCGTAGACACGTGGCCTTAGAAATTAGAATTTTTCCCTCTGAGCCTCAGTTTTCTCTTCTGAAAAATGGAAACAACAGCCCACCTCGAACAGGAGCTTTGAGGACTCAAAGAGCTATCACCTTTAAGATGCTTCAAATATGGTATTTCATTCTGAAACAACACAAAAATATGTCAGAGACACGCCCTGTCTAGGTTGGTTGAGTCCTTTTTTTAAAACCACTTTATCCATGATGCCCATTTAATCAATGGTAGCCTCTCCTCCATCAGATGAGGTCTGCCGGATAAGAACACGGCGTCTTAGGAGCTCCCGCTGTGGGCAGTGGCTCAGGTCACTGCAGAGGTTCAGGCTCGACCCCCGATCAGGCCTAGTGGGTAAGGGGACCTGGCGTTGCTGCAGCTACAGCGCCGATCGTCGTGGCCGTGGCTCGGGTTCGCTCCCCGGCCCAGGAACGTCCCCATGCCATGGGCGCAGCCAGCCACAAACAGACAGGCCGACAAAGCAAAACAAGGCGTCTTCCTCTCTCTGCGCAGAATCCCCAAGATCGGGGACTGGGGGACGCCCGCCGGAGGCAGGGCCGGGCGCCGAGACCAGGGGGCCTCTGCCTCCATCTCCATCTTCTCTGATCTGAGGGAGGGTTGCTCTAGATCCTCTCAAAAGCAGAGAGGATTTTATTTTATTTTTTAATATTTATGTATTTAAAATTTGTTTTACTCCATGTACCGTAATGAAGCTTTACGATGAAGGGGTGATTCACTTCTGCCAAAATGTCTCTCTCCATCTTCGATCTGACTCGGTCCCGAACTGCAAGACAGAAAGGAGGAAAGCCTTCAAAGTCAGGACTTAGATCCTGGAGAAGGTGGGATACCAGCCACTCGGTATAAATCGTGTCCCCCAGTTTCCTGTTGTAAGATTTTCCCAACATACACAAAGTTGTAAGAGGAGGTTCCACGACTACCTTTAAGTCCTTCACCGGGACTCACTGACCGCTGACTTCAGTCTGCTGATCGACTGTTGAATTCAACGCCTGTTCGGTACATTTTCTCTCCCTCCGCCACTCGCTCTCCCTCCCTTTCGCTACATATACACATATCTTAGCCAAAAATCTGACAGTAAACTGTGGACACTGCGACACGCGACCCCTGGGTGCGCTCATACACAGCATCCCGTGAGCGAAGGGCCGTCTCTATTCACCTGCAGGACTGTCGCCCGAGAACCGACCACCGTTCCGCGGCATCATCCAACAGCCAGTCCACACTCGCGCTGCCCCCGTGACACCCTCGGGTATTTTTCCCAACCTCAGACTCAGGCGGGGTTCACACACTACATCTGGCGGCTACATCGCTTCATTCCTTTTGCTTCTAGAAGAAGAGAACTGTCCTGCACCTTTATCCCCTGTGCTTTTTGTGGGTTTTGGGGAAGCCCAGGCTGGTTTTCTCGTCGAGTGTTTCCGCGTCTGTCTGACTGTTGCCCCACCAGCTGCTCTCACTCCTGTATTTCTCGCAAACCGAGACCAGGTCTGGAGGCTTTGTAGGACTGAGGCTAAGCATTTTTGGCACAAAATACACCCCAGGTAATGCTGTGGGCCTCGGGTTGCGGCAGCTGGGGTGGGGGCCGCGCTAGCCTCGCTCACTGCGCTCAGTCGCCCGGGTCAGGCAGGCAAACCACTGGCCACTCACTGTAAGGGTGCAAACGGCGAGTAACCCGCGGGTGACACTTTGGCCTTGAGCCCTGCCGGTCGCCTCGCCAACCTGCAGCACCGGCTGGCGTACGTGATCCTTGCTTGAATCACTGAACATTTTAGGGTCACGGAACGGGAGCGGTCTCATTTCGGATGCAGCTGGAAATCTAGAGGGAAACGCTGTCTCTCTCCCTGGGGTTAACCTCGGACCACGGGGTCATGAACAACGTGTGTGTGACAACCGCCTGCAACGTCATTCCTTCCGGTGCCGACATTGCACAAAGCTTGGCCGTCTGGGAATACAGGTCAAATTAGTTTTGAGGCAAAAACAAACAAACGAAATCATCACTTGAGAATAAGAGCAACTCCAAGGTCCCCATAAGCAACTGGCATGTCCAGGGCAGGGTCCCAGTGAGTTCCCAAGGCCCCGCACGGGTGACGGCGGAAGCTTTACTCAGGTATTTGTAAGCGTGGCAAGGACGATGAATCTCACCTTTTGGACCAGGTATTTAAGTCAGCCATACTCTGGCCTTACTTTTAAAGCTGTATTTAAGAAGTTCTTCCCAAAGGATTGTTGTAAGTAAAAAAATCAAAACAAAACAAAAAAACCCACCAAAAATGGACACTAGGCACTGGCCGACATGTGGCGAAGTTGGGGGAGGGGCTGTAAAATGGGGCAGCCACTGTGGAAAACAGTTTGGCAGCTCCTCACCACGGTGGACATAGACCACACGACCCAATGATTCTGTTTCTGGGCACACATCCTGCAGAACTGAAAACAGGAATTCCAACGGGTACGGTCCACCCACATTCACGGCACTACTGCTCAGAGCAGCAAAGAGATGGAACCAACCCAAGTCTCCATCGATGGGCGACTGACTAAACAAAAGGGAGCCTGTCCGTGCAGGGGAATATTATTCAGCCCCGAAAAATGAAATTCGGACACAGGCCACAGCAGGGAGAGACCTTAAAAACACTGCTACAGAAGTAAGCCAGATTCAAAAGGACAAACACGTATGACTCCATTTATCTGAGGTCCCTAGAGGAGCCCAAGTCAGACATAGAGGCTCTGGTGGGGGCCGGGGCTGGTGGCAGGGAAGCGTAAGTGTTTACGGGGCACTTCCTGCTGGGCGTGATGACAGTGTGGGGTATGGACAGTGGTGACGGCCACACCACATTGCAAACGCGTTTAATGCCACTTGGAAATGGCTACAGCGAGGACCGTCGTACTGGATATATTCTGTCACCATGAGAGAGCAGAAGCCCCTCCCTCTTCCCGGTCACAGGACGGCCTCCTGCTGCAGCCGGTGCTCAGCCCCTCGGGCTCCACCCGCGGCCCTGGCCACGCACTTCCCCCGGGTCCGCGGCTGCGAGCCTGGAGCACATCCTGGCTCCATCTGTCCCAGATCACGGGCGGCTCCCTGCTCAGCTTCCTCCTCTGTAGGCGGATGAGGGCTCCTGCCTCGCGGGGTTATTACGATGAGGCCCTGATGACGAACACTGCAGGGCCAGCCCCGCGGCCAGAGCGCTCACCGGTGGAGCCGGCTTCACTGCGCTGGTGACTCACGGCTTTCTCCGACCCTTCTCTCGGCTCTGCTGCTCGCTGCTCCTGCGCGGACCCAGCCCCCGTAACTGCAGTGGAGGACGGAGGCAGGACCCCAGCGGAGGTGAGACGACTCCACAGAGCCTGTGGGCACCCCTTTCAGGGGCCCCCAGAGGGCGGCTGCTCTTCCTCTGAGGACATAGCAGTGACCGCGTTCACCTCTGGGGGGACGAGACAGGCTGACGCGTGACAGGCCGGTGAGCAAACCCTCTGGGTGATTCCTTTGGTGTGACTTCTAGAAGTTTTGATAGACTAATTAAAACACATTTCATCTATTCCTTCTTTAAAAACGTCGTTGACGGTACAGGTGAAATACGAGGCTTTCGTGTTAAACACGACTGCAGGCACACAGCAGAGAGAATGTCCTGTGGCTCCATCGGGACGCACCCAACACAGACTCTTCCCTGGCAGCGCTCAGGGGTCGCAGGCGTCCCCGGATCCAGCGCCCGGGCCTGCCCGTGGAGGACGGTGACCGGGGGCGCAGGCGGCACCGTTCCCAGCCGGCGGTACAAGGAAGCGCTCTGCTCCCTGCCTCCCGAGCTATGGGGCTCCGCCAGGGTGAACCCCGAAGAATGGGTCTCAGGAGAGCTAGTAGACACCTGACCTGAAACCCAGTCTCGGGATAAGAGACGCAGAGGACCCCAGCCAAAGCCCCGGAGGAGGAAAGGACCCGAAACAGCGGGACCAGAAAGACGTCTCTCGAAGCACGTGCGTGGCTGAGCAGGAGGCCTCGGACGGGACTCGTGCGCAGGGTCACGGGAGGGAAGGGCGGCCTGTGGGTGACGGGGGACCCGGGACTGCCCCTCCCAGCACGGGCAGGCACGCCTCCCGGAGCGGCTGCTGGGCGGCCTGGGCCCCTCCGCGCGGCGGGTCTCCATCGAGGTCCTGGGCTGACGGATGAGCGGGGCTGGCTGAGACGGGCGGTCTGCGGTCCCCCCGAAAGGCCCGTCCTCTTGGGGGCAGGAGCCCTGTCCCCCCGACCTGGTGAAGCAGGTGGCAGAAGAAGGGGACTGTCCCTCCACCTGGCTGGCCATCTCCCCGCGAAGCTCCACCCTGGACTTTGCTCGAGATACTCTGAAACCTTCTGACTAGGGCTGGTGCCGCTGCCACTGAGTTTAGGTCTCTGGGGGACAAGGAAGCGGGTTAGTCACGTGTGAATCACAGCGTTCATAATGGAACAAAGGCCGTTAGCCTGGTGGAAAAATTAGAAAGAGAAGTCTTACATTCAAATTTCCAAGGGTCTGTCCGGTTACAGTGCGAAAGGATGGAGCAGTAACGGACACCGGGCGCTGACCCCCGATCGGAAAGTACCATTCAGGAGTTCCCATCGTGGCTCTGTGGTAAAGGAACCCGACTAGTATCCATCAGGATGCGGGTTCGATCCCTGGCCTCGCTCAGTGGGTTAAGGATCTGGCATTGCCGTGAGCTGTGGTGTAGGTCGCAGATGCGGCTCAGATCTGGCGTTGCTGTGGCTGTGGTGTAGGCCGGCAGCTACAGCTCCGATTTGACCCCCAGCCTGGGAATCTCCATATGCCGCGGGTGTGGCCCTAAAAAGACCAAAAAAAAAAAAGGAAAGAAAGAAAGCACCATTCAGGGGACCCCAGCCGGGGGCCCAGTAACACCCACAGCTGCCAAGAAACACCTCAAGTGACCGCCATAGTCTCTTAGCTACCTGCTAACAAAGAGATTTGGCTGGAATAATATTTTTTCCCTTAGAAGCAGCAGGACACAATTTATCTCCTTTAAAGCAGGGAATGTGTATCAACTCTGGGCTTAGAAAGCTGACTTATAAGGAAAACAGTTGAAAAACTAGTTAGGCGTGAGGACACAGGTCAAGTCCTGTTAGAAAATTATCATCGCAAAGACACACTTCATATAAAGGCTCTCTCCACATGGTGGAGAGGCGTTTCAGCTCTCATGGAAATGAGAGGATTCTACCCAAGGAGCCGTCCTGGGCTGCGCTGTGTGGCCCCCGCAGGCGCCGGGCATCCTGGGTCACCAGCAGGACCCATGGAAACTCGCGGGCTCATGGGCTCTGCACGCAGCTGCAGGAACCAGGGCCAGACCTAGACGGAGATCTTTCTAACACGATGGCAGGGAACGCTCGGCCCTCGTCCGCATTCCCACCTCAGTCAGACCAAAGAGAATCTCGACAAGGGGAGTCCTAACACGACCCCAAGACCAGTTTTCATGGAGAAAAGAACGGGGAGTGAATACGCTGACGCTGAGCCTGGTACGTCCTTGACAACCGGATGGAGCTCACGTCATCATCGGTGAGGCCGGGTCTGTCGCTGACAGCATCTCACTTAGGCAGAGGAAACGGAGGCCAGGAGAGCGTCCCCGAGGGGACACAGCCATCACAGGCCACGCTGGACGGGGCCCTGAGGTCCAGAGGCTGTGCTCCCGTTCTCCACACTGGGGTCCTTTCGATGGCAGCCCACTAGAGTCACCCGGAGGCGGGGGCACAGATTCTCGCGCCCAGACCGGGAACTCAGGGAAGCTGACCTGCAGGGACGCCGGCACTCTGTGAATGGCCTTCAGGCAGTTCCAGCTTGTGGCCACGGCCGGGCACCACCTCATTAACGTGGGTGGAAGTGCCTGCCGGACAGCCACCGAACAGGGGATGGAGGTCAGCTCGCCCCACTTCCGGCCTCCTGCTTGGGGACATGCAGATGGGCTTTGAAGCCACATTCCTCTGCAGCACAAAGCGGGGGTCGCCCTTCGGAACTCCTTCTGCTGGGACCTTGTCATGCAGAACCGGCACCTGCAGTAATTCCAGGCGGACTCACGGGTCCAGGACCTTTGTCAGCAGGAGGCCACGGACATGGTGAAAGGTCCCTCAGGGACTGGGGGCCAGGCAGCTCCATCCCCCAGGGGCTGCGTGGGGAACTCGGAGCGTGGGGGCGGCCCACGCCTGCCAGCCTGTCACACAGACAGGTGCTTCGGCGCTTGACATTTTCCCCAGAAATAACGTGCCACGTCTGTAAAGAAAGGAGGGGCAGGCTTCTGCCGGATCCAAACTCATTTAAAGACGGAGCAGAGCCGTCAGAGGCTATTATCTGTCTGTCAAGTTCTTTGGGATCTGAATGACAGCGACGCTCGCATCCGCACAGGACTGGCACGCATTTTTGAGGAACAATCCGGAGTTTTGCAATCACTGCCCTGCGCCCCCCGCCCCCTTCCTATTTCCTCCTCTCAAGATATCTCACTGCGCAGGTCCCTCGCGTCCTCCTGGGCGGCTGTCTGTGCTTTCCGGTGTCCGGTCACGAGCGCGCCCAGCACGGGCGTCCCCTTCTTCCCGGGCGTGTTCTCCTGATGTGCTGATGAGCCTGCAAGCTGAGGAGGCAGCCAGGCTGGGGAAGGGCTTGTGGACCCGTGAGCCACCCAGGCCGCCGGAACGCAGAGGTGCTGGAGCCGAAACAACTCAAACAACCCTTCGAACCAGCCCCTCCGCTCACACGTGGAGAGACGGGGGGGTCTGGCGAGGCGGGGGCGCCCGCGGGGGCACAGAGGCCGGTCCCCGCTGCTTCTGCGGTGGGTCCGAGCGCCGCCTCGCACAAAGCACCGTCCTGTGACGCTTCTAAATTTCCTCTCAAGAAATTAAGCTCTGGTTTGCATTTCTGGAAAGACAATCTCTTCTTTAGGGAAGGACCGTGATGAGACGCTGAAATAGTATGTGATATAAAATAATGTTTGGTTTGAGAGCTGGCTTTTCTTTTTTTTGGCTGCCCCTGAGGCACACGGAAGGTCCTGGGCCAGGGATCGAATCCTCGCCACAGCAGTGACAACGCCGGGTCCTTAACCCACTGAGTTGCCAGGGAACTCCTGAGAGCCAGCTTCAAAGGAACACAGGAAGAGGGAAAACCTTCCGGCTTTAGGATTCTAAGTTTTAGGCTTGTATGTCTCCTTCTCGTCGCGTAAAAATGATTTTACAGAGTCAAGCACATCGTTCTGGAATATCATAAAAATAACTTTATATTATGCAAAGGCAAACGTGCCTTATGTTCGTTGAAAACTTAAAATACAGAGCGTAGAGAAGAAAAGAAAAGCTCCTGGAGTTCCTGTGGTGGCTCGGCAGTAACAAAACCGACTAGTATCCACGAGGACGCAGGTTCAATCCCTGGTCCTGCTCAGTGGGTTAAGGATCTGGCGTTGCCGTGAGCTGCGGTGTAGGTCACAGACGCGGCTCGCATCTGACGTTGCTGTGGCTGTGGTGTAGGCCGGTGGCTACAGCTCCTGTTAGACCCCTAGCCTGGGAACTGCCATATGCTGCAAGTGAAGGCCTAAAAAAGGGAAACAAGCTCCCCTTAATCGTTTGACTTTTTTCGTTGGGGTGTGATTCCTGTGGACGACACACATTCAGCGCTTGTTCACACACAGGGTCTGCTTGTCTGGGTGGAGGTCATCACGCGTCTAACGGCGTCGTGGGTGCTCTGGATGCACAAGTTTATACCCTGCCCCACCCGGGCGACCCTGGATGAGGAGCACCTTCTCCAGGACTCTGGGCTGGATTATAAACCGACGTGGGGGCGCGCAGACCCTCGGAGGCTGAATCCCTGAGATGAGTGTCTGCAAGCAGCGGGGAGAGCAGGACAGGGCTCTGCGGGGAACGCGGCTCCCCAGGGTTCCTGGTTCTCTGTGACACGCCCCTTCCTCCTCGTCGGGGGGCAGGAGGGGGCTGATGGGAAAGAGGGGACCGCTGCCACGACCTGGGGAGGGACGCAGGAGGCCGGGGGTGCTGGGCGCGTGCTGGGGGGCCGCTCAGATCTGCTGGCGGAAGGGGAGCGGGCGGGGGGCGGGGGGATCTGGTCCAGGAGGAGTTACCGCCGCTTCTGCTCGACCCGCCTTGGCCTGAGACCTCAGGGGCTGCCCCTCGGGGTCCGAGAGTAAACCTCCACGCCTCGAGAGTGAAACAGTGGGTTCTAGCAAATGGCCACGCTATGCGGCAGCTGCGTATTTTTAAAATAACAGCTTTGCTGGGCTATCAGTCATAGACCACGTCATCCACCCACTTAGAGGGCACCGTCCAATGCCAATTCACAGTCGTAGAACCATCACCGCAGCCGACTGTCACCCGTATTCGTCGCTCCCCGGGAACATGTCCATTGTCATTAAGTGGCCCCGTCTCCCTAAACTCCAGACCTCGGAACCACCAATCCACCTTCTTTCTCTGTGGACGCCCCGTCTCTGGGTTCTCACATAAGTGGCACCTGCAGCACGGAGACCCTTGTGACCGGCTTCTGTCATCGGCCTGTTTTCGAGGTCCACCCATGCTGAAGCAGGCACCAGGGTTTCACTTCTTTCCTTTTTTAGGGCCGCACCCGCGATATACGGAGGTTACCAGGCTAGGGGTCCAATCGGAGCTGCAGTTGCCGGCCTACACCACAGCCACAGCAACGCGGGATCTGAGTTGTGTCTGTGACCCACACCACAGCTCACGGCAACGCCGGATCCTTAACCCACTGAGCAAGGCCAGGGATCGAACCCCTGTCCTCAAGGATACCAGTTGGGTTCACTTCCGCTGAGCCACAACAGGAACCCCAGTACGTAATTTCTTTTTATTGCCAAAAAGTCTTCCTCTGTATGGAGGTACCACATCTTATGTATGAATTGATGGATATCTGGGGTTTTTCACTTCTTGGCTACCGTGCATTAGCGAGTGCTGCTCCCGAAACATTCACGTACAAGTTTTTGTGTAGCTGAGTGTTTCAATTTCTCTTCTGGTTAGACACCTAGGAGTGGAAGAGTTGGGTCATATGGCAACTGCTTAACTTTGGAGCAAGTGCCACAGAACCTATTCACTTTTCAGAGGTTCAGAGGTCCCTGGACTGACAGACTTCTGATGGGATTTTCTATTTCTATGGAGCTGCTGTTAGGTGAAGAGACTATTTTATTCAAATTTGGGGATGGAAGGTTAAAACCTGCTTTGTTTCCTATACATCTTTTAACAAACGATTCTTTAAAATTATATTATGATGAGGATCTTAGAATATTTGGCCAAGTTCAAATGACAGACAGTTTTAGAAATACGATTATAGGAGTTCCTGTCATGGCACAGTGGAAATGAATCCAACTAGGAGCCATGAGGTTGTGGGTTCGATCCCTGGCCTTGCTCAGTGGGTTAAGGATCCTGCGTTGCCGTGAGCTGTGGTGTAGGTTGCAGACGCGACTCGGATCCCACGTTGCTGTGGCTGTGGTGTAGGCTGGCAGCTGTAACTCCAATTGGACCCCTAGCCTGGGAACCTCCACATGCCGCAGGTGCAGCCCTAAAAAGACAAAAAAAAAAAAAAGAAGAAGTATGATTATAGCTACAATAAAAAATGTTCACTATAAAAAGCATGGCTTAAATTATGTCACTGAATTAAAAAGGCCAGTTCCTGCAATACACTAGAACGCCTACGTCGCAGAAACCAAAACTTTTGTGTCCAGAAGAATTACTAGGACAGCTTGTTAGAAAAGTCCAATTCCAGGCCCTGCCCTGAGAGATTAGGATCCACTGGGTCAGGAGGGGGGCCTCGGGGTTTATTTTTAACAACTTTCCCCAAACACGCACAGGTGATTCTGACGCAGGCTCCAGCCTGGCCAGGGTGGTCAGTGTTTGGGTTTTCCTCACTGGCCGTGCTGACGCCAGCCTCTGCCCCCCTTTGCAGGAATCCCTGCGCATCCTTTAGGACCTGTGCCGCTTTCTGAATTGTTTCTGAAAGACCTCACTATAAACAACTCCTTTCCTCCTTTGCATCTCTGAGGCTTAGGCGCCTCCATTTTTGGTCTAGGCTTTCATTGTTGTACACTACTGGCTATATGTGGTTCAAAATGCACTTTCTTTACCAGCTGACAGTAAGTGACGTGAAGGCAGAGAACGACGTGTCTTTGTAGTGACCCCGCATGCAGGCGCTGAGGACTTTGCGATATAAGACCTAAAGAGCCTGTCTCGGAGTCCCAGGTGGCTCAGCAGAATCTAATCCGACTGGCATCCGTGAGGACGCAGGTTTGAGCCCCGGCCTCACTCAGTGCGTTAAGGATCCAGTGTTGCCGTGAGCTGTGGTGTGGGTCGCAGATGGGCTTGGATCCCATGTTGCCGTGGCTGTGGTGTAGGCTGGCAGCTAGAGCTCTGATTCGACCCCTAGCCTGGGAACCTCCATATGCCACAACTGTGGCCCTAAGGAGCCAAAAAAAAAAAAAAAAAAAAGTCTGTCTCAACATCTGTGAGTTTCATGGGCCCCCAAGGCCTAAGCTTGCATACCCCTGCCCTTGACAGACAGGCCCCCCTGCCCCGCTGGTTCCCCTATAAGCCAGACGGCATAACCCACCTGCTCTCCAACCTAAGAGGCCTGCGTCCCCTGCCAGCCCACAGAACCATTCAAACAAGCCCATCACATCCTCCCTGGACCCAGGGGCCATCCTAACCTCTTGTTACTACACAGCCCGTGTCTCCCGGCCCTGGCACTTCCTCTGTTTCTGAGCGGCCCTGCGTGGCCCGGAGTGGTGCCCAGTGAAGCCCCCTCTCCCCCTGGTGATGAGTCTAGGTGACGAATACACTTTGTCCTCTCACCTGCCCAGGCCAGGTGCGCTCAGCCTCCTTGCTCTATTTAGGGCACTGGATCCCTCCCTCACCAACAGGTGATTAGCAGGCGGTCAGAGCTCAGTTCCATGTGATGCTGGCTAAACGACCCTGAGCGTGGAATAGAGATCTTAGAGAAGAGCTCATCTTTTTTTTTTCCTTCTTTTTAGGGCCACACCTGCGGCATACGGAAGTTCCCAGGCTAGGGGTCGAACTGGAGCTTCAGCTGCCGGTCTGCACCACAGCCACAGCAACACGGGATCCGAGCCGCGTCTGCGACCTATACTGCAACTCACGGCAATGCCGGATCCTTAACCCACTGAGCGAGGCCAGGGATGGAACCCGCGTCCTCCTGGATCCTAGTTGGGTTCATAACCCGCTGAGCCACAGAGGCAACAATAAGAGCTTATCTTGACCTGTGTGCTGTGCCTCTAACTTCCCAGGGTGGGAGGAAAGCGGTGGGGCATCAGTGCCGAGCTGTATTTCTAAACCCACCCCAGGACGGAAGGGGAATAATACAGCTACGGATCACATTGCTTAAAGCTGAGCAGCCCAGCCTGACTGACGAATTTAGGCAGATTTGTCGCCCGATAGAGCTGTGACAACCTACCCCTGCCCCCCGTGCTCTTTTCTCCAAACGGCGCGCAAGGACAGAGCATATGGGGAGGGTGCTGTTTACACAACACGGCTTTCTCTCGGAAGCCTGGAAGCTTCGCAGGGATTTGTCAGATATTCGGGGCCATGTCTGCATTGTGTGTCTTCAATTAGAGAGGAAACGCAGGAGGCCCAGAAACCGCGCGGCACGGAACAGCGCACCTCTCTCCCCGGTTACAAGCAGAAGCCAAAGCGCAGTTAGCGTCCCCGCCGAGGCTGGCCCGTGGCCGCTCACCTTTCAAGGTGGCCTTCTTCAGGACCTTCATGGCGTAGAGCTGCCCCGCGTCCGACCCCTTGACCTTCCTCACCAGGAACACCTTTCAGAGAGAACACACAACACCTGCAGGTGACACGACCGTCAGCGCATCTTCCGTACTCGAGGTGACAAGGGGATACACAAGGGAGACTGGGCGATTCCAGTAAAATAAATACACGGTGGGGAAAAATGAAAACGGAAATCCTTTCCAGCATCTAGACTGCCTGGGAAAGTTTCGTCTAATTTCCGACAGCCCCGTGGACCGGAGTAGCAGGCGCTGCTCCTCTGAAGAATCAGCGTGTTTGTTTTTGGCACATCGCTTTTCACGAAACACTTGATATCGGAAGTAATACACCCTCCTTTTTTTCCCCCTTTTCTTTCTTTCTTTCTTTTTTCTTTTTATTTTTTTAAAGTCCAGTTGTTTAGGAAAAGCGACGCCAAGGAGAGGTCTGCAGCGAGATCTCCCGGGGCTCCTTGTAAAGACGCCTTGTAGAGCCCCTGGGCGAGGCCCCCCGAGAGTCATCGCCAGTCACACGGGACAGACTCTTGACTCTCAAGATAAGCAAGGTTCTCTTATCTCATCTTGAGCTTTCTTTACCCAAATCTTAGCTCTGAGTAGCTTCAGTTTACAGAGTTGGTCTAAGTGGGCGTCACACACACTCACATGGACACTTGGCCTTTTTCCAAAGCACATTTTGAGGTGTAACGTGGAGGAAAATCAAAATGAAAAGACAACTGTTTAAGAGCCGGGTGTAAATGTCACACTCATTTGTCGAACAAAATTAGGAGAAAACCAACCAACCAACCCAGAGTATCCATTCCAAAAAAAAACCTCACCTTCTACGCAGATGAAAACAGTATTTGCTTCCTCTCACAGTCTCTCCTAATAGATGGAAAAACCTGCTGTCGTGACAGAGATGCGCATGCAGACGACGCGTGTGTCAGGAGGCACAGGTGCCACCCGCAGGTGTGCTCGGAGCCTCACCCAGCGAAGCTGCCGTGGATCCCGCTCACACCCTAGTCCGCCCACGCTGGAAACGACTGACCAGCCCTGACGAGGTTTTCTTCATCAGAAAACTAGTCACTGCAGTAAAACCCCGCTTTCAAAACGAGGGATCAACAGAGAGCAAGGAGGATGAGCGTCTGGAGGGCCGTGGTCGGACGACCCAGCCCTTGCAGTCTCGGGTCCGGCTCTCCCGTCTCCTTCTCCACACTCCTTTCCTCCCCAGTGCCCACAAAATCAGGAGGGCCGTGTGGACTCACATGTGTGCGTGCCGGACCGGCATGGGCTCAGGAGGAGGGAGGGCTGTCCACTCGAGTCCAAGCTGGAGGCCAAGTTCACAGGGCAGCCGGAGAGGCTGGCCCTCCCGCACCTCGAGCCTCACCTGCCGTCCGTCCGCGACTCGGGATCACACCGTGATGGGTGAAATAAGCTCCCAAACCCGACGACTCTCTCACGCTCAACCGCTGGGTTTCCACCTGCTGCCTGCTTTTTTTCAGAGCCGCCTTCTCCGCAGCTCAGCTCGCGGCTCTGCGGGGCCGTGTCCCCCCAAGCTGCCCGGTCTTCACGCATCCCCGCCAGCGCCCAAGGCTCCCGCCTGACTGTCAGCCCCGTCCTGGAAGCGGGGCTGGCAGGGGGTCTGCCAGCGGGACAGGCCCTCCCAGGGGACCTCGCTCCCCCTGAGGCGGGCACTTAAAGACCTGCTCGACACCCCAACAAGGGGAGGCACGGGAGCAAGGCCCCGTCTGGCTGGGGTTCGATCCCGCCCCACGACGCGGGCTCCGGATCTGGAGTTTATCCTCCTGGAGGCCGAGGAGCAGGCAGGGAGCCGGGCGGAGCTAAGGCTGGGCTTCCTACCTCCCAGACCCTCCCGGGGTGGCACCCACGGCCACGCACACGCCCCGCCCTCTGCCCCAAAGCCTTCCGTCTCTCCCGCTGCAGCGTGTCAGCGGCTCTTCTGCCACAGACCAGGCTGCCTTCCTCGCGTCCCAAGCACCCCCTGGACATCAATGAAACCACGGTGACTTGACCCAGCTCCCGCCTGTCTCCACCACCCCGGCAGATCCCGCAGCCAGCCGGCTCCCCGGCCTGCGCAGGACGCAGCGCAGAGATGGAGCGCAGGCTGCCCCTGCGTGGCCCTGTTCAGGGACGAGCCCGAGGCCACCAGCCTGGACGGTCCCTGGGAGAGACGCTGCCCCGGGACCCTCCTCGGGGTCCAGGAACAACCTTCCAGCCGCACGAACGGAGAGCGGGGGCCGAGGACAGAGCCGTAAAGGACCTGGGCGGTCGCGGTGACAGGACACCACCCGGACGGCTCCCAGGAGCGCTGTGGGCTCAGCAGCAGGCACGAGCGAGGAGGTCTCGGTGGCATTTTATTCATTTCTGCGTCCCCAACATCTGCAGCCACCGAAGGGGTGGAAGAAGCGCGGGGATCCCGCGGTGGGCGAGTGTGGGCCGGTGCCCAGCTTCACGCCGGCGCTGGCTCTTTGGGGCGGAGGCGGGGACGGAAACGGAGGCTTCCTGCAGCCGGGCCCCTCCTCCCCCCTCAGAGCGAAGGGAGCTCAGTCCTGCCCGAGGACACGGGGGCTCCCTCAGCGATGACGAATGAAACAATACGAGGCGTGCGAGCGCACGGGTCCCCCTTGTCGTTGGTTCTGCTTTTATAAAAACTTCATAGCCACCAGCGCCAGGCGGACACGCAGCTGTGTCCGCGGCTGTCCAGTGTCTGGTGCCCACGGTCCCCACGGAACTTCCGGAGGGCAGTTCCAGAACAACGCCTCTTCCCGCCAGAGTCCTGCTGGGTCAGCGCAGTGCCCTCGTCCACCGGGAGCCCCGAGTCTGTGGCCGATGTCCACCTTGGCAGTGACCCGCTGACCCACTGACCTGCCCACACACGGGCAGTCGTTGAGCTGGTCAGTCAGTAGCTTGCGGAGTTTAAACACCTGTAGGAGTTACCACTGCCTCTTTCTTTTATTTTTCTTCATTCTTTTATTTTAATCTCTTTAGTTTATTTATTTATTAATATCAAGAGAGATTAATCTTCTCAACTGGACTGTTTTGTCTTGTTCAGTAACGGCGGAAGGAAGGGTGTGAACGTTAGATGAGTTTGATTCCAAGGGGTTTCCGCCCGCACCACGGCCCCACCTGTTTCTCAGAGATTTTGGGGGGGGGCGTCCAGGGCACATGGAAGTTCACAGGCCGGGGATCGAACCCATGCCACAGCAGTGACAACGCCAATCCTTAACCCACTGAGCCATCAGGGAACTCCTTCCAGAGGATTTTTTTTTTTTTCTTAAAAGCAGAACTGAAACTCAAAACTTGCAGGGACTGGGAAAAGCCTTCTCTCCTTCCGTTTCTAGCACCCAGTTCTCCAAGCAGGACACCATCAACGCAGCCTTCATGCGGCTGAGCTTCTATGGACGGGCCTGGAGCCACGCCTTTGCTGAGCTCCAAGGGCCTTTTCTGTTGCTGCCACCACCAGGCACCCTGGGACCAGTGAAATCAGGGTCCCTCCGCGGCCAGCGCCTGCCCCCCTGCCCTGGCCCCCGGGTGAGGGCTCCGATCCTCTCCCTCGGGACAGAGCAGACTCAGCTGACCAGGTGCTCGCGCCGGCCCCAGGCGTCCTCAGGGAACAACACACGCAAGCATCTCTGAAGGGAGCCAGGAGCATCCTGTGTCTGTCTCCAAGTCGGTCCTCAGAGGCACCGGGCCCCGCCCCCAACACTTCTAATTAAAGGGGAGACGGTCCATGAGCACACAAGGAGGCTGCCTGGACATTTTAGTAACAGCTTTTTACACGGGGACACTGAAATCTTCATTTCCCTGTCTCGCAAATGCCTTCCAAACTGCATTGAACAGCCGTTTTTGGAGGCCGCACCATTTTGAATACTGGTAATTTCATATGGTTCAAACGAACCTGTCTGTAGATATAATAATTAATATCTAAACAGCCTCCTTTAATATAAATTAAATATTAATATAAATTAAATATTAATATAAACACAGGCTCCTTCTCACATTGCAGCGTGGAAAAGAAAAAGAAAAAGAAATGACTTTCTGGAGTTCCCGTTGTGGCTCAGCAGGTTAAGAACCTGACACAGTGTCCATGAGGATGTGGGTGGGCTAAGTATCCGATGTTGCCTGAGCTGTGGTGCAGGTCGCAGATGTGGCTCGGATCTGGTGCTGCTGTGGCTGTGGTGTAGACCAGTGGTTCATCTCCAATTCGACCCCTAGCCTGGGAGCCTCCCTATGCCACAGGTGCAGCCCTAAAAAGAAAGAAAAAAAGAATAATCATAGCAAGTAGCTCATACTGTCCCCATTTTGCAGACGGGGAGACTGAGGCTTGGAGAAGCAAACGACCGCATAGCTGATGCGAGACCCCAGCCTCCCTGACTCCCGAGTGGCAGTCACACGAACTGGTCCTTCTTTCCTCTCTTCCTCGTTCTCTTAGTTTTCTCCTCGGTGTGAACAGACCTGTGGAGCATGCACCCCAAAGATGCATGCCTCAGGATGAGCACACCATGATGTCCTGCTCATCACGGTGGCAAACCAAAGGCTCTCTGGAGCGCCAGGAGTGGAAAGGTGGGTACAGGCCGCCCAGCCCCATGGCCACAGGCTTCCAGCCACACAAAGCGGGGCCACAGCTCCAGCTACCGCGGGACCCGCCACGGGGGGCCCGCCCTCCCTGTCACTCCATCAGCCTGGCCACACCTCCCACGGGCTCCAGAGGCACCTGTGCCGTCTCCCCGTCACCGGAGAGCGAGGCGGGGACGAGCCGGCGCGGCCCGGGCATCGTCAGAGGGAACGGAGGCCCGCGCTCACCTTCCCGTAGGAGCCCTGACCGAGAACTTTGAGCAGCTCAAACTGCGACGGGTCGGCCTTCTCGAACCCCGCCTTCACGTGATGACTGATGTCGACCTCCTTCACGAAGCCTTCTTCCTGCAGGGGAACAAGGACACGGATGAGCCCCGGGGCCCTGGATGCGTCCCCCACCGAGGCTGCGACGGACTTTCAGGACTGGAGCTTGAAAGCCGTGACCCCGGGGCCTCACCGGGCCTCCCTGCCTACCCGTGCCCGCGATTCTCTCGGGAGCCTTTCATTATCTCTTTTCTCCAGGGGGTCTGACCGTTTGGTCTCGAGGAAATGGAAGGGACTCGGTGAAATGCAGTCTGCTTCTCAACAGTCTGGGCAAAACCCTGGTGGAGAGGCGGACGGGGACACCACGGAAGGAGGCGGACGGGGACACCACAGAGGGAGGAGGGCGGGGACACCACAGAGGGAGGAGGGCGGGGACACCACGGAAGGAGGAGACGAACCTCGGAATTTGCCGTCAGGTCCACCCACACCGTTACGCTCAAAGGGGTCAAACTATGCAGAAGCGGTTTATGAAAGGCGGATTTTTCCCCCTCCCCCTCCGGCTTTTCAGTCAACTCTCCCTTGCATTTCTGCCACGGCTCAGGCACGGAATGACTCGCAGCCACCCCAGAGGTGATGCTTCAAAAGACGCGGCAGGTAAGGCTTTCCGCCAGGCCCAGAAGCTCTCCCGGTGGCAAACAAAGCCCTTGATCTTTAAACGAAAACACTGACAGAGATCACTGCCGATCTTCATCGGGGAACTTCCTGGCCTCAGGTATTACCGCACCTGGAAGCGGGTACGCTACGCGCCCAGCGCCAGCTGCTCAAAGTGGAAAAACCGAAGCAGGTGTTTTTCTGACGTGAAAGCCGAACCGTCCCCTGAATTTACCGCTGTGCATCTCCCAGACTCCCGAACTGATCCCTCCATCCATCTGATCGCTCTCCCTTATTCTAGCTTTGGCACTGGGCTGCGTGCTGGGAAACGCCGGGACGGGCTGGCTGACAATTACACCTAAAAGCAGCCACCAGTACCTGCATGGGTAGCGTGTTCTGGGCACTCAAGGCTTCTCATCCCTGATTTCCTTTATTCCTTACAAAACTCTACGAGGTGGAGATTCTATCCCAAATAAGGTTACACAGCTGGACACGTGGGGGTTGGGTTCCCAGCTTCCTCCCCGCGTTTCAGTCGAAGAGCAAATATTTTCCAGCGAAATCATAACAGCAATAATCTACATCACAGCGGCCTCTCTCAGAAAGGAACAAAAGAATTCAGCTTCTCACAAGCTAGAAACCTGACTATTTTATCTCCAGAACTGTTCTCTTTGGCTTTTTTGATTCCAGTGGTTCAATTTCCACATCTTCGAGGGTTATTTGGCATTTTTGTAAAAACAATGGTTTTTCAATGAATAGAGCCAAAATGGATTCTTTTTGGCCAGTCCATAAGGTTCAGAAGACAAAGAATTATAATGTTGTTGCTATGGAATTACTCCTGAGTAAGTAAGTGAGAGAGAGAGGGACGGCTGAGGGCGCCCCCCTCACCCCCAACTCGTGCAGGTGTTGAGTCCCAGTGGCGAGTGGGGACCACATTTGAGCCCCTGGAGTCCCTGGGCCCTCTACTTACAGGAGACCTGCAGCTTCTGCAGGGCAACCTCTCCACTCACGACAGGAGGCAGAGAGGAGGGGAGGCCTAGGGCTCACCGTCACCTGTTCCCACCTGAGGACCAATTTCCCACTCAGAAGACCAGGCCCAGCTGAAGTTCAAAGCCATTCTCCAGGTCCCCACAGAAACACAGGTGCTGCGCTGGAGGAAAGTGAAGGCTATCACCTACACAAGAGTAAGAGGCGCCGTTTCTATCGATACACAGCATCTCCCCGCGTCCGGTTCTTCCCGCCCCCCTCCCCCGCCACAGGACGGCACCGGGTCACCCAGAGTCCCTGTCACACTGCGGACGGGAGAGTAAATCTGAACATGGGCTGCTCGGAGGGCGTAGGGTGGGCGAGGCTGCGGGGGCAGGGGACGCCTGGGAAGCAGGTGGCAGCGGAGGACTCACTCCTGAGCACGTGTCGCAGAAATGACCGTGTTCTGGAAGATACCCAGCCAGCCCTGGGTCAGCGGCCCTGCCTGCAGACGCGGGAGCTCCCTCCACGCGCCGGGACAGCGCCGCCCCGCGGCAGCCGGTGGTCCCAGAGCCCCGGACCCCAGGAGTCCCGCCCGCGGCCCTGCTGCACCGCCCCCACGGAGGAGGGGCCCGGACTGCGGCCGCCAGCGCCCCCGGCCCAGCGCACCCGCCCACACACCAGCACCTGACCTTCCTGGCTCAGGGTTGCCCTAATGTTTCAAATCAAAGGCTTAGGAACAAACCTCCCTTAACGTTTCACGTTTCGTGTAGATTCTTGTTGTCAAAGTATGTGGAACAAACACACTCGGAGCACACGGCTAAGTCCACCCTCGGGAATGGCGTTAAAACCTCGGGGTTCTCCCTGACAACACAGCCACGCAGTGAGGTCTCATCTCAAACCAATAAGGCCTGAACAGCAAAGAGCCTACAGGACCGTCCGCAGAAGAAGGAACCTCGCTCTTTTCCATTTCAGAGCTCTGCATTCTCAGACACTTTGGCTCCAAGTTGCCTAAGGATACTTTGTTTTTCTCTTTTCCAAGAACTGGGGGGGGGGGGAGAAAGAAAAGAAGGAGGAAGGGCCTGGAATCAGAATCGGATGCTGCGAGCAAGGCCTGTGTGCACAGGCAGCAGGGCATGCCCAGGCTTGTCTGCTTCTCATTCTTTCCAGACTGGACAGTCCTACTTTCCAGATGGTTCCGTGATTACTGCTTTAAAGAGCAACCAGATTTAAAATACTGTCCATGCCTCATTTTGAAATAAATGTCCTTTCTCTTTTATGGGGCAGGCCATTTTTTCTAGAACTCTATGTGGATTTTCATGCCGTTCCCTTAAGAAAATAAAGTCTGTCCCTAAATCCTCTAGAGAGCACTAAACATTTGGTTTCTAGCATAACTCCCATGAAAGAGTATTTTTTTTTTTAATAACTGAGACTTTTGTGGGAAGAACCTGGCATCAGGGTAAGGCTCTGGGATTTCAAAAATGTCCTAATGTAAGAGAGAAAAACTAGAGAAACACGGAGTTCCCTTGTGGCGCAGTGGGTTAAGGACCTGGTGTTGTTGCTGCTGCATGTGAACTTCCACGTGCCATTGGCCGAAAAAACCAAAAACAAAAAACCTCGAGAAAAAAATTGTTGGAATGACATTGAGATACGACAAAATAATCTGTGACTGTGAATTTTAGAATCCCTGATGAACAGTGCCTGAAATTCTGACCAGTGGAAGAAATCCCCATACAGGGTTTGAGGTGGAGAACCACCGAGGAACCGGCCAGAGGGGACCAGCAGCTGCTGCTCTCCGCCCTGCGCCGAGGTCACCTTGGTAGGGGATTTCCTGTCTTCTGAGTCATTGGCTTTTCATGTCATTAGAGAGAGAATATTTATGAAAAGTAAATGCAGATTAAAAGTTGTGAAATATTAATGATAAATGGCATTGAAAATAAAAATTGGCCAAGTGCCAGCTTGGTCTCCAAAAGAGGGGAAGGGTCGTCCTAGAAGGCGCTGATCTGCATGCAGGACGTCCACTCCTGGGGGCGGCTTTGGGAAAATGTAGAAAAGAGCAAGGAAAGGCGCTAAACTCGACTCCCTTCCAGCAAGTCCCGCTGCGCCCCCGCCTGCCTCCTTAACGCAGCGGAGACGGGGAAGCGCAGCCCGGCGCTCGGGGTCTCGCGGGGGGCTGCGTTCAGCAGAGGCTGACCTGGTAAGGTGTTCCAATCGGGGCACTGCCGTCAGGGTCCCTCTTCCAGACCCCAACACAGGCCGCCCAGGAACAACGCCTTGTTCGGAGGCCCTCGACGTGGCCGCGGTGTCCCCGCGTGACAACCGCCGCCCACGCCGCCCGCACCGTCCCGGCCGCCGGGCGATCCCAGCAGCACACGGGCCGGCCGTCCCGCCACGGCGCGCAAACTCTGCCGACACAGCCCTGGGAAGGGGTTTCCAATCCCCTCCTCTCCTAAGGCCACGCTCCGCTGTCACCATCACCGCCCCCCGCGGCTGGAGGTCGGATTTTAGTGTCCCCAGCTCGGGCACCAGCCCACGTTCCCTGGACACCTTCCTCACCTGGCTTCGGGGACAGGCTCCCTGCTTCTGGCTCCTGGGGGGGTCTTCCTTTATCCCCTGGTCCCCAGCACCCCCGGCCCCCGGCTCACCCCCTGCGTCGTCATCCCCCTCATCCGCCCCTCAGAACCCCCTCCCCTAGGGCTCTGCGTTGCCCTTACCCTCTGCACCCGCGGCATATGGAAGTTCCCAGCCAGCCAAGGGGTCTAATCGGAGCTGTAGCCACCCGGCCTCCACCACAGCCACAGCAACGCGGGATCCGAGCTGCGTCTGCAACCTACACCACAGCTCACGGCAACGCCGGATCCTTAACCCACTGAGCAAGGCCAGGGATCGAACCCGCAACCTCATGGTTCCTAGTCGGATTCGTTAACCACTGCGCCACGAAGGGAACTCCTGGGAAGCCTTCTTTTACTCACACACAAACTCCGTGGTCTACCAGGAGGCACAGGTGTTCACAGCTTCTGACCCAGGGGTCTCACTCCTCTGATTTTATCAAAACAGTCTGAACACCGAAAGCTATCTGCCGCATTTTTGAATGAGTAAAGACATGAGAAACAATTTAAATGTCCAGCAAACGCAGAAGAATTGAGTAAACGATGACATCCATGAAATGAAATTTTACAAAGGCCATAAAGTAGATTATGCCACTTCTCGTTGCTCCCAGAGTAATGAGACACTTAGGTGAAAACTGACAAAACAGGGACAGGATATGTGTGCTGAAAATTACCGAGCGCGACTGAATGAAATCAGAAAAGAGCTAAATAGATGGAGACACACTCGTGTTCCCAGACTGGAAGACCCAGCAGAGCAAAGAGCGTAATTCTCCACACGCCGACCTGTAGATACAACTGCAGGTAAACTGTAGGTGTAATTATAGCTACGTTGTAGGTATAACTGTAGATAAGTGGTAGGCATGACTGTAGGTGGCTGCAGATTAATGGTAGGTGTGACTGTAGGTGACTGCAGATTAATGGTAGGTGTGACCGTAGGTGACTGCAGATTAATGGTAGGTGTGGCTGTAGGTGACTGCAGATTAATGGTAGGTGTGGCTGTAGGTGGCTGCAGATTAATGGTAGGTGTGGCTGTAGGTTAACCGCAGGTACAGCTGGATTCCTACTAACATCTGAGCACGGCTTCTTGTAGCTATTGGCAAGCTTATTCTGAAACGTATGCGGAAACGCAAATGACCTAGAATCGCTGCAATTTCTTTTTAAAAAGATTAATAAAGTGGGAGGAGCCACTCTGCTGGTGGTTGGGCTCTCGACAGGGCTACGGCTACGGTAGTCAGGGCGGTGTGCCTGGTGGCAGCGTAGACGTGCAGGCTGTCAGAACGGAGCAGAAGGCCTAGAAGGAACCGTTCCAAGCGAACCCAAGCGATTTCTGACGGAGGTGAAGCAGAAATTCAAGGAGAAAGGAGAACCTTTTCAACGAAGGGTGCTGGAGCCCTGGACCTCTGAGGCAAAAAAACCCCAACAAAAACAAAAACTGGACCTAAATCTGTTACAAATGAACTGAAAATGAATCACAGACTTAAATGTAAAACATGAAAGTATAAAACTTTGAGGAGCAAAGCTTCAGGACCTAGGGCTGGAGGTAGGAATTTTTTAGATATAAGCCTCAAAGCACGATCCACAGAATGAAAAATTAATAAATTGAACGTGGTCAAAACTGAAAACTTTTGTTCTGTAAAGACTGCTAAGAAAAAGAAAAGAGGTTAGAGGAGTTCCCTGGTGGCCTGGCAGTTAAGGATTTGGCGTTGTCAGTGCTGGGGCATAGGTTCAAACCCTGGCCTGCGAACTTCCACATGCCACGGGCATGGCCAAAAAAAAAAAAATAATAATAATAATAATAATAAGGAGGAAGAGGAAGAAAAAGAAGAATTATTATTCTGAAAACTCAGTAAAATAAAACAAATAATCCAATTAGAAAATGGGCAAAAGGGACAGACAGCCTTTTCATCACGGAAGTGATACACATGGCAGACAGACCCATGACGATATAGTCAACATCCTTAGCCGTGAGAGAAACGCAAAACCACAGTAAGATGCCGCCATACAACTACCAGTGGCTCCAACAGAAAACATGGTGATAACATCGAATGCTGGTGAGCACGCAGCGGCAGCGGACCACTCACACGTCGCTGGAGGGACCGAAAGTGGTCCAGCCGCTGGACAGCAGCCACGCGGCCTCGTGCGGCCTGGGACACGAGCTCCCCGTGCGGCCCAGCAGCTGCACCCCTGGGCATTTAGCCCAGAGGAACGAGGACGGTGCTCACGCGGGACCTGAACGTCGCAGCTCACAGCAGCTTTGCACCCAAACAGGAACCAGCGCAGACGCCCTCCCAGTAAATGCTGAAGCAAATTTAGATACAGCGTCTGGCCGCGATGAAAAGGGACACACTGCTGACACACACGACATGAATGAGCCCGCACGGAGTCATGCTGAGTAGAAGGAGTCAAGCGTCGGTCCCCAAAGGTTATATTTATCCTATGAAGTAAATGTTTACACTGAAGGCAAGAGGAAAGCAGTGTAAACATAAAACGGTTTCTCTGCCCGGTGGGCCCCGTCTCCTCCCAGCCCGCCAGGCGCACCGGCCACCTGCACCGACCGGACCCACGCGTCGCAGAAACCCCGGCTCAGCCGTCAAGACGCATTTTTCTCCTCTGGTGCCAGCCGTGGGACGCGCTAGCGGGCCACGCTCCTCTTGGTCCCGCGAGGGGTCAGGTCCCCCCTGTCGCCTCCTCTGTGCAGAAGCATCCTTGGCGACTTGTGTGTCCGGTGACAGTAGGTCATTTCCTTAAAGAGAGTGGTCAGAGCAGGCTGGTCAGACAACCCGAGGAGACGCCGGCCTGCCCCTAAAGGAAGCTCCTAGCTTCAGTCCTCGTGACCTGGACTTCCTATCGTGGCAGAGTGGAAACGAATCCAACTAGCATCCATGAGGTTGCAGGTTCGATCCCTGGCCTCGCTCAGTGGGTTGGTTAAGGATCCGATGTTGCCGTGAACTGTGGTGTAGGTTGCAGATGCAGCTTGGATCCCGCGTTGCTGTGGCTGTGGTGTAGGCTGGCAGCTGTAGCTCCGATCAGACCCCTAGCCTGGGAACCTCCATATGCTGTGGGTGTGGCCCTGAAAAGACAAAAAGCAAAAATAAATAAAAAAAAAATACTTATGACCTTACTAATGACACTAACTGTATGACCTGTACTCTGCTTGTTTTACGAGATTACTGTTTCTCACAAACGTGTGACTGAGACTCAGATAAAAACAGAGACGACACAGTGACCTGAGACACTGACTCCTGGTTGTGTAAGATCAGAGGTTGTAACCGTGCGACTTTAGATACGGGAAGAAGCCGCAAGAGGGAACCGTTTTCTGGACCATAACAGGCTAGGAAGACAGGCGGTCCAGGGTCCGGGCCACTGTTCACAGCGTCTAGGCCAGTAACAGCCCAAGGAGCGGTCGCTCAACCAAAACGTCGCCTGACCTGGGGATGAACACGCCTGGTGCCACGGGACAAACTGCTCATGAAGTGCCTCCCAAAGCCTGGTCGGAGTGAAGACAGAAAGGGAAGGGCTTGTACGATGATGCTGCCGTGGCCCAGTGTGCTGCAGTCCGCCACCCACAGGAACTCTGAAAGGAACTCGGGACGAAGATGAGCACGGGGCAGTCTGTGCTCTGGGAAAACTGGCAGCACCAGCCCTTAGAGAGTTACACACACACCCGGACACACGGACAGACAGACACACAGACACACACACAGAGCCACACACACAGGTCTGCAGGAGGAAATTTTATGGACCCAGTTTTTTGCATCTCCCCATACTTAGAAAAGCCCTAAGCCAGTAACGAGGCCTCTGCTCCTTGCAAAGAGCATGAGCTTCTATCAAGATGCGTCCTCGCCTCCGTGCGCCCCGTCTTGTCAGCGTCACACGCACACCAGCCCCTCCCTCACCTCTTCGCAACAGTCCTCAGAGCCCTGGGTTACAGTCCTCAGCTTGGCTCCGACACGATTTTCCGTTTCTTTCTTAGACGGACTACTGATCACATTTCATCGACAATATGAGTCCCATTTGTATAACATTCTTGAAACGACAAAATTATAGAGAAAAAGAAGAGATTAGTGTTTGCCAGAGGTAAGGGGTGGCACACGTGTGTGTCTGTGTGCGTCTCTGTGTGTGTCTCTACGTGTGTCTGTGTGTCTCTGTGTCTATGTGCGTATGTGTGTCTGTGTCTGTGTGTGTCTCCATATGTGTCTGTGTGTCTCTGTGTGTATGTCTGTGTGTCCATGTGCCGCGTGTGTCTCTGTGTATCTATGTGCGTATGTGTGTCTGTGTCTGTGTGTCTCTGCGTGTATGTCCATGTGTGTCTGTGTGTCTGTGTGTGTGTTGCGTAAGAGCAGCAGAAGGCAAATTTGTAGAGATGGAAAACTTCTGTATCTTGATTGTGGTGATGGTTACGTATCTACTCGGGTGAGGAAACTGCGTAGAGCTCTATGGATACACAGGCGGTTACATGTAAAACTGGTGAGATCTGTCCATTGGTTGTATGACGTGTCAAATTCCTAGTCTGAATATTGTCCTAAGTCACACAGGATGCTGTCAGCGAAGGACCTGGGGGGACACCAGACAGGACCTCTGTACTAGTTTCTGTAACTTTCTGTTACTCTGCCATTATTTCAGAAAAAACACGTCTAAAGAGTGGTTTTGGAGAGATACACACACACACACACACAAAGACACACAGAGAGACACACGCAAAGGCACATGCACACACACATAGACACACAAAGACACACCAGAGTAAAACATGTTCAAAGAGTGGTTTTGGTTTTCAACTTGCAATGTTGAAAGAGCCTTGTAATAAGATGTTAGAGAAGGCGGTAAATAAATTTTATGTACATGATGATTATAACTCTGACATTTAAAAGATCTGTAGGACAAGCATTTATGGGAAATACATCAAGATGCAACCAGTGACAGCACTAGAGAAATACAAATGATGGATTTTCTTTCCTTCGTTTTCTAAATTATCTTTAATATAGAAATGTACAAATGAGCAAGCAGCCCCAGGCGTCTACATCAGAAACTTTCAGTCAATAAAGCCACCTCCCTAACCGTCTACGTGGGATTCCTACAGTCACCCACAGCTGTCACTCGCAGCTCCACTGAAAGACGACGGAAAGTTTGCAAAATTAACTCAGAGTTTTGATGTAAGAGATAAAATCGAATAACCTGCGGCAAGAAAACAGAAAGATGGACGCCGACACGAAAAAATTTGGGTACCGTTTCCGGATGCAAAGAATAAACCTACCATTTGGTGAAAAGAAAGCCTCCGTATTTTTGAAGCTATCACAATTTTTAAACTCAACATGCAGGATTCATCTTGTGGCCGACACAGAGTTTCTAATCAGGGCGCAGATGGTAAACACAGGACGCTGTGCAGAGCCCAACACACACTTCCCAGCCTGGCGGCCGGCCAGGGAGTTTATAGAATTTTTCCCGGGAGGTGGGCTGCTTGGGGGTGGGTGGTATGAATTTACTGGGAACTGAAATATGAAAAAGAAAATGGTTTAAAAGTGAAATTAGAGATGACCGTCCGCTACGGGAATTAAACCAAATGAGCTGTGTGATAAATTTATTTCTCTTAAATAGTTTTGTAGATATAAACAGGAAGGGTTTAATGTTTTTTTTCTTCAATAGCCATGAGTAGTAATTTAAAGAAAAATCAATTGCAGGGACTTGTGTAATGTGTCGGTGGGGTTGATAATGCTCCATGTTTGGGGGACGCGTCCACATGAGGGGGTCCCTCCGAAGATACAGCAGGAGGCAGATGCCTAGGGCAACAGACAAGGAACTGACAAAACTCTGGTCCCAACTATTTCTGTGCTCAAGCCCATCATCCCAAACATCCTTAGAGAAGACGGCTAATGTCGTTAGCAGAGTCTCAGAACACCTGCCAGCAGGCAGCCCTGCTACACACACCATCTCTCCCAAAAGATTCTTACAAACAGAGTCCAGACAGAAAACAATCGCCAGCTTCAGAACCAAGCCCCAACTGTTTCCGCGATCATGTGCTTGCCCCAGTTTTCAGCATTTTTGAAAAGATGAAACTTCTGGATCAAAACCTTATTCAAAGAAGTTAAACGAATAACCTTCCTTTTCTAAAACCAATTTAGCTGACCTTTTAAAAAGTCATAAAACAATCTGTTAAAAAATCGGGTAGGTTTTAAAGTTTTCAAATCCCGCGCCAGCCCGCCCACCCGACACCGCCCTCCAGCCCCGAGCCTGCAGGCCTGGCCGAGCCGGGAGGATGCGGCCCCAAGCGGTCCCCTCAAGTGGATCGCAGTCTACCGCTCACCGCGGGGGCCACGCCTGCCTGTCTTCCCACCTGGTGACGCCTCGAGGCCCGTTGCTGTCGCCGGGGCCTCTCCCTGCTTCTCCAAACAGGACGGGCGTCAGAGTCAGGAGGAGGCGAAAGCGAAACTCCTCTGAGGTTTTACTCGGTCGGCAGCTCCCAGCCCTTTGTTACCTCTTCGTATCCAGTTTGCACAACCAGCGGGACAGCCTCCGAGGCAGACCTGGCGGCCTGGGAATACCGCAGTCATGAGGCTGGGGGCAGAGGCCAGGGCGGACACGAGCGGTGCAAAGTCCCAGAGCTCTTACCTACCGAAACGGGTAGCCGAAACTTCCAGGGTGTTTGAAAAGTTCGAAGGACAATCAGAAAAACACGCTGGGGGTTTGGGGTCAGTAGATGAAACCGTTACACTGAGAACGGACGAGCGCTGGGGTCCTGCTGCGCGGCGCACGGAGCCACGTCCGCGCCCCTCGGCCGACGGCCCCAAAGGACACTCACTGGCCCCTGAGACTTGAGATCGAGTCTCGCAGAGTCGCGCTGTTGGAAAGTTATGGATCTGGGTTTTTCTTTTTTTTTCTTTTCAGGGCCGCACCTGCAGCATACGGAAGCTCCTGGCAGAGGTCACACGGGAGCTGCGCTGCCGGCCTCGGCCACAGCCTCAGCGACACCGGACCCGAGCCCTATATGCGACCTACACCACAGCTCACGGCAACGCCAGATCCTTAACCCACTGAGGAAGCCTAGGGGTTGAGCCTGCATCCTCACGGCCACTCTGCTGGGTTCTTAACCTGCTGAGCCACAACGGGAACTCTATTTTTTTCTTTTTTTTTAAAGAAAGCAGTGTGACCTTCCACAAAAGCTCTCAGGACAACATCAGCAGCCACTCCACGGAGATTCTTCCAAACACACAGATCGCATGTACATTCGGGCCCATGAAATAAAAATTGGTCATGAGTTTTACAAAGATAAACCGGTAATTTAAAAACCTGATTTTGAAAGGAGTTTAGGGATTTTCATTCCTCAGCCTTTAGCCTGTGCGGCTAGTATGCCATTCACGTGACGGCAGGAAACACCCACTCAACCAGCACCACGCAAAGACCACCCAGTTCTTCACAGGTACAGACTCAGATGTACTGAGATGGCTTGAGGCGGGGACGCGCCATCGAAGCAAATACGCCCGCCGCCCGTGCCGGGAGGGGCCGGGGCCCGCACAGAACAGCCCGCCGCCCCAGCTCGGGCCCTCACACCCCGCGAGACACTCCCGCCAGCTCCGGGAGCCGAGCTTTCCTGATCCCGAAGGAGGACGGGAGCCGTCATAACTGATCAAGAGCGTCCTTGCGGAGGGAAGGCGCCGGCCTCTGGATAAGGGACCGCCGAGGGTGGGGGTGACCGAGAGGTCCCAGGACACGGCCTTGAACCGAAGGCCGGTGTCTCCCAGATTCCAAGACCAAAGCCCTAACCCCGGTGGCGTCAGGAGCTGGCCTCTGGGACGCGGCTGGTCAGGAGGGCGGGGCCCTCGGAGAAGGGACCCGGCGAGCCCCCTCGGCCCTCCGCCACACGGGGACACCGCCGGAAGACGGCGTCTGTGCAGCAAGTGGCTCCTTGACCTTGGACTCCCAGACTCCGGAACTTGAGAAATAAAATTCTGCGGTACGTCAGCCACTCAGGCTGTGGGATTTCGTGACAGCAGCCCGGACGGACCAAGGCCGGCATGACGGTCTGAACACGGGGCTCCGGGGGGCTGCAGTGGGGACGGGGAGGGGCCGTGTCTGAAAACGGGGGGGAATGAGGGGATTTCTGAGTCTCTCTCTGACGATGCGGGAATGATCGGCACGCCGCCCTCCAGAGCTAATCCCCCGGGGACCCACGGAACAGCATCTGGGAACAGCCTGGAACAGACTCGTCTGGAGCAGCGGGCACCTGGTGAGCCCCGACGGTCCCGGTAAAGGACGCACGTGGAAGTAAGAAAACCTGAAGCTACTGTTTCAGGCAGACACAGGCCTTGGCATCCGACTGAGCCGAGCATCAGTATTTCAGGTAAAGGATCCACAGTCTTCCGAAAAGTCCCACCAGAAACCAAACCAAACCAAGCCAAAGGCTGCCTGGGCACTTTCTCTGCCCTGATACACACGTTCTGGGCGCTTACCCAGGCTGCCCCAGGGGCCTGCCGGGGCTGTCGGTGCTTCGTTGGCTCCCTGCACCCCAGCAAGGCCACACCTTCCCAGTTAGACGGATGCCAAGAAGCCAAAGGCCAACGCCTGGACCCCAGGCCCCTGACCAGAGCCTGTATCCTGTTTTACCAAATACACCGTCTTTTCTGCTCATCCAGCGGTGCTGACTGTGCGGGGCGGTTGGGGGGGGCTGGACCAACGCGCCCTCCTCCGGTCTCTGCCATCAAGCCGGGGTTTGGGCAGCAGGCTGGGCGGCTCCCTCCCCCCGACACACTGCAGCACACACACGGGCCCTGAGTGTGCGCAGACTCATGCTGGTGCAGAGCGTCCCCCGCAAGCTGGCCTGGGGACATGAGAACCCCCAGAGGCTCCGCGGCCAACACCAATGGAGCCTGGTGACCGGGCCCCACAGACCTCCAGGGATGGTGGCTCAGGTCGCCCGGAACGGGACGGTTCTCACGCTGAGTGGCGTCTCCTAGTGCCTGGCTGTGACTCGGTTCAAATTAACCTGAAGTTCTGTTTACGGAGCTCAGGGCAAACGAACGAACCCCTGGCCCCAGCATCCCAACGGAGGGGGTTTTCCTGTCACCCAAGTGGAGAAAAACCAGCTTTGGGGTCGTGTGTCTGCGTGGAGGCACGAACGAGTGTTAATGAAGATATAACGCCACGCACTGAACAACTAGGGCTTTCCACACGTAAGGAGGTGACAGAAACTACCAGACAGTCAAGTTACTCCCATGTGAATATCAGGAGATGGAAATAAAACTTGGAATCATTCTGGTCCCCCTCTCTCGAACCCTCGCTTCCCACATGTCCCTGTAACGACTCGCCGAATGCTTTACCCCCAGGTCACCGCCCACGGGGGCTGGGACGGGCCTGGATCACCGTGTGCACCGGCGACAGCCCTCTGGACCGAGGAGGGGACGGGAGAGCCCCGCTCCCCTCGGCAGGACGGAGGCCGTGCCCTGCGCGCTTACAGGTGCTATGCGACATCACTGTCACCCGCCCACAGGGGAAAGGACAAAGCCACCTACGATGGCGGAAAAGGCCTGTGAGGAGACAGCGTGTCTGCGAGGCCAGCAGCCTGTCCACCAGCAGGGGTGAGAGGCCAGGCCGCGCCTGGGAGAGGTGACCTGCTGCAGTCGGATGTCAGCTGCGGGCATGGCTGAGACAGACCCCACCGTGGACACGGGGACAGCCGGGGCTCCCGGGCTCTCCGTGGGCAGACTCCTCAGGAGACTGGCTTGTTGGCGTTTCAGAGAGTTGTAGTGATATCTGGGAGCAAGGATTATGCTTTTGCGATGGTGGAACTGGGGACATTATAATTTTTGCCATTTAAAGTGAGGGAATAGGAGTTCCCACTGTGGTGCACTGGGTTAAGAACCTGACTGTAGCAGCTTAGGTCACTGCAGAGGCACGGGTTTGATCTCTGGCCCGGGAACTTCCATATGCCCGGTGCGGCCACAAGAAGAGGGAACCTAGGCTCCTGGTATTCAAAACCGTATTAGCCCCATCTCCTCGTGCGAGGACTGGGTCTGGGTGGAGACCAGGCTTTTGCGACGGGAGGTGACCCCCCAGCCACCACCATCCCCGGATGGCGGGAAGCGGGCATTCAGGAGAGCTGGCGTTGTCCTTTTCAACGTGGCGGGGTTGGAGGCACAGAACTTAGGAGAAAACACGTGGGCAGGGGTGCATCACGCGGATTTTATCTGCACACTCATTTCTCAAATGCGCAGCCATGAGCAAACACGCGAATTCTCTAACGGTTCCTGAACACAGAAATCTCCAGTCACAATGGGTGGAAAAGCACCCTGCCGGCTGATGAACGCTTTTCTCATTAAGTACCACTTAATAATTTCACTTAGTAAATAATACATCCTATGTCTAAAAATACCACTAACAGACTCTCTGAGGTTCCGTGACAATGATAGGCATGTTCTCTTATTTAAACATTACCAAAAAAAAAAGGGGGGGGGGAATCTACGCCAGGAAAAATGACCCGTATTTTCCAAGAGCTATCAACAATTTCTTCTCACGGTGTTTGAAAAGAGGCTAGAAAGGTCATGGGCGTGAGCTGACACGAAGTCCAGCTACAGGCAGCTTCTTGGCCCCTGGACCGCAAGGAGAAAAAGAGTCATGGAAGGACTGGCGCTCAGCGAAGACCACACCTGTCCTCACGTCAGACACAGGCCGTCAGGGAGGCCACACCCGCCGGGCGCCCACGCGGCCCTGCCCTTTGGATCTGGGGGGGGTGTCGCTATGGACTGTCTAATTCCTGGGACCTGAAGCATATCTCAAGGTGCTGAAACGAAACAGATTTCTCTTTCCAAGGAAAACTAGTCTTAGCATCTCTTTAAAGGTCTCAACGCGAGCCTTACGGTGCGACGAAGAAGCGCAGAGGGAACCAGTTATCGTTCCAACGGGAGGAGCCCGCTGGGTCTTCCGGCACAGGCAGTCGCCTAAGACGAGTGTCAGGCACAGGACCACGGGCGCGCTTGCGCGGCTCTCTGACATCCCTGACAAGCGTTCCCACGGGGTCAGGGTCTTGGTGCACCTGGGGGGTTGCTGGGGTGGGAAAACCACAAGACCCGCGTCCTCGGGGACGGGGAAGAAGCAGCAGAAAGAGAGAACGGAGTGGCCCCAACGTGCAGGGCTCCGGGAGCAGGGGGCGGGCGCTGCGGGGGACCGGCGGGGGGCACCCAGCCCAGGACGGGCGAGACGGGCTCCCGGCCGGGCGTGCCCCTTCTCACCCCCGGCCCGCTCCACCTCTCTTCTCACCGACCCTCCCCGAGCAGGCGCTCCGAGAGACGCCGCCAGTGGCCGCTCGTTCCCACGCGGTGGTCTGTCTCGGCCGACCTGCTGTTCCTCCTCGAGGCCCCTGCCGTGTCACCGTGAGATTCAGGCCCCGAGGGAGCGGCATTCCACTGCCTGGCCATTTTAAAACGACAAGACACCCGAGGCTATGCTTTCCAGAAGCCATGGCAATAATCTAGGTGGTTGTGCCCCCGGTGGGGGTGTGGACACATTTCCGTGAGCTCCCCGCTCGAGTGTGGGCACCGTGGCCCCGAGCGGCCAGCCCCGGCCCAGCAGACCCAGGGCTCAAGGAGAGGACCGAGGCTGCAGGGTACGTGTCGCCCCGAATCTGAGCCACCATGTGGGGCCGTGACGGTGGCAGTGACGACCCAGAGCCCTTGGCTGAGTCCCCGGGAGAGGCTGGCGACCAGGGCTGCCGGAAAAGGCGGGCTGGGCCGCTTCTAGACTGGTTCACCCTCCTGCCAACTGAACCCGCTCGAGGCTCCTGCGCGACGGCAGAGCCCTCGCCCGTCAGGACGTCGGCTCCGCGGGACAGCGGGACAGGCCCTCCTCCTGCCCGGGGCTCCTGCGGTAAACGCCTAACGTGCGAAAGAGCGGAGGAAAGTGAGTCCACAGAAGCCGAAGCCCCACTCGGGCTCCACGGTAAGAAGTCATTTTCAGCGGAGCCGGCCCGATTCTGAGGCCGACTCGCATCTTGGCGGTGAGCGCAGGCTCGGCTCACGCGGGCGCTCGCACCAGCTCAGCACCCAGCGCGGGTCCCGCTGGCTCGGCCGCGCCCGCGAGACGCTGTGAGGAGCGGGGTGAGGCTGACACGCCGCCTGGCTACCTGCCGAGGGGCTTCTGGCGCCCCGACCCTGCAAATAACTCAGCTTACAGCCAATTCCAAATCGTTAAACTCAGCCCGGGGAGGGGCCGCTTAGGCTGAGAGCCAGCCGTGACCCTGAACGGGGGCCGGCCTTGAGACGTACGGCCCCGCCTCTCTCTTTTGCCTCGTCCTCCCGTCTTTTCTCCAGCATCCCTCGGGAGGCTCGCCGTGTGTGTTTTATGCTGGCCCAGCAAAGCCCCCGGAGCCTGGGGCCTGAACTGGCAGTGACCCCGGGTGACGGCAGTGACACTCGGGATTGAGACCCTCCCCGGGTGCCTGGCCGGTCCCCGAGCTGCGGGCTCTGCTCCTCAGCGGTGCCGGGCCGGCAGGACGGAAGGGCTGGACCCACGCGGTTCGGACTTTGAGCAGCGGCTGATGCCCTGAGCCGGCGAGCCCCAGGCCGGAGGAGGCCCGGGCCGGCCTGGACGGGGCCGTGACAGCCTGGGGGGACTCTGAGCGGATCCAGAGCGGGCTCGGATCGCAGGGGACAGCGGCTCCTGCAGCCAGACGCCAGGAGGAAGGACTCCCGGGCCAGCAGTTCGCAGGAGCGTACACTCTCCCAGGTGATCGGTGATGATCAGGGATTCACCACAGGACCGAGTTTCCACTGTGGCTCAGCGGGTTAGGAACCCAACGTAGTGTCCATGAGGACGTGGGTTCAATCCCTGGCCTCCCTCAGTGGGTTAAGGATCTGGCGTGGCTGTGGCGCAGGCCGGTGCCTGCAGCTCATGTTCAGCCCTCAGCCTGGGAAGCTCCACACGCCGTGGGTGTGGCCGAAAAAGAAAAACAGAGAAATTCATCAAGGGTCTGCTGAAAAATGGCTGAACAAAACCTCTTCCCTCTGCCTTGATCTAGAAGGCAGCTCCCGGGGGCTGGGAAGGGCCGCGTTGCTCCTCCGGCCGCGGCGTCCGGCCGGCGCGCGCGCCCCGGGACAGCCAGGGCCGGGAGGGTCAGCTCTGCAGGGCGAGGACAGGCGCCCACCCAGAGCCCGGCCGCAGGTCAGGAGTCGCCCCCTCCCCGCTGCTCCCGCGCCCCGTAACCACCAAAGGGAACTTGGTTGCATGTGGCAGATCTCAGCATTCCTGGGTGACAGAAATCCTCGCGGATGTGGTGAAAGCTTGGCCTCGTCTTCCCACAAGACCACACACAGGCTCACACGGGAAAGATGTCACGGATGCCCGGAATTCTAGAGCCACCCAGAGCCACGAGGGACCGTGTGGTCTGGTCTCAGCTGCCTCCCGCCCGCCTACACGATGGCAAGTTACCGCTCGGAGACAATTGTCCCACAGTCAGAACGCATGTTGCCAGCGACAATGCTTTACAATGAAATACAATGCCTCTTGTATTTCATCTGCAAAAACAAAAACAACCCCTTCCCCCCAACTATAGGAGTTGCAAAGACGTGTATAATTACCATCATTATTTAAGACTCCCCTGGAAATTCTAGAAAATGCCAGAAGCACAGAAATAGAAACGAGAACTACAAATGTAGGTCGTAGCATGCCTGTATTTTTAGCACACTAAGAGCACAAACCAAAATAAATATATTAGATCTAATCATAGAGGGTTTGGATGCAAAACAAAATACAAAACTCAATTCCATCCTTAAAAATCAAAATTATCAGGAGTTCCCATCGTGGTGCAGCGGAAACAAATCCGATCAGGAACCATGAGGTTGTGGGTTCAATCCCTGGCCTCGATCAGTGGGTTAAGGATCTACTGTTGCTGTGAGCTGTGGTGTAGGTCAAAGATGCGACTTGGATCCTGCATTGCTGTGGCTGTGGTGTAGGCTGGCAGCTGTGGCTCCGATTTGACCCCCAGCCTGGGAACTTCCATATGCTTCAGGTGGGGACCTGAAAAGAGTGAATTCAAAAGGGAAACCAGATAATATTCAAAGGAGTAATAAAATATTTAAAATAGCAACTAAATGGTATATAGAAAAGTACTCCAAAACATTAGGGACACAAAAGTGGGCTTGAATAAGTAAAGAGGAATCTGGGAAGGCTAGGTGCTGTTAATTCTTCCCACATAACTGACGTTTAGCTCAGTTTATTTTGAAGTTTTTAAAGTTTCAGCTTAATTGAGGTGTCACTGACGAATAAAGCTGTAAGATATTGTAAGTGGAGACCGTGGTGGCCTGACCTCTGTGTATACTGTGACAGGTCCCCCGTTGAGTTAATTAACATCCACCAGCTCATGTATTTACCCCATTTAAACCCAGATTTTAAGAGACTTCTTCAGAGACTCTGAAGTCATGATTTCTCTGGACGTGACGTGAAACAGCAGAGAGCAGCACAGGAATCGGGGAAGGAGGACGCATGGGGCGGCTCCGGTCGGCGCCGACTGCACTGCAGGTCCGACTCGGGCACGGGGCGCAGCAGGTGCAGGGGCTGCCGGCAGGACGGACAGACAGAGGCTCCGGGCAGAGCGCCTGGACACGGGGGCCGACAAGGGCGGGGCGGCCGGCGCACGGCGACAGGGACACGCTGGCCAACCCACAAGCAGAAAGACCGCCTGGGTGTGGGGCGCCCAGCCCCCTCCAGCAGGCCAGCCGGTCTAAGACAACCGCACGCCGTCGCGGGAAACCTGGAGGCGCAGAGGTGAAGACGCCCCGCTTTCAGGATGCAAAGAGGGAGGGCGATGCAGGAGCGAAGCAGAAAGGGATCCGTCCACAGAAAGCGTTCTAGGCGTTAAAAGCCCATAAAAGGCCAGCGAGAAACAGGACAAATTCCTGGAGCCAAGAGCCAAGGCAGTAATTAGTGTGTGTGTGTGTGTGGGGGGGGGGTGGTGTATATGTGACGTGGTGGGTATTTCTGTGTGGGGTGTTCATGTCTGTGATGTGGCGGGTGTGTGTGTGCGCGTGATGGGTTTATGCGTGTCTGTGGGAAAGCGGTGTGTCTGCGTGCGGACGTGGCACTGTGTCTGTGACAAAGGGGTGTGTCTGCGTGCGGACGTGGCACGCCAAGAGAAAAGCGGTCAGTGGAGAGAGGAGACAATTTACATGTAAGGAAATCAAATATCCAAGAAAAGAAATTTTTTTTTTAAGTATCTCACCAGTTGTCACAGAGATAAAATTAGATAGATGAGACTCTTAAAAATCTGTCCAGTTAGCCAAGATGCTGAAAATGAAAACAGCCCAAGGCTTGCCAAACTTCAGTGATCACCTGCTGGCAGCTGCCAGTGTAAACAGAGGCTAAACGCTTATCTGGAAAGCAATTTGGCACCTTTGAACTGAAACCGTCAGTCTCAAAACAAGCGGTCTCCCTTTCAAAATTTTTGGAAATAATCTGAGATACAGACAAATACTTACATACACAGATGATGTTTTCACATTAATTACAGTGAAATTCATCAGGGAAAAAATCTACTGCTCTGTAGTGTTTAAATAAATTAAGGAGTACAAGACATTTACGTATGAAGTAAAATTCATTTATGATGATATTTAATGACATGGGAACAAAATTAGACTATATTATTCATTTTTCTTAAGGATACACAATTCTATGTTCAGAATTACAGCAAAATTCCTACACAGGTAAATGCTTCAGAAAGAACAAAAATGTCCCCAAATGTCATACACTGAGGTCTGAGCGGTGGGATTTATGAGGACTCTTTCTCGAAAGTTTTCTGCATCCTAGTGTCACACATTTCAGTGAATGAATACCAGCAACGAGAAGGAAGGCGTTTCCAGTTCCTGACATAAGCATATACACCTACTGGTGCCACATTAAGAAAAGAGGAAAAACACCTTATAAAACTAAAGAATGACGAGTATAAGGGGCCGTCCCCTGGCCCCCCGCAGCAGCAGGCGGATGGCGGGTCCTGGGCGTGGGGGGCCCTCAGCCGTCAGCAAGGACCCCTCCAGCTCCATCCTGGGGCAGCTCCGTGAGGACCCAGATGGTTTTCTTTTTCTTTTTTTTTTTTTAATTTTATTGGAATATAGTTGACTTCGAATGCCGTGTTAGTTTCAGGGGTGCAGCAAAGTGAATCACATACGTCTACTCCTTCTCAGGCTCTTTTCCCACACAGCGTCTTGTGCAGAACTGAGCCCCCTGTGCTCACAGCAGGTCCTGCTTGTGGTTTTATATGGGATCATCGTATATGGCACGGCGGTGGCTTGGACAGGCCGCGTTTGGAACAGGCAGGAGCGTGTCTCCCTGGCGGGCCATCTGGTGCCCCGTCTCCTGGCTAAAGGCTCAGGCCGAGCCCGAACCCCGGGCAGTGCTTCGCAGGGACGCGGGGTGTGGAGCTGGATCTGCCTGAGATCCCGCCCCTCCGCCACCCAGGCCCCGAGGAGCAGCTGGGCTCGTCCGGCCCCCGTCACTGAGGACCCTGCAGGCGTCCCCCGGTCAGGGGATGTGGGACCGGAACTCGTGGGGCTGGAGGAGGAACAAGGGAGAGGGGTCCACGAGGGCTGGGGACACAGAGGCCGTGGGGTGGGGAGGGCAGGCGGTCTCTGCACACAGCCCCTCCCCCATCACCAGGGGACAGAGGTGCCTGGAGTGCCCACGGGCGCCCGGGATGTCAGGGACCACTGGGAAGTACCTTCCTTCTCGCCGGGGGCGGCCGCCTTCCTTCTCCTCCACTCCTGCAGCGGCACCAGACTCAGAAAACCGTTTCGGAGATGACGCCAGGCCTGCAAAGCCCATTGTGTGTCCCTGTCACAAGCCCGACACCGCGGGGAGGCGGCCCTTGCTTCTGGCTGGCACTTTGCACTGCACGCTCTCTGCGGTCCGCTCTGAGGGAGACCGACAAGGCCCGCAGGGTGCATCGGCCTCCGTGGGGCGGGGGGCAGCCTGCACGTCCACCAAGGCTGGGAGGTGAGCTGGGCTCCAGCCAAAGGGGGAGCGACAGAAACCTGCCGGGGGGCGGCCAGGAGCATCCTGTGTGCCGGCTGTTTCCAGCGCCAGCCTGTCTCCAGAAAGCCCACACAGTTCATTACATCGACTGTGGTCGTTATCATAAATACCGAAGTTCTCAGACAGCCAGAGGGCGGGGGACACCAGCCCTGAATCAATAAGCTGGGCAGTGAGTGCTGGGGGATTTTGCCAACTTTGAAGCAAAATTAAAGATGACTCAAAAAAAAAAACTTAATAAAGAGCTCATGGGCATAAGATTTTCAGTTCTAATAAACTCAAAACGGTTTCTATTCAGTTCTATTCTATTGATTCTATTCAATCAAGATGCCCTTAGGCAGGAGTTCCCTGGTGGCTTAGCGGGTTAAGGATCCAGCATTGTCGCTGCTTTGGCTTGGGTCACAGCTGCGGCTCAGGTTCAATCCCTGGCCTGGGGACTTCTGCATCTCCCTGGTGTGGCCCAAAAAAATTAATAATAACAACAAATAAATAAAAACAAGGAGACATAAAATGAAATTATGCAGCCACTGTATCAATAGTGTTGAAGAGTATTAAATATTTATCCAGAAGAAAACACTTAGAGGAATTAATGGCGATTCTCTCTGGACGTTGTCTTCACAGATGTTATTCCCAATCTCCCAACCTTCTACAATTCATAGAGATTACTGTTGATATGGGTTAAAAAAAAAAGACGCACTCAGGCAACGTCACAGGGGACTAGCCATCTCTAGCACACAGACAGGTGACACTCGGATTCTGCACTCACTCCACAGGCCCCGATGCATCGACTCACGGCCGCCCAGAAGAGCACTTCCAACAAAACCTCACACGAATATGATGGGAAAGTGAGAACAGGAACCATGCAAATGACGGCAGGAGAACCACGTCAGTTCAGCAGGTGGCTTGAAAAGCAGGCCTTTCTGAAGTAGTAAAATATATGAAAAATGGCCTTTACAAAAACGAAGCTTGTATTGCTTTAAAATATAATAGTCCTGGGAATTCCTGTCATGGCTCAGCAGGTTACGAACCTGACTAGTATCCACGAGGACGTGGGTTCGATCCCTGGCCTCGCTCAGTGGGCTAAGGATCTGGCGTTGCCGTGACCTGTGGTGTAGGTCACAGACACGGCTCGGATCTGGCATTGCTCCGGCTGTGGTTTAGGCCGGCAGCTGCAGCTCCGATTATACCCCTAAACCAGGAAATTCCATATGCCGCAGGTGTGGCCCTAAAAAGCAAAATAATAATGATAATAACAATAATAGTTTTATCAAGACAATCAGGAAGAGTTCCGCGCAGGTCCTATTTTTACCAACAGATAAGAATGACTTCCAACAAACCAACCAAGATGGAGCAAATGCTTAAAAATCTACAATTTTTCCCCTAACCTCAATCCCTTCCCCAGCAAGCAGAGGTCCTGTCACAGCCGAAACTATAACTGTGAGACGCCAGGCCCTCTGCACACGGCTTCTGCTTCTACAACCGAACTCTGGTAAAAGCTTCACAGCCTCTCCCACCACTGGAGGGAAGATTTAAAAAATGTAAGAGTAAAGTTAAACTTTGAGAAGAACTGTGATGGTTGATGCGAATTTGGGGTCTTAATACTAAACCGCCAGCAGCATGACCCCAGCTCACGTGCGGGGGCGGGGGAGCATGCAGGGAACACCCCCAAATGAACTGAGAACTATTCTCGGCACCGACTCCGGCTTGGAGGCCAGACTTGCCAAATCTAGCGGGAGGAGGTTCCTCCCGCCAAGATGGAAAGCGCTTCACAGCAGGAAGGCTGCTCACTTCCCGTTCAATTTGTTTACACTAGAAGCCGAGTTTGTCAGAGAGAAGAGCCAACTTGTGCTTTTATGGCTGATGCACCGATCGGCCAATGAGTCTGGTGTTGCTTTTTGCGTATTCTCTCTACACCCGGAAACATCCCACCACTTAACGTCCCGGAAGCAGGCCGCTTTCTTTCTTGTGTGGGTTTAATGGTTTATTGGAAAAGTTAAGAGCTCAGAGCACAGTCCCTACGGGAACAACAGCGGCAACAAAAACTGATGGGCCGTTATCAGTGAGAATCGCCATCTCTCTCGAAGTTATAAAGCTTCTCTGCGTCCACTGACCTGGAAGAATAAGATTCTCAGGCAAAAGGGAATCGTCAGGACAGCAATAATTTATTCCAAAGACAAACGTGAAATGACCTGAAGTCACGGACCGGACCCCGACGCTCACCGGGGGCTCCTTCTATCAGAAAGGACGTGCGGTGGCCTGCACCCCTGCCTGCCCAGAATACGTGGCTGCCACACACAGGTGGGCCAACATTTCATAAAACGAGGTTATGTTCCAAAATCTTAGGAAATAAGAGGCTTCTGAAACAGCGAGTCCAAAAGATCCGCCTCAGGAGAGCAAGGCTGGCCAGACACCGGGCCCGCGGACGCTGGAGGGCTGCCCGGGTCCAGGTCCTGGCGCTGGTCCCACGAGCTGGTGCCCTGGCCGGTTCCTTACCTGCTTCTCTCTTCTGCAAAGCAGAGATCAGACGTCCAGCTGTGTGAGATTACTTGGAATAAAATAAAGCAAGCATGCGAAGATCGCACTACAGGGACTTCCCGTCGTGGCACAGCAGAAACGAATCCGACTAGGAACCATGAGGTTATGGGTTCGATCCCTGGCCTTGCTCAGTGGGTTAAGGATCCAGCGTTGCCGTGAGCTGTGGTGTAGATCGCAGACGCAACTCGAATCCCGCGTTGCTGTGGCTGTGGTGTAGGCCGGCAGCTACAGCTCCGATTCGACCCTTAGCCTGGGAACCTCCATGTGCCACGGGTGCGGCCCTAAAAAATGAAAAAAAAAATTCACACGATAACACAGTCCTCACTTCTCTCCGGAAACTTCTGGCTTAAACGCGCCCTCCTGGGCCCGGGCTCCAGTGTAAAGGCGAGGTGCCGCGAAGCTGGCCCTCTGGGGCAGACCGAACCGGAGCTCCTGAAATGCAGCCTCTGCCTGCTGAGTCACACCTCTGGGCTCGGGTGCACGAGCTTTTGCTGGGAGCTTCATGCTGCTTGGCTCAAATAAAACTCTGCCCTCTTCCTCTTATAGGCTGTTTGTTGATTTTTTCCCCTAGGCAATTCCCGTCAAGAGATGGCACAGGTCAAGGTCACACTTGTCAGGCACTTCCCACCTGAGGGAACAGCCCAGCTCCCTCCCCCCGGGGGCTCTGCCTCCCACCCCTGGGGGAGACCGCACCCAACTGGGGAGGCCTGGGGGTTGGGCCTGATGGGGGGAGAAGGAGCGGGGATGTTAAACCTTTAAGTGGTGAAAGACACAAAACAGCAAGGCTTTCATCCCCACTGCCTGAACTTCTCAATTTTTTTTTTCCAGGCCTGCACCCAGGGCATATGGAAGCTCCCAGGCTAGGGGTCAAATCAGAGCTGCAGCTGCAGGCCTACACCACAGCCACAGCAATGCGGGATCCAAGCTGCGTCTGCGACCTGCACCACAGCTCACGGCAACTCCAGATCCTTAATCCACTGAGCGAGGCCAGGGATTGAACCCGCACCCTCATGGATACTAGTCAGGTTCGTTAACCACTGAGCCACGACGGGAACTCCATGAAGATACCTTTTTGAGTTCGTTTTTTTGTTTTCTTTGGGTTAATACTCCAGAGTGGAATTACTGGGTCACACGGCAGTTCTGTTTTTGATTTTCTACGTTTCCCATCGTAGCGGTACGAATTTACATTCCCGCCAATGCTGCACGGGGGTTCCGTTTTCTTCACTCTAACAGATCTGAGACGACATCTGTGACTCTGACTGCCTCTCCCCGATGATCAGTGACGCTGAGCACCTCTTTATGTACCCGCTGGCCATCCCTATGTCCTCTTTGAAAAAAACATCTACTTAGAACTTCCGTGCACTTTTAAAAATCAGATTGTTCCTTTGCCATTGAGTTGTATGAGCTCTTTACATATTTTGGATATTAGCCCCTTAACAGATACGTGATTTGCAAATATTTTCTTCCACTCAGTAAGCTGTCTTTTCATTTTGCGTCCATTGATAAGTTTCCTTTGCTGTGCTGAAGCCTTTCAGTTTGATGTAGTCCCATCTGCTCATCTTTGCTTTTGTTGACCTTTGTTTTTGGTGACAGATTAAAAAAAAAAAAGGGCTCCAAGACCTACGTCAATGACCTTATTGCCTATGTTTTCCTCTAGGAGTTTTATAGTTTCAGATTTTTTTTTTTTTTTTTAACATTGAAGCAGTCAACCTATTCTGAGTTAATTTCTATGTATGGTGTAAGACAGTGGTCCATTTCATTCTTTTGCATAAGGCTGTCAAGTTTTTCCAACACCACTCATTGAAGAGACTGTCCTTTCTCCATGACATATTCTTAGCTTCTTTGTTTTAAATCGATTGACCATATATGGATTTATTTCCATCTCTGCTTTCTGTTCCATCGATCTGTTTTTATGCCAATACCATACTGTTCTCATTACTTTAGCTCTGTAACAGAATCTGAAATCAGAGAGGGTGATGTCTCCAGCTGTGTTCCTCTTTCTCAAGAGTGCTTTGGCTATTCAGGGGTTTTGTGTGGTTCCCTACAAATTTTCAGATTATTTATTCTGTTTCTTTGAAAAATGCCATTGGAATTTTGATAGGGGTTGCACTAAATCTGTAGACTGCTTTGTGTGGAATGGACATTTTAATAATATTGATTCTCCCAGTAACTGATCATGGAGTACCTTCCATCTATTTACATCTTCAGTTTCTTTCTGATGTCTTATAGTTTTCAACATACAGGTCTTTTACTTTCTTGGTTAAATTTATTTATAGGTATTTTCTTCTTTTTTCATGTAATTTTAAGTGGGATTGCTTCATTTCTCTTTCAACCGATAAGTTTTACTCTAATTTTGCATGTTTGTCAAAGTATCCTATTATACAGAAATTAGTGCCTGGAAACAACCATATTACTACTTATGAGCTAAAAGCACTGACATCGTGCTGGTTTAGAGAGTGCATGGCCCTCAACTGCGGGTCGTCCAGTGTCAGTGCCCAGGTTCTCACACACATCCTGGCAGGACCGTCACCCTGTCACCTGCAAAAATGACCCCCGTGATACTTCCCTCCAATGTGACTACCCACCTCACACCCCTGAGAAAGGACAGTGTGTCATAGGAAACTTAGACTAAACCCATCAAACTCCTTTTGGATGCTTATTAAAACCCAAAGGACATGATAAATATCACCAGAGTCCTGGATGCCCACTCTGGGTGGCCATGGATGTTTCCGTGTAGGTTCCTTCCATCCAGGCAGCAGCATACAAAAGGAAAAATCAGTCTGTTCCAAAAGAAATGTGCCAAGTTGTTGGTTCTCATATTTTTCTATAGCATTTAATTTCCACAAATGTAGAGCAGGTTCTATTTAATGGTGACGTAGCTTACAGCGAAAGTCATTACATATTTTATTTAGAGTAATTTCATAAGCTCACCTAGCGGTGAGAGAGATACTCCAATTGAGGGCCAATAAAAATTTACATCTTAAAATCTAGTTTATGGCCAGGAGACAGCACACAACTATACCATGAAATAGTGTCAGCACACAACAAATGCCTAGGCGTTACACGGACGCCAGAGTCCTCCAGCAGATGACACACTGTGCTCATCTTTATATGTGGTTGTGGTCACACCTGGCGCTCTTTTATGCTTTATTTTATAGTGGTTCCAACTGAAAGTTTAAATGAGACAAAGTCGTCAGGCTGCCACGCCAAGTTTTCAGTAAATAAATTCTGGCAAGAGCTGTGAACACGAGATCATTCCAACAGGATTCATCTTCCATTGAGCAGATCATGAATGATCTACTTGAAACGTGACATTGGTCCAGAAGCTCAGAAACATTTGGCGGAGCTCAGGGGGTTTCCATGAACAACAGTGCTAAATTCATCTGGGATATTTTAAGTTCATCAGAGGGGGTGGCACATCAGAGTGTCCCAGAAACACAGAGCGGATTTCTACTATGGCAACTGATGTGGGAGACCACGTGCTTCTCGGCCACCTCTGCCCCTCGGAATGAAGGGCACTTGCGGACAAATGGAAGCTTAGATTCTTTCCACCCAGGATGTCCTGGGATAGCTAAGGGCGGATACAGCCCTGGCGCCACGCAGACGGCAGCGAGCACGACGGCCGGGAAACCGAGACGTCCCCACCGAGATATCCCTCCACTCCCACCCACACAGGAACTACATCTTCTTAATTAGGAGGGTCTCCTCTGGGCGGGAGTAATGGAGGAGCGCCGGGCACCTGCACTGATGAGTCACGGCTCTCCGTCACGGCTGGCTGTCAATCCAAGCACAGCCCTCATTCTGAAATTTACTTATAACTGTGTGCAACTGCCCCGGCGGACTGTATAACGTGAAAGGGAAAAACTCAAATATGATAGCAAAAGATTTTTTAATAATGCTTATTTTTCTACAGCATTTAATCTCCATAGTTGTATTGCAGGTTCTATTTAATTAATTCTAGGTATTGCAGGTTCTATTTAATTCTATGGTATTCTCCATAGAATTGCCATGGTTTATTCTGAAGTAGAATGACGGACAGTGTAAATCAGTTACCCACAAAGTCGTATTTCCTGAATACCACAGTAAGCAGAAATTTAACTTCTCCCATCACAGGTGGGCTGCAGGGAGGGCTTCCCAGCCCCAGGCTACACTTCCCAGCTCTCCTTGCGGCCAGGGGTGGTCACGTGACTAGCTCTGGGCAATGGAAGGGGAGCAGGTGGGGTACCTTTCGGAAGCAGCTGCCTCCTTTGGTCTCCTGCCTTTGCTGGGAATGCAGAGCCCTTCCGGGCCCTGGGAGCTGTTCAAGGAGATGCCTGGAGCCCCAGCTCACCACGTGGAAGAAAACTGCCCACTGACCACGAACACTGATATCTGGCTGATACCTGAACAAGAAATGAATTTTGCTTTTATTAACTCGCTGTAGTATCACAAAGAGCAATAGAGGCCAGAGCCCATGGGTAACTCTGCAGGCTGCAGAAGTGCAGGGTTAGCCTGACACCCAGGCCCACACACTGTGGGACAGGATGAGCCCCAGCCAGGCACCGCCGCATCATCAGAGCCAATCCTATTCCCTGTCATGCTAGGCAAGCAAGCACCTTATTCCTCATTTCCATCCGTCCTCCGTGGAACAGGACCACTCTGCTTTGATGGCTTACAATGAGAAACAAATGAAGCAACCACGAAAACACTCGTCACAGTACCAGGCACGTGGCCGGCCCTCAAAATACTTGTCACAACAGACATTCTTATGATGATGACTCCTGAATATCTGATACGACGACACAACACCTTCCTTGAAAAAGCAGTTGCTTCTGGAGTAAGAGATCAAGAAATCAAACTGCCCATAAAGTAAAAAATCATATATAAAACAGATTTGGAAGTATAAAATGGAAAGCCTGAATCTTCAAACAAACAAAAAAAAAGGTGCTTGAGATGATGAAACTAGAGGTTTGGTCTTGCTGGGCTTTTCAGCAGTCTGACTTTCTCTGCTCCCGGGGCGTGACGTCACAAACACCTGTTTCCCTGTGGCACCGAGAGGACCCTGCTTCCTGCCCTGCGTGTGTCCCGAGGAGGCGACCCAGAGACCGGGGCTCCCCTCTCGCCTGTGACAGTGAGAATTTTAGTACCAGGAACTAAACTTGGCCTTCTCTCAAAGGAACAGGAGGCCCCTCCAGTGGGCCCCCGACTTAAATCCTTAGGTTGAGATCTGAAGTAACCCAGGTGCCCCCACGGAAAAGGCGGAAACCCAGCCCCACTGCACTCACCCTCCGCCCTTGGCTGCTTCGGGGGGTGAGGTTTGAAAAGAGGGGTAGAGGCCTCCCAAGAGTTTGCTCCATGTTGGGGGGGGCAGGAGAACCAGCTCTTCTCCTGGAAGCAGCACGAGCGCCAGCTCACCTGTGTGTGCACACCTGCAACACCTGCGAGCGTCGGCACACCTGTGTGTGCGCACCTGCGAGCGTCGGCACACCTGTGTGTGCGCACCTGCGAGCGTCGGCACACCTGTGTGTGTGCACCTGCGAGCGTCGGCACACCTGTGTGTGCGCACCTGCGAGCGTCGGCACGCCTCTCCTGGCTCCACTCCAGGCCCTCGGATCAGGACCGGGAGGCCCTGTCACTTGAAAGTCTAGTCTTCAGATCAAGTGACTCAGCTAAATTCCATCACCTCCGCCATTTACCAGCCAGGGACCTTGAATAAACTGTCACCCTCCGCGAACTTACTTTCTTGCTCATCAGAACGGTGTGCAAGATACATTTGCAGTAAGATCGTTCTGAGGATTAGAGAAATCATGAAAGTTTTAAAGAAATATTCGAAGCACCACTTTTAAGGCTTGCCACATGGCAGCTGCTCAAAAAAAAAAGGGGAGGGGGAGGTACTATTTTCGGAGGAAAGAGCAAGCCGCTGCAGTTTGGTGGGTGAGCAGGGCTCCCGGGCAGGCATGGATCTAGGGCATCCGGCTGCGGGAACTCTGGATCTCGGGGGACCCTGCCCCTGCTGGCACAGGTGCCCCTCGCTAAGAGCCCGGGGGCCCTGCAGCCTCTGGCCCTCGCCGCGGCCAGGCTGGTGGTGCCTGGCCTGGGAGGGGCTTCCACGTCACTCTGCAAGGGCGGGAGTCACATTCCTACAGAAAAGCTGCCAAAAGGCTGGTTCCTGACCCCCCACAGCTGTGGATTTTGCGGCTGGGGTGGTGGGGGAACGCCCTGTGGCCCTGATGACAGACACAGGGGCTCCCGGAAGCCCAGGCCCTGAGAGAGCAGGGTCCCAGCAGCGCCCTGTGGAGAACTCGCCGCACATTCAGCCCAGGCCGGGATGCGCCCCAGCTCGGCGCCCACGGGGCCCGCAGACGGCTCCCCGCAGAAGCCCAGGGGCCGCCTCCCGCCAGGGGGCGGGCAGGGTCCCCTCCGCGGGGGGGAGGCGGGGGCCGGAAAGGGGGGCCGGGAGGAGGGAGGCCAGGGTCGGCCTGAGCAGACCCGGAGGAGAAGAGCCCTGGCCCGCGATGACTCAGGGCTGAAATCGGCCACGGGCCTGCCCAGGACAGCGGCGGTCGTCATTCTCTCAAAAGTGAAGCGCTTTAAAGAAGAGCCCAGACTTTCTGGAAACAGACTGAAATGAAAATAGCGGCCACGGGGCCAACTGCCGCCTCCTGCCAGCACAAAGCCAAGTCGGTTGTTTAACGGAGCAAAGGCGGCTCAGTACCAAGCCGAGGCCACGGGCACCGGGCCCCGCGGGGACACCTGTGCTCGCCTCCGCAGCAAGAAGGGAAGGGCTGGGCCGGAGCGTCCGTGCCGCCAAGTGTGCGGTTTTCCCAACGCACGTTCCAGACGGTGACGGTCACCACAGGCCCCGGTACTGGCCGGTGGCCAGCGTGACTTGCCGGCCCGAAGACCCGCCCCCATGGCCGGAACCCACTCTGCCCCGGCCGGAGGGCTGTGACCCGAGGCTGGGAAGCAGCTGAAAGGAGCCGTGCTTTGCGGGAAAACTGCATTAACAGCATGCTCAGGGCTTCGGTTTCATCCTTATTCTTTGAAGACGTGGAGGACAAGTACCGAAAGGTGCGTTAGGAGGCAGGGCCCTCTGGGCTTGCAGCTTTCAGGGCTGGTGGCCACGCCGCTTCTGGAGGAAAAGGCGGAGATGCAGGCGGAGGGCTGCCTCGTGGAGACACGTCTCCATTCACAGCAGGGCGTGAGCTGTCAGTCTCATAAAAGACTCAGGAATGTCCAGCCCGCACAGCCATGGTCAGAAACACTTCAAAACATCCAACTCCCTTACCTTACAGACAGTCCAAACTAAATTCTTGTCATGTGAGCGGAATGAAGAGGCCCAGCGTCCAAGGTCAGGAACACGCAACGTGAGATGCCCGGACAATGAGAGCGCAGGAGGTCAGAGCACAGAGGCTGGCTTGGCTGGGGCTTGCTTCCGCTTCCGCTTCCGCTTCCGCTTCGGGGAAACTGGAGTTCATGGTGGGGAAGGGCCCTCGAGGTGGGACAAAGCAGCTCGTGGGGAAGGCCCGGGGCTGGAGTGACCCATTCGGATGACACTGACTACGTCCCTCTGATGACAGCAAGCTTCTTTTCTCTGTCATTGTTTTGCTTTTACTTCTTACGCAGAACTTGGAAATAGTGGGAAATAAGGTCAGAGGAGCAAGTTACCAGCGTCCATGTCACTGGGCCTGGAGGGGCAGCGACGTGCCAACGGCTGGTAGGAAGGAGGGGCACGGGGGCCTGGCAGATAAAGCATCCACTGAAGATTCGTTTATGGATTCCCAGACGTGCCCTCAAATGTCCCTCAGCTCCGGGAGAGAAGGTCCTCTTCCAGGTCATGCGCACCTGAGACGGGCCGCTTTCATTTTTAATCGAAACAGGCAGTGGAAGGAACCAAAGATACCGTCCAGGCTCTCGTCTTCCAGAGAGTCCTGAAAGCCTATCTGAATGACATCAAGACGTGGAGGAGCAGAGATAAAAGTTCAAGGGTGGAAAACTCCCACGGGGTGTTCACAGAGCGTTTGTAGATGGGCTGGTGGAGTGAAATGGTAACTGGTACGCATGACGGGTTGAGCTGCGTCTCCTTGAAAAACCCATGTTCAAGTCCTTGCCCCTGGTCCCTGAGAAGGTGCCCTGTCGTGGAAACAAGGTCACTGCAAGTGTGCTTAGTTAAGGGGGGGGGGTCACGCCGCAGCAGGGGTTCGAATCCAGTAGGACTGGGGTCTTGCAGGAAGGCCATGTGAAAACAGGCACGCAGGGGAGAGCCACGTGATGTTGGAGGCAGAGGTCACAGCGACTCTTCTCCAAACCCAGGGACAAATGGAGCCACCGGAAGGAGGCAGGAAGGGTCCTCTGGGGGTTTTGAAGGACGCAGGAACCTTGATTTCGGACTTCTAGCCTCTGGAGCCGTGAGAAAGCATGGGTTCCTGTGTACTCACCCACTGAGCCTGTGAGAATTCGTCCTGACAGCAGGAAGCAAGTCTGGCAGGCGGCCGGCACCTCCACTCTTCCTAAGACACCACCGGTGACCCGCCGCGACCACCTCTGCGTCTGTCCGTATTGTCACAGATTTTATAACAACGGTAACCAAACCCAAACCAGCCCAAACCAAAAGGACCGATGGATCATTCATACCGTCAAGGGAGTGAGAGCCTCTGTGACACAGAAACAGAGCTTAGAAAATGAGAAAATGATGCAAGATTTATTTGATTAAAAAAAAATAACCCTGCACCCGTGCTGGACCACCTGTCAGGACGCAGTGACGGAGGGAAAGTTTGCAGAAATCCTGAAAGGTGGGGAAGAGGAAAGTGACATCACAAACCAGCAGAAAGAGAACTCCTTCTCAAGGGAAGAGACGGGTCAAAAACTACAAGCGGTGGAAGTTCCCCTGTGGTGCAGGGGCTTAAGGATCCGGCTGCAGCGGCTCAGGTGGCTGCAGAGGTGCGGGTTCGATCCCCAGCCTGCAGGGGGTTAAAGGATCCGGCACCGCCGAAGCTGCGGCTCGGAGTCAGTCCCCGGCCCGGGAACATCCCCCTGCCGCGGGTATGGCCGTAGGATTAAAAACAACTCAAGCAGCAGGCGCGGGTCACGGGGAAGTCAGCAGGGTGACCGAGGAGTCGCTCCGGGAAGAGTGGCCTGGGAGCAGCGGCTGGGAGCCGCCTCCAGGGAAAACCGAGGACGGCTCTCCAGGGAAACAAGGCGGGGCGTGGGGCACTGACGGGACAGCTGACGCTCAGAGGCCACCGGGTGCCGCCCTGTCCTCGGAGTGTCACGCGCACTAACCGATTAGCACAACCCGGGGTTAGACCCTGCTTGTTAAACTCACTTTATACAAGCGGAGCCGACGCGACTTACTAGGGCCTCTCTTAACTAGTGGAGGAGCCGGAACCGCGACCCAAAGCCCCTGACCGCTCTACCGCGACGCGGCACACACGCGGGAGCAAGCCAGAGCCCGAGTCACTGCCTGTCCCTGCCCCCGCCCCGAGGGACAGGAGAGAGAGGCAGGGAGGGAGGGGGCCCGGACACTGCCCGCCCCCTGCTGCCTGCCCTGGCGACCCCCGAACACCGCGTTTCCACGCGGCCCCCCTTGCGGGAGGAACAGGCTTGCGGAGCGAGCAGAGCAGACCAGCACCCTGTCCTCACGACATCCATTTATTTGTCACTAGGAATCGATAACAAAGGATCGTTAGACAGCCGAGAACAAAACAGCCGCACGTGAGATCCGGCGGCCAAGGGCCCTGAACCGCTAAGTCAGCACCCAGCCGCTGAACCGGCCGCACGGGGGGCGCGCAAAGACATTTTAGTAGCCGGGCTGCTCACCTCTGTGACAGAAGTGCTGCAGCGCCGGGGGACGCAGGAGAGGGCGCAGGGCCAGTGGGGGCAGGCTGGGGACCTGGCGGCCGAGGAGCCGTCAGCACAGAGTCCACGGGCCTAGAGTCAGCTCTCGCAAAGAGTCGGTGCGTGTCTTTTCGTGCTAATGATGCGTATTTTCGGATCCTGAAAAGGTATTCTAAGTGTTTGGAAGGAAGACACTTTAGAGGCTGTACCTGCACATAACCCCCAAGGCAGTTTTGTCCTCTAAGAGCCTGCGAGGCTGCGTCCCACCCCAGACTCCGGGTTCAGCCACAGAGAAGTCCGAGGGAGGCGGGCTGGGTCCCAACCCTCGCGGGCCTGTCCTTCGGGCCCGTGCCCCTCAGGTGACCTCCTGTCAGCCGCTCTTCCGCTCCGAACACGCGGGAAGTGTTCGGACAGCTGCTCTGTTTTGCCGGAGGGACGTGAGCGCATCATTTTAGGCGCCGGTGACCTCCGGGCCTCGCAGCGACGTCACCCGAGCCGGTCACGCCCAGACCCGTGCGGCTAAGGAGCGGTCTCCCCAGGAAAGCCGCCCCGCGTGTTTCGGAGAAGCATCTAAGAGACAGTGACCCTGACAGGCGTTCTGTGCCGACGCGTCTCCTCACCGACGGCCCGAGGGGCGGAGGAGGGGGGTGGACGCGCTTATAACTAATTCCACTGATTACCACCGCTCGGAGAGTGGACCCTTGCTGGCCGGGCTGATGGCCCCTCCAAGCCGCCCGCACATCAGGACCTCGGGACGCGGAGGCCTCTTAGGACTGGGGGGACGGTGTCCTGTCAGTTCCTACGAGCGGGAAGCGACGGAAGCGGGGCGTCGAGAGCAGGGAGGCTACGGGCGCCTCTGAGCAGCAGCAGCAGGGGACCTGCAGGAGGCAGAGCCTTTCACTCCCCGGGGAGCAAGCGCCTCCAGGCAGGGGACAGCGGCCTGGGGGCTGCGGGCAGCTTCAGAGCGAGAGAAGGAAGAATTTCTCTTCTTCGGGAAAAAACAAGAGCGGGAGGCTGGTGTGCGGATATTCAATATATAAGGGAAAAGTCAACTAAAGTAGAGATTTTACAAAGGAAATGCAGTGATTTTTGATAGCGCACAAAGCTACAGGTCTACTAGATAATACAGTTCCAGCTGCCTGGCCCTGCCTTCCTCCGAGCCGGCCCCTGGGGCTGGGCGCCACCCCCGCTCCTCCCGCTGGATGGGGCACTTGTCAACCTGGAAACCACCGCAGTCACGCAGCAGAGCTTTTGTGCCCGTGGCTTTCTTCCTCTACTAAAACGCTCGCCCTCTTCCCATCCTCCCATCCGAGCGGCCGGGAAGACACCTCCAGTCCCACTGGGACACAGTGTGCTCTTGCAGGGGCTCCTGACGCCACAATGTTGCTATCCTCCCCTTCTTACCAGGCAGAAAGTAAACAGGACGCTTCTCAGGAGGAGGGAGAAAGACGGGAGAGAAGGCACAGGGACCCAACTGGCGCCCAGGAGCTGCACCTGCTAGGGCCTCGCCTCGCCGCCACCCTCCTCCCTGTCCCGTGGACAGGGTCCCTGCAGAGGCGGGGGGCAGACACACCTCGTTTTATTTTCTCATAGGAACAGTCTGAGAGGCTGAGGGCTGGATTAAATGTTCTGCAAAGTTCAGGCTGGATTCTCAACAATGCAGACGAACTGGGCAAACACAGGAGGCGAGAGGTCAGTCTACACTCGGGGCTGATGCCGAGGCGCAGCCAGTTCTGGACCGAGAAGCGGGAGTCAGATGACTCTCTGGGCTTTGGGTGAAATGGAAATCTGCTGATGGAATCTGCTCATCATGAACTAATCTTGGGTGACCTATGCAGTACAAGCTCTAAACATCTGGGTTTTCAGTGTCTCTGTTGACACCACGTTCTTTCCTCTGTGTCAGGAAAAGGAAAGCTGTTTCCTTTGGGAGAAGGGAGGCAGGCAAGAGGAGTCCTGTGCCGACTTTGCTAGATTCTGTAGTGGTCCAGGAAACAGAAAGGGTTTTCTTTGCATAAGCGCCCAGCAGCTCTCTCTTCAGCCTCCTTTCTTCCTTCCCTCCAACCCCGTCCCCTCTCCCACGGGATCGGGACTCAGCCCCACCCGACACCTCTTCAGCCACGCTCAGGTGACGGGATGGCTGGGGAGGCACGCGTTCGGGTGTGTGCAGCTCAGCCGCACGCCCACGGTGCTGGGACTGCTCAGCCAGGCTTGTCACCGGGTCACCACTCGGCGACCAGGACAGCAAGTCCCACCCTTGGTGATCTCTGAAGACGCAGAACTGACAGCAAGGACCGAAAGCAGGCACAGGTTTTTAGGGAGGTGTGGTCTGTAAACCACCGGCCAGGAGACCTGAGGGTGGTTGAGAACGTGGGAGACGGAAAAAGCTGGATCAGCGGCAATCAGAGAGCGACGGCGGAAGCGGGCTGACTTGCTTTCTTCTCTGTTGAGGTCACCTGGCGGGAAGGTGTCTCGGGTGAGCTTTCTCATGGGCACGTTGAACAAAATGAAGGGACGGTGACCAGGGGTTAAGAGCTGCTGCCTGGCTCACCCAGAGCAGAGAAACTGATGGACGCACGTCCACCAAGAAGCTTTCTGATGGGCGCTTTCTTCCGCGGAGCATTCGTCCAGGGTACTTTGTGAGGCAGGATACATCCTGTCACTTCCAGGAAGACAGAATACATGTCGCTTTAAGTACCAAAAAAACTGGAAGGCTGGATTTACCAACGAGAGCAGCTAATGTAACAAAAATAAATGTCAGGTCTTACTCTCGTTAAACTAAAGACGAGTGAGCCTCGCACAACACTGTAAACCAACTGTGCTTTAATAAAAATGAATTTAAAAGAGAATAAGTCACAGGATGGAGAAGATGGGCCAGCGAGAGGTTTCAGCCCAAGGCGAGTTCACCCTGACGGTGCCAACGGTGAGGTGAGTCCTGTAGGAAACGGGGAGGCGACAAGTGTGTCTCCCCTGGGCAGGTCAGATCCTGCCGGCTTCCCCCCAGGCACGCTCTCCTCCTCCATGTAATCTGACCCACGGCTCAGACTGCGGCCAACGCCACCTCCTCCAGGAGGCCCTCCCAGATGGCCCGTTAGACTAGCTGTTTCGCGTATGTGCACCGCGGGGCTCTCCACGCCTCCGCCCGTGACGCTAAAACTGCTGGTTCAGGGTCCGTCTTCCCGAGCAGGGCACGGGCTCCGAGGGCCTCTGCCGCACTCCTGGAGGCCTTCCCAAGGCGGCGCCCGGCGCGCTGTAGGGACTCAAAGGCTTGTTCGCAAAGAAGTGACTCGAGGGGGCCACGCCGTCGGACGCGGCTCCTATCTGAGCTCATCTAGCCCGTCTCCGCTGACACCCGCCTCGGGAACTCGAGGACAGCTCTTCCTCCGGATGGATTTCAGATCCTGCCGTGCAGGGATCACACCTGACTCATCTTTGAACGAGCACCCGTGAGAGCATCACGCCCGAAGGCCGGCTGGGGAGGGGTGGGAGAACCAACGATAATTCCTTGAACATAATAGTTGCTGAACCCACTCCATTTCCAGACGAAATAATAAGCCTGCGTGTAGGTTTTTTAAAATGAAACGAAATTTCAAATCTGTGGAAATCAGGGACAAAAGCTCTGTGTTTCACAAAGTGAGCAGACACGGCCAGTGGAGCGCTCCCGCCTTCAGGGAACGGTCTTATCAAAATCAGTACGAAATTAAATTTTAAACGAAGTCATTTTTATTACATTATTCCTACTGAAATCTGTTCGGCTTTTGTCTAGTAGACACAGGGAGCAAATCATTAACAGATTCTGTGTATCTAGCACTTCTTAAAAGAAAAAAAGAAAGCAAAGATCTCTTGTCCCTACCTCAAGACGATGGTAATAACAGAACAAAGCATTAGAAACACTTTTAAAAACACAAACAAACAAACAGCTAACTGGTCTACCTTGAGCCTGACCAACTGATGATTCTGTTTAGATGGTGTGTTTACTGAGCACCCACAGGCTACATGCAATTATAACGAGAAAACCGTAAGAATCAAGCCAAACTTCCTCACTTGTAAGCAAGCTGCGTACTAGCTGACACACGAGCACTCTGCCAAGACTGGAGCCAAGGCCACACCCTCCGGGGGCCCTCCCACCTTCCCTTTAAGACTAGCTGTTTCGCTTATGGGCGCCACGGGGCTCTCTGCAGAGAACTTGCCTAAATCTGTGCAAATCCCAGCATTTTCATGACGTGAACATCCCCCACTTCAATCTGCAGAGCACTCCACCGCTTGCAAAACACTTCCACGTAAAACGTGTTGTCTAACTTGCAAATAAGTTAATCTAGTTAGGTTAACAACCGTGTCGATGACGAAATGTCGTAAAAGCTAAGATAATAATGAAGAAAAACAACGTGAGGGAGGGAAGGCCTGCTGACTTTGACACCAAGACTTATTTTAAAGCAAAAGGAAATAAGAGAGTGTGGTTGTGGCACAGGTTAGGCTAAGGGAACAGAAGTAAATCCAGCCCCTCCGGGGACTCTTGCAGTGTGGCAGCGTGGCCGTGCGGCGGGGGAAAGGCTGGCCAGTTCAACAAGTGGGGCCGGGAAATCGTTATATTATTTAAAAAGCCAGGAAACAAAATTAGTTCCATATACAAAGGTATAAAAAGAATTCATATCAAGGAGTTAAAGGCCAAAATAAAACTTTATCACTTTTAGATGAGAACAGACTGCACTTATGACTTCAGAGTTCAGAGTAAGGGGAGATTTCTTAACTCAGAAGGCACAAACCATAAAGAAAAAGACGGATAAATTCAGCTACATAAAATTTTATAACTTCTGCATAAAAAAGTTAAAAGACAGGCCACTCATTAGATGCTGTCTACAATACACACATAACTAATGAAGAATTGTTATCCAGAATACATGAACAACTCCCATCAATCACTTAAATAGCCGGAGAAAAGGAGAATAAAAACATTACACAAATGGGCAATGAAGCCAGAAACACACATGACAGTGACACACGAACACATGTCAACCACACCCGCTGTTGGGCAGCGGGAGTTAGAACCGCGGAGTCACCAGCTCACATGCGTCAGACCGGCCAACACCTAACTTTCGACGCCCCAGGGATGCTGAGGATGACGTGGCCAGGACCTGCGTCTACTTCCAGTGCGATGTACGCTGCACGACCCATGCGGAGGGAGGTTTGTAACATTTAGTTAAGCTGAAGGTCACGTGCCCCGCGAGCTGGCGCTCTCACTCCCGGGCAGGACGGCGCCCTCAGCAGAGCTCTTCCCACTCGGTGCAGGAGTGCCATGCGGGACCCTCAGAGCAGCCCTGCTCCAAGAAGGACAGAAAGGACAGCAAGGGGCCACCCAAGGAGAATCAATAATGGATTTTCAGAGAGAGAGCAAAGACTACGCTAAACAAGCTATTAGATCAACGTGAAGGTATGCTAACGACCTACCACTCCGCAAGCTGCATTGGAATAGATGAAATATCAGTCCATTTATAGGACATGTACACACAGGAAGCAGTATTATAGTGTTCGGGACGTACACACAAGAAGAATAAGAAGAGATAAAGAGGGACGTCAAATCCAGGACAACGGTGACCTCTGGACAAGAAGGGCAGGAATGAGACAGGGGAGGTATAAACGAAATTCTACTGTATTGATAAGTTTTATTTCTTAAGTTGAATTATGGGTCCTTGGAGGTTTGTTATAGTATTGTTCATTTGCATTGGTGTCCAAAAATTTCACAATAAAAGTTAGAAATGAGTTACTGTTTTTGTTTATTGAATCGAGGACTTTTTCCACAGACCAATGGGCTATCTCGTGTCAAAATGTGGATGGAAGGATGCAGCTTTTACCCTCAGAATGAGTTTGTTCAAAGATGAAAAGATCTCAGTATTTGTAAAGGTAAACATTTACTTAAATCTACATAGGCTGTTGGCATTAAGTTCTTCTGAAATGAGTAAGCCCCTATTATAAAAGGGTCCTGGGATATCAAGAACTGAATATTCTGGATCCAGGAAGACCTTTCTGTCAACCCCTCTCCCTCTGAGATCTCTGTGACCTACATCATGGCTTCTGAGGGAAGGTAGCTGTGCTGAGATCCACCATATATGTTCTTGCCTTGCACAGGCCTGGCAGTTCCAAAAAAGAGAGTGTTCTTTCTTTCAGGAACTTAATACAGTCTTAAAACGTGGGGTGGGGTGCAGTGGGGGCATAGCTAAAGGAGCAGGGCTGGTGTCTGCCCATCCATCATTCACCAGAAATGCAGGGCTGGTGTCAGAAGTGGGATTTGCAATGCTTCGTTCGGCAGAAATGGGATCAGCACTGGGATGGCAGCTATTCAAGTTCCCGCTAGGAGTCAAGGGTGCCCTGGTAAAGAGCCTGAGACGGTGGGGCTCCTGAGAGGCGGGGAGGACTTTCTCAGTGGATTTTCCACTGTCCTACACCTGTAATCGATAGGACACTGGGAAAGATGGCAAGCAAGTTCAAGCCGATCCAGATACAAATTAAACTAAGGCACAGGCATCACCAAAGAGCCCGAGCAGAGCAGGACCGTGGGTGGGGTGGGCCCGGGGGACCAAGTGAACCTTCTTATCCCGCTGCTCAGGGTGACTGTCATGGATGGTGGAGGGTCCAAGACCCCTCCCCCAACACCTGCTAGATGGCAGTTCGTGCCACTGCAGGCAGAGACTGGACAGCTGCCACGTCACCCTGTTGGAGGGGGAGGCTGGACCTAAGACCTTCTCCAACCGTCCCCGTGCACCCCCCTCCCAAAAGTCACTAAGGAAAAAGGAGAAGGACCGAAAAGTAAGAGGAATGAAATGTCAAAGTACTGAAAAAGAAGTGATCATGAAAAAATGAAGAAAAATCTCTGTTCTCACTAACCCTCCATGAAAACAACCCCAAGTTGGACACTGTTCCAATTTAAAGTTTTTTCACTGCGAGCAAGACTATATTAAAAGACGTGCACTGATACTTTCCCCCGGCAGACAGCTCTGGCAGGGAGGTGTGATTTGGACAAACGGTCTAGGAAATAATTGCTTTAAAATCAGTGTTTGGAATTTCAGGGTTTACCTAATTGGGACATCCCAGTTCACTAATAAAAAGCAAGAAAAACTGTCTTATATTCTTCTTAAAATTTCCCTCCAACAAAGGCTTGCTTATGTGACTTTTTTGGGGGTTTGGAATGAGCTTCTGGAAAAGAAAAAAGCCAGAGGCAAACACAGGAATGGGCTCCACACTGCATATTGTCCAGAGTGGCCATGGCTCCTTAAGAGGGGTGAACCAAATGATCCAGTTCAGCTAGTGTAGGAAACAGCAGATTTTTATCCGAGAGGACGGGGAGGCCTTTCTGGGCTGGGGCCGAACGGATGCGGGCCGGTCCGCACGCTTGGTCCCGCGGACTTCAGCCAGTTACTAATCATTTGGTGCCTTCCCGGCCTCACCCGCAAAGTGGGTTCATAACAGCGCTTACCTCATGGCATTGTCCTGCGAACCGAACGTAAACATGCAGAGTGCCTGCGGGGCCTGGAGAAGCAACCCGCTAAGCAACACGGAGATTTCTACGGCAAAGCAACTGTTCACGTTACTTGGAACCGCAGATAAGCCTGCGCGAGCCTGCCCTGCCCAAGGCGCTGACTGCCCCGCACCTGCTCTGCACCCACCGCCTCGCCCCCCAGGGTTTAGGGGCCTCGGTGTCCTCACTCCAGCACCCCTCCCTTCTCACATTCGCTGCCTCTCCGCCCCCATCTTTCTCTGAAGATTCCAGCCCAGTCTTCAGAAGCTGTGACTTGCATCCAGATCATCTGCGCGGGATCCGTGTCCCCAGGGTCAGTGAGCGTGGTCAACAGACACGTGTTCGTGACATCGACTAAAAGCCGCGCCCACAGACCCTTCGAAAACCCTGTGGGTCTTTCAGTAGATATATGATAACTAAATCTGTAATTTATGCCATGCCGGTGACAAAATCTTAGCAGCATTCACAACTACTGCAAAAACATTGCTCTTGTCTCCTTAATTGGATTACACACTCCTTTATTTTTTATTTTTATTTTTTCTTTTTTAGGGCTGCACCCCTGGCATATGGAGGTTCACAGGCTAGGGTTTGAATCGGAGCTACAGCAGCAGGCCTACACCACAGCCACAGCAGCTCGGGATCCCAGCTGGTCTGCGACCTACACCACAGCTCACGGCAAGGCCGGATCCTTAACCGGCCTCATGGATACGACCAGGTTCATTAACCACTGAGCCAAGACTCTGATTATGTGCTCCTTTAAAGGAAACCCTTGGGTCATTCTTTAGCCTCAAAGCGGAGATTAAATAGGGAGTCCTTAAGTGCTGAGGTGGAACTTAAAATTGCTTGTTAAGGCTTAATCCAATTAGAATGTCAGAATTTATATTTGTAAGTTTCTAGCAGATATTCCTATTTAAAGTTTAAGATCTCGTGCTTTCTATCTAGGCACTTAAATTTTGAAACCACATTTTAGCAACAAACAAACAGACAGGCTATGATTCTGACTGCGAACGGGCTGGGGCGGGACCGTTTTAGACAGAAATGCAGGCAGGAGCGCCCGCGCGCTCCCTGCTAACTCATTCGGCTGAGATGTTCCAAAGGTGACGAAAAAATAAAAAGAGCATACACGTTTTCTCGGAAAGAGCAAACCCAAAGACTGCTTTCTGGGGCAATACCTGAAATAAAAGTATATGACCAATGGCTTTATCCTGCCCAAGATGAGAGAACCCAACAGAGAGCTCCGCATTTTGCAGGCTGGTACGAACTTGGCTGAAGGCACAAAATGCCCATTTGCTATCAGATCCTTGGCCTCTGGGTCCTGACTCTGTACTACAAGTTCAAAACGTTGATGAGCATGGACAAGAAAGCAAAGCCAGCGCAAGGCTACCCCACAGATGGGGACGAGGGGGCATCCACACACCAGACCCTATGGTCCTTTTTTGCTATAGCTACAGGGTTGTGGTCCCAGCGATTCCTGTCCATTTGAAAATAAGATGGACACAGAGTTCCCGTCATGGCTCAGTGGTTAATGAATCCGACTAGGAACCATGAGGTTGCGGGTTCAATCCCTGGCCTTGCTCAGTGGGTTGAGGATCCAGCGTTGCCGTGAGCTGTGGTGTAGGTTGCAGACATGGCTCGGATCCCGCGTTGCTGTGGCTGTGGCGAAGGCCGGCGGCTACAGCTCCTGTTAGACCCCTAGCCTGGGAACCTCCATATGTCGTGGGTACGGCCCTAGATAAGGCAAAAAGACCAAAAAAAGAAAAAAAGAAAAAAGAAAATAAGATGGACACAAGTAAAGACTATTTTAACAGTTCAGATTCCAACCCACTGTACCCAGTTTCTTTTGAGACCCACGGATCTGTGTGCTCGTAGGGAGTTAAAATGAATTCCTTTGAAATACGCCTACCTGTTCACAGAGAGGGAACCAGGCTAAAGGGATCCCTGGCGTTTCTTGCTTTATTACATGGAAAAGGCAAACGGCACCAGGAGTTCAGTTCTGCACAGACAAATCCCGGACACAAGAGCTGCCTGGAAACTGGGATGTCCAAGCGGGGTTAGAGAGGGCCTGAACGCAGAAGCCACGGCACTTAGGTCATGAACGAAACCATCCAGAAAGCCACAGGACAGGCCGCCAAGCGAGGGGGGGGGATTTGCAAATAGTTTACCTGATAAGTATTCAGAATATATAAATAACTCTCACAGCTCAATAATTAAAGCCACCTTGTAGTAAAAAAAGGGCAAATGATCTAAACAGACCAGCTCTCCAAGGAAGATATGGTTGATAAACACCTGGAAATACCACTAGCCATCAGGGAAACACAACCCCAAACCAGACTGAGACACCGCTTCACACCCGCCAGGATGGCTCTAACCAGCGCCGTGAGCAGTAAGTGCTGGTGAGACACGGGGCCCTGATGACTGCTGGAGGGAACGTGAAACGCTGCAGCCACTTTGGAAAACGGCCTGGAAGTTCCTCCAAAGCTTAAACAGAGTTACCACATGACCCACGATTCGCGTCCTCGGTTATCTGCCCCAAAGAAATGAGAACATATGTCCACACAAAAAGCTTGTACACAAATGTCCCCAGATGCATGAGTTACAACACCCAAAAAGGGGGAAGCAGCCTAAATGTCTACTGGCTGATCACCGGGTGGTACGTGTGCCGTGTCCCTGCGATGGAGCATCTGGTGATAAACAGAAGCATCTGATACAACACGGGAGAGCCTCGGAGACGCGGTGAGTGAAGCCAGCACAAAACACCACGCACTGTGCGATTCCGCTCATATAAAGCCTACAGAAAAGGCCAGTCTATAGAGATTAAAAGCAATTCGCCATTAACTCGGCAGCTGGAGGGCGGAGGAGGGAGCCTGGGTCGGGAGATGGAGGCGGCTTTCTTTTTTGGGTGACGAACAAGTCCCAGATGGCGGTGGTGGCAGGACGGCTCTGTGGATACACGCAACACCTTGGAACCAGACACTTTGAAAGGGGTGAATTCTGCTGTATGTGAATTAGACCGCATAGAGCTGTTTATAAAAACAAGAAAAAAGCCACTGGAGTTCCTGCTGTGGTTTAGTGGGTTAAGAACCTAAGATCCATGAGGACGCAGGTTTGATCCCTGGCCTTGCTCAGTGGGTTAAGGATCCGGCGTTGCCTTGAGCTGTGGTGTAGGTTGCAGATGCGGCTCAGATTCCGCATTGCTACGGCTGTGGTGTAGGCCAGCAGCTTTAGTACCGATTCGACCCCTAGCCTGGAAACTTCCATATGCCGCAGGTGCAGCCCTAAAAAGCAAAAAATAAAAATAAGATAAAAACAAGAAAAATGTCATAGCATTTAAGGGAATTTAGGATGAAACAACTCCTGGGGTGATTCAAAGAAGAGACTTTCTTGGTGCCTCTCATGAGAGTGTAATTTTAAAAATGAAAGAAGCAGGAGGCTTCTCATGGAACTAACTCTAAGGCCGTGTCAGTTCTCAAGGAAATTTTTTGGAACTCTTCACAAAGACACCCTTCCCCGGGAGACACTGGCTGAATGTTTGACTGACGGGCAGTCTCCCGAGACGTCTGCTCCCCTGGTGGAACCAGGGGGGCGCCAGCAACGCGTTCTGGAAAGGGAGTCCCTGGGGGGGGGGGTCCGTCAGCAGCGGCACAAAGCAAGTGGTCCCAGTTCTACCCGAGACGTCTGAAAACAGGGTTCCGGTGTGTTAGACAAATGGGAACCCCTTGACCCAAGTTGATCTGGGGTTGGTACAGAAAGGACTGCCAGGCCGTTGGCAGTCAGAGCAAACTACTCCATCACTCATCTCTGAGGCACGGTCGCTATGGCTACGGTGCTGGACCACAACGTGGACACTGATACTGGATGTCCTAGGAATACTGAAACAACGCAAAGCATATTATGAATTATTAATATTGGAAATGTTTTGGTGCCAAGTGTATTTTATTAGTCTGTGTTCACTTGAAAATGGGGGATGCACAACTGGACTGTTCAAGTAACGACAGAGTGTCTGTCTACACCATTTCAAGATAAAGAAAATTTATCAGCTTTGACTACTTATTCTTGTTCTCTCATACACACGTTTCTAATCATTTTTACTCCTTTTTTCCTCATTTTAATTTGTTTCTCCGCATTGATTCTTGCTGCTTATTCCAACACAGCGTCTCTCACTACCAAGTAGCTTGCTGGAAACAGCAACGCTTACTGCTAAATATCACATAAAGAAGGTCTTCTGGGGAGTTCCCTTAGTGGCTCAGTGGCTAATGAACCTGACTAGGATCCACGAGGATGCGGGCTCGATCCCTGGGCTCGCTCAGTGGGTTAAGTTTCCGGCGCTGTCGTGAGCTGTGGTGTAGGTCGCAGACGCGGCTCGGATCCCGCGTTGCTGTGGCTGTGGCTGTGGCTCCGATTCGACTCCTAGCCTGGGAATTTCCACAAGCCATGAGTGCTGCCCTAAAAAGAAAAAAAAAAGGTCCTCTGAAATGACCCTGTGAGCATGAAGGCATTTATTACAGGGTGTGGTTTATTATTTAATAAACATATGAAAGCCAGGCATTATTCTCCAATCAAGCAGTGACATCATCACGGATGTCAGTGTAAAAGGCTCTTTCTTCTCAGTATATAAAAAGATAATCAAAGCAACACAGACAGTGGTGGCAGAGTGAGGGGCAGGAAATTAATGTGAATTTCTGGAATTCTGAGGGTATTAGCTGCCCATCACCCGTAAGCAAAAACAAAGACACAATTCAAAGGAAAGAACTCATGATGTTAAAACAGATAAAGTCCAGTGCAACTTGCACGTTCCATGACGCCAAACACTGAAAAGGGCACCAATTCCAAAGTTTGTGGACACTTCCAAAGCAGAAAAGGCTTCTTGCTCACGAGTGTTTATCTTATATTTTGACCAGTTTTGTACACTGGTTTATAGAACAAATTCCTTCCAATGATTTATCAAAATGCACTCACTACAGTTACAAGGTGGTGCTGGCAAAAATTGGGACATAAAATTATATGAGAAAGTGGCAAAGGAAATAACGTTACTATGTTTTCATAAGATTTATTCTATAAAATGAACACATGCATATCTGTTTTTACAGTCACAACACTGAATAATTTTAAGAGGAGGGAAGCTAAGTAGAATAAATAAAGCACTTTTTCTAGAATCAATACCCACTTTTACTTTGTTCTGAACTCTTCTTTAACTTATGATTTACACGGTCTGGATCTGGGGCTGGAGATTATTACGAGAAAGAAGAAGAGACAGGAAAAGAACTAAGTCTCCTTAGATTCACCACACACAGAAAGAATGATTGCAAACACATAAAATAATACATTTCAGTTTTTAATGGATAAAAAAATCTAATTTTAATTTCCCCAATGTATGGTTTCAATTAAACTAGAAACCCTGGGAAAGTGTTAGTGTTTTGAAACATAAACGTAAAGGTATGACTAGATCTGGCAAATATCCACCCTACGAAGCCATACCCCGATTCTATCAACACGGCCCCAACTGTTAAACAAACCACATGTGTCCCTTGACCCAAATGAACCAACAACACAAATGCATTCGGAGGATCAAGCTCCCCTCACGGAGCTTGGCTGTAACGACCTCAGGGAATCTTCTCGGCCCCACCTGCACCCCCCCGAGTCTTTTCCTCTGTGACACAAATTGTGAGCAAAAGGAGGAGGTGGGGAGAGTGGAGACACCCCCTCTTCTGAAATGATAAAGGCATCCACAGCATTAGGTTTTAACAGACTAAGCAGTCCTCTGGGTCTGAAACCCCAGACTCCTGGCGGGGCAGGCGGGGTTGGCCCCACGAAGCTCACGGGTCTCCTGGGAGAGGGCAGGAAGCGTTCGCACACTCATCCCCACGCCACTTGTTTCTGCTGAGCACCCACGTGCCCCGGACCTGCTACCAGGGAGCCTGAACCTTAAACACAATGCATAACTGGTCAGCAAATCCCTTCGTAATTTTTAAGACAGAAAATGGCTTTGGGATGGCATTTTCCTGGCCATCTGGTCTCTATGTGTTATTTTGGGTTTAATAAACATCATAGTGATTAAAGGAGTAAGCTTTGGAGGCAAACGGAATCAAGTCTGCTTTTTTGGGGGGCGGGGTCTTTTTTTAGGGCCACACTCACAGCATATGGAGGTTCCGAGGCAAGGGGTTGAATCAGAGCTGCAGCTGCCGGCCTACACCACAGCCACAGCAATGCTGGATCTGAGCCGTGTCTGCAACCTACACCACAGCTCACGGCAATGCCAGATCCTCAACCCACTGAGCAAGGCCAGGGATCGAATCCTCGTCCTCACAGATCCTAGTCTGGTTTGTTAGTGTGTCTGATCCTATTGCTCTAATAGCCAGAAACAACCTGACGGAGCCCACAGGTGACACTCCATCCATGACCAGGTGCGAGCCGCTGTCACGCCCAGGGAGTGGGGGCAGGGCTCTACAGTCTGGATGTTAACCGCTCCCCACATTTCGGCGTTTCTCCGAGGGGCCACGCGCACCTCCGTGCCAGCCCCTCCCTGCTCAGCGTGTCTTTCTCTCTGGCTCTTTGCCCGCCCGCCTCCTCCCGGCCTCTGGCCTCTGCCGCCCGCCTTCTCCCCGTTGCTTTCACGCCTCCTGCTTCGCCCCCTTCTCCTTGTCTCCCCCTCTTCACTCTCCTCCACTCCCACTTCATCATTATTTTTTGAAACGAAGTGGTAGTTTGGTGTTATTGGGACTCACAGAGCGGGCTTAGCCCCATCCATCTGCATTACATTTTCAGCACCTTCCGCGATTTATTTCAAGCCTTTAGTGAAAAGCATGCACCTGAATTTTCTAAGTTGGCGGGGAAGTTTGATTTAGCAGTCAGGAAGAGGTCCGGCCCTGAAATGTGACTGCCTCCTCCCGGAACCCTTCACTTTAAGTGGTATTTGTAATTTTTTACTAATACTTCGGATGCTGCATTTAATAGCCCAGCCGCAGCAATTCTGGCTGTTGCTGAAGCGCAGGGCGCTGAGGCGGGTGTGAAAGACCCGGAGGCTGCTGTGCGCGACCCTGAAGCAGCTGTGCACACCGGCAGCGGTGCTGTGCGGGTCAGACTCCGCGCTGAAAGCAGATCGCCATGTAACAGCAAGCTTTTTACATTTATTTACTTCAGTGCCCGCCAGGCCACCTCATCTATTCCTGGCAAAACTGATACTGTACCAGGTTTCAGAGGAGGAAACCTGAGCCTCAGGAAGGGTTAGCTGGGCCCGTGCCAACGTCGCACAAGTAGCAAGTGGCTCAGCGAGTGCAGACACGTGGGGTCCGCTCCAGCCCCGCCACCGCTCGTGCCACAGGCGCGACAGACGCAGCCGGCTGCGGGGCTGGGGATGAGGCCGGCGCAGGAGAAATCCTCACGTGCCCCCCACAGCAAAGTGTCACAGCTGCTCCACCAGCAACGGGAAAGCACCGCTCTCTCCTGACCAAGGTCATCTCAGTCAGACTCCCCACCGGGCGGGGGTGGGGAGCTCCTTCTAAGGTTGGGGGTGCTGGGTGCCAGGGACGCGAGCGTGGCACACTAGATCCCAGACTTCAGGCGCCTGCTCCGGGGCCCGGGCCGCTGCCGTCTTCCTCGGCCTCGCCCTGGGCCCAGGCGCTCGTCAGGTTTGGGAACGGCCGTGCCACGCCTGGGCTGTGACGGGGCCTTGAAACGGGGATGCGGGCTCATGAGCGCCGTGCGCTGAGAGCCGGAGATGTGGTGCTGGGGGGTGGGGGGCGACAGCCAGACGTCCCCAGGGGAGGTCCCCAAGGTCAGGGGCACAGAGGGAACTCCTCACCAACCCAGGTTCTTCCACTCTGTTCAGGATCCGGAAGGCGGTCACAGGCTTAGCAGCTTTAAAGGGAAATCAACATTAGGGATTCAAAAGCCTTAAAATTTAACTAGAAATTGCTTTTAAGATGCCCCCGAAGCCATCTTCCTGGGATCAAACCTATTCTGTAAGCATCAGCTTTTAAAATAAAAGCCCTCTCGACTTTTACAGTTTTTCAGATTTTTAAAAATTGCCGGTATTAAAACATTTTGAAATCTCTGAATCTGTTTTTAAAATGTTGACAGTTTCTCAACCTTTTAAGACATTTTACTGCTTAAAAATGTTTAAGTGATGTAAATGATTTATTTTGTTTTTCCATAATTTTTTTTACTACAGATGACACTCCATCAGCTATATTGTGAACGTAAATCAGACATTATTTCTATGGAAGATTTTTAAATGCCGAACAGGAGGCTTAAAGTTTGTGAGCTGCCACATGTGGGACTTATCTCAAGCAGAAGGGTAGTTCTGTGACAGTTTCTCAGCTATGTCATGTACACACAGTGGGTCTAACCCCTCCCACACTAGTCTGAGGTCACGGCCACCTTTTCCTACATTTTAACCCTGAAAACCCAAGTCCTATAGATCATTTCTAGCACGCGATGAATGTCCACTTAAGACCTAAGACAGAGTGCCTAAAAGACCCCCACAGACACGCTGACCCAGAAGGCACGCACCCCAGAGAATGTGCACTTGGGACAGAGTGTGGCAAGGTCCCCAGCCACTCCCGCTGTCCCTGGACGCAAAGTCACAGAGCCAAGCCTGAGGCGCCCCAGATGGGCCCTAAGTCGGATGAAGAAGGATTTATGCAAATTCATGCACGGCAACAAGGCTGGCACAGAGGAGGGGTCCACAGGGACGGCGCCATCAGAGAGGACAGGTGCGGCTCCCCAGAGGCTGGGGCAGGGGGCGCGTGGCTCCCAGACCCCGGCCTGACGGTGCAGGAGGGGCCGTGACGCAGTGAACTTTCTCAAAACCCAGAACTAGACACCGCCCAAGGCACAGGGGAGAAGGCTTCCAGGGGCTTCTCCACCCAACACCCTCCGCTCGAGGTGGGCTGGGGTTCTGAACACAGACCCTCCCCCCACGCAGGCAGCGACTCCACTCGGGCCTCACGCACACGGCGGCGATGACGACGTCTCCACAGTTCCCCAGAGCCTCCCTGCCCAGATCCAAGGGCTGCCGGGCTAGAATCTTCGGAAGAAAGAGACAGCCGTCGAGTCAATCCCACGGATCCGCGCAGAGCAGGGGGCACGGAGGAGGCGCGTGGGCCTGCGTGGCAGACGGCAGGGGAGGGGACGCCACGGGGGGAGGTCCGCCGATGGGACAGGTGGGGACAGGCAGGGGAGGACCGGGGGGAGGGTGAGAGGAGCCCTGCTGGGGCCGCGGTAAGTGGAGACACTGCCGGGAAAACGCGAGCGCTGCTCCCAAACCGGGTATAAACAAAAAGCCCCATGGAAGTGAGTAACTATCCCCTCCCGCGTGCCTGTACAAAGTGACCACAGCCCCTGCCTCTGACCGGCCACTCTCGCTTTCTTGCATCAGTTGTTCCTTGTCAAGAACCTCCACTGCTGAGTTCCAGAAAAAACAGGGCGCGCCCATGGAGGTGTAACCGGGGTCCAGGTCTGGGCCGCCAGCAAAGCGCTCGCTGGATGAGCACGCCGGCCCCTGGCAGATGGGCCTCAGCGCATGGGATGCGGGAACGTGTTTTTCTCACCTTTGGGGCGCCTTCTACAGTCTTGATAGAGTCACACAGCGAAATTCACGCATACTCTTGCTGCTGAGATCTAGAAATGCAAAAGCCACGCCAACCTCACGCTGTTTCTTGGGGTTTTCTGGGACGAAGGCAGTGAGCAGTAACTGCCACGTTATCCCAGCACCCACTCCACCCTCCTCCCTAACCGGACCACAGACTCGGCAGAGCTCAGGACACCGCAGGTGTTCTAAAAAGAAGTGCTCTTTTCTGCTCTGTCTGCTCTTTCGCCCTTTGTCTTCGAAGTCACCAAAAAGAGCCTCTGTAGCAAGTCACGGGGCACGGGTGACTCTCTCGCGGCCCCTCTGCCCACCAGCTTCTGCTGCCCTCCCCCGCGGGCTCCCCCAGCATCTTCTCTAATGCGTGTTTTCACTCACACTGCAGAACAAGAAGCCCTCTTAATTCTTCATTCTTAGAAAGAGACTGTCCACACTACACTTGGGACGTGAAGCTATATTTGGGAGTTAGTGTCGCATCTAACCTTGGCAGCAGCAGGCCGCGACTTCCCTGCGCCAGGAGTGAGAGCCCCCCCGGCCTCTCCTCGGTGATTTGGCTGCATGTTTCAGTGAGTAAAAGCTGCTCGGGCGGGATGGTACGGCCCGGGTGTCCTCGTGCAAAGAATGTCACAGCTGACGCTGACTGCAGGGACATGTCACAGCGGGTCCCGGACTCGAGTTCTGCGGAAAATCCCCAGACGAGGAGCGATTTTCAGGTGGACGTCGTGGGGGCATTAACCAGACACGGCGCACAAACCGTCCCGGGGTGTGACGCAAACTTTTCTGTGCTTGTCAGCCTCACGCACAGCCTCCTTTCCTTGGGCAACGGGAGGAAACACGCTGGCCCGCGGACTAGATCCTGCGGCTCTGATTGGGTTTTTGAATTTTACTAATTTAACAAAGGAGAGTAGACGAGCCCAACGGCAAAGCTGTCCTTGTCTCGAAGAAGCCAGGTCGCCTCTGCGCGTTCGGCTCCCTGTCTCCGGCGGCTGGCACCAGGAACAGCACGAACTCTTCTCTTTTACAAGAGCCGCTATTTCCATGAACTGTGTTGGAAATGACAGCAACGTGGGTGCGGGCCTCGCCCCCAGAGCCTCAACATAGCTGTGACCTCAGGGGAGCGAGCTCCGTGGCGATGCAGCAACTGGAAACAGACGAGCACTTGGAAGTGGGGGAGGGGCTGGCAAAGGAGGAAATTCTGCTCCCACCTAAAATGCGGTGCCACCCCATTTGCAGATGGGGTCCAGCCAAAGCCAGCTCTGCGTGAGGGCACAGGACGCCAAGGGCAGACGCGTCCCTGACCGGCACACTTCGCCTTTCAAGCCTCTGATAACCTGAGGTATGTGAGTAATCCCGGTGGCCAGCCTGGAGGAGGAGGGACGTGCCCGTGGTCAGCAAGATCTGGGCGCACCTGGGGAGGGAGCCCAGGGAGCCCCGACGGGGAGGGGGCTCAATGAGGGGAGAGGCGGGTGGCACCAGTGTCTGGCCCAAGAGGCAGATTCCTGGGGCCCCAGGGACCTCTGCAAAGCAAAGCTCGCGGAGAAAGAGTGGCGGCTGCGTGTCTGCTGCCTGGACTCAAGTCAGTGGTCTCAAGTCGGGCTCCTTGATGAGCGGGGCTCCTGGGACCCCGCTTAACGGACGGCCAGGAACACCTGCAAATTGCTAATAAGGGCAGACGCTGCTCGGGTCGCTTATCCTGACCCTCGTTAAAGGCAGAGCGGGAGGAAGGCTTTATTCAGCGGATCCGGCAATGGGGTTTGCAGCGGGGGAAGGAGGGGGGCCCAGCCCCAGACAAGGACACCTGCCGCCGAGGCGCAGGGGAGGGCAGTTCTCGAACGCAGCGGCAGGCAGGTCCGTGCCATGACCTCACCTGGCGGGCGGTAGGGACGGGGAGCGGGACCGGATACGGAGGGTGACCGGGGGCCGAGGACGGCGGTCCTCTCTAAATCGGCTAGGCAGCGTTCTCGCTAAAACTGGGACCTGCAGGCCCAGCCAGGAGGACACAGGAGCCCGAGGTGGGGCAGAGTTGAGAACAGGGGCCGGGGAGTTCAGTGGGGAGAGTCTTTGTCCCAGGGCACAGCTCGGGGGGGGCGGTGTCCGAACCCTGGCCTGGCCTGCTTGGCGACCAGCCACGGGAAGACGGCCACAGCACCCCGGGGTGCAGGTCCCCGCGTTTAATTACAGCTGCACCATTGTTGCGGCTCCTTAGCCAGCTCGTCAGCGGGGAAGGCTTCCTACACACAGCTGCAAATCAGATAACGATGAACAGTATTTTACACTGAATATATCTGTGTTTGAGCCATTTGCTTGATTAAATCACACTGTAGCTTAACAGACTATTTGTTGTTAATTCCTACTTGAGTTTAATTTAATGGCTTTTACCAGGGAAAATATATCAGCAAACAGACAACGTTGGAGGAAAAATACAACACGACACAACCCAGCATCATCCAAAATACAAGCCGAGCGGTTTGGAGAAGGCGTGTAGCAGTCCGCCAGCTTCCCTCGTAACGAGCACAGAACCTCGCACCTCGCACTGTGGGTGAAGCTACCGGTTACCAAGTGGACTCCGTACAAGCTCACCCCCAGCCTCCTGGCGCTGAGACGAGCACCCCCACCCCTCGCCGGAGCCGGGGCGCGACTCACCCCCACGCTGGCACACAGGGAGCCCCTCGCCTGCTCAAGCCCCAGCTTACTCCCCATGGTCCTCCCTGCCTCAGAGTTTGGACACCTCCCACCCACTTAGTAATTCGCCACATCTAAGCGATCACTCCCCCAGCATATGCAAGAAACAGAGCGAAATCCTGGGCAGTCAGCAAATCACACCATCTGGGGAGAGAGGGGTTCCATCTTTCTCACTTAGTCTGCTTTCATTTCATTGCTGCACTTCTGAATGCACGAAAAATATTCGGAAATAGTCTTTGCTGCACTGTGGCCCGTGGCAGAGGACAGTCAGAATGAATAGGTCAAAGAGATGAAGGGAAAAAGGGGTGAAATCTCAAGATTTTTTGGTTGTCCTTTCCCATATTTTTGAATAAGAAAACGTGGGGGCGTTTTCTTGGCTGTAAAGAGAGAAAGCAGGCAAGGAAATTCTAAACACAAGGCCTATCACAAAGAGGGAATTAAGTGCAGTGGCTTTAAAATGTTATGAAACCTAAATAAAGCAATGAGAAAATTAAGTATTCACTAATGTGGACTATTTCTGGTGGTGTTCTCTGAGCTTTTGTTGACGTTGCTGTCCAAAAGCCTGATAAAGTCAGGTTTAACACAGAATTTCTTTGGATGCACTACTGAAGGTATTAGAAAATTATTTTAATTGCAAATGGTTTTCCTGGAAACCTCCCAGTCTCTAGAAGAGCTTACCTATAAAGGACCAAGAATAAGCTTGAATGTTTAACTTTCCAGGATGTTTTCTTTCTTCCTTCTTTTTTTTCCATGACGACACCTGCCAAGAGTTCCCTGACATTTACTTTATTAGGATACCATGTTTCCATTAAGAAGGGGTAAGGGATTAAAATTATCTCTGTGTGCACAGAGATAATGCTAGACCATCTGTGAGCACTGGAAACCAGAACAAACTGACAACTGAGATAATGAGACAGTGTAACTCCAACTACGCCAGTGATTTCATAGACTTACACCCTACGCATCAGGCTTCCCTTTATGGGTTTTCTTCTCTTCCCAGATATCAAGTTCACCGGCGGCAGGGCTCAGACCTTTATATTTCAGTTGTATAGCGCAATGGGCATGTGGCATGTGCTAAAAATCCTTTGAGTGTGTAGATAATGGAGCAAGTAAGTGAAATTCTTCTCCACTCAACAGTTTACCACAATGAGCCCTTGCTCCTCCAGGGCCATTGACGTGGAAACTGGTAACTTCTACTCTGAGCTTATTTTTCACTCTTCCCAAGCTTTATGCAAAAAGGAAAAACAAAACAATGACAGAAGAAGCTTGCTCTCATCAGAGGGACGTGGTCTTTGTTGTGGAATGGGTCAGCTCCAGCCCTGGGTCATCACACGAGCTGCTTTTGTCCCACCTTATAATCCCCAGTCCCCCCCGGGGGCGGAAGAGGAAGCAGAAGCGGAAGCGGAAGTGGGAGCGTGTCCACCGAGCCAGCCCAGCCTCCCTGCTCTGACCTCGTGCTTCCATCGTCCGCGCATCTCACATTGGCATCTTCACTGAAAGACTTTGGTGCTGACCCTTTCCATCCCCTTCATCTACTTAAAGAAAAATGAAAGCAGCCCATCTCAGGTGCTCCACGACCTGACCAGGGCTTTCTCTCTCCCAAATCTGAGGGAGATCTGAGGGCACATCCGGGAATCTGTAAAATCCTAAATGGATGTTTTAGCTGTGAGACCCTCGTGCCTCTCATTCCTACCAGCCCTTGGGAAGTCTTTCAGTGAAGATGTCAAAACCAGGTGAAATGATAGGTGACCAAAAAGAACCAGCTTCCCAGCTTTGTTCAACCCAAGCAAAAAACAAGCGTCCCTTAAATGAACCGACACTGAGTCCTGATACGTTTGGCAAACTGATGGATACATCTTACCCTGAAAACCCATATTCCCTCCCAAGCCTTTGCTGGTCAACCTCTCTCAACCCTACCCAGTGCCAGGCTGGGCTCTGGTGCCTGCTCACACTGGAGGCTTTCCGGGGGGGGGGGG
>PVHT020000085.1:2837036-2849857 GCA_004024745.2 Catagonus wagneri
AGGCGCTCGCTTCTCCTCCTGCCTCTCTCGGCACTCCGCTCCCTGCGGCTCCACCCCGCCCCCCGCCCCCTCCGCCAATCAGCGCCCTCGGCGACGCATGCCTAATGAGCCCGCGGAGTGTAGTGTTCAGCGCGCGGCTGGCGGTGCAGCTGCTCAGCTGCGCTTGTCGCTTGCTCTCTGTTCTACTTCGTTGGCCCGCTGGGCTTTTTTCTAGCTTGGTATGTCATTATGTTTTCTGCCCTTAAAACGTCCATATACTCACTTTTGCATACTGCTCTTCTGTTCCGAACAAAACTTTAATTGTTGATTAGCAAGCACATCTAGAAAATGGAACGAAATCGGGCGCGCGGGGTGGGGGGTGAGGGGACCATGGGCCTGCACGCGTATGCTCTGCACCTCTTCTCGTCCCTTGGCCCTAGAGGATCCTCATGCACCCCGTCCCCGAAGCCCAGGCGCCCGACCTGGGGGTCTGCCAGTGCCCCCCCTCCGGTGATGCACTGATCCCTACACAGGCGGCCGGGGATGCTGGCAGCCAGCTGGGAAAACCTCCCTGCAGTGTTTGGAGAACAAAGACACACATCCGTTCTCCATGACCTCCGACTCCATATAAAGAAAATTTTCCGAACGGATGACTTATCAGGGCCTGAACACACAGTGTCCTGAGTCAGGGCTCTCAGAGACCAGCTGCTGGCTCTAGGGCTGCAAGGGATTTGCCTTAAAGGGGAACACACTTTTTCCCCTAGAAATGCTCCCCAGAGGGCTGTAGGCAGTTCCAGATTTGTGAGTTCAGGACACTGAAGCCTTTTCTGTTGTCCTCTTGTGCAATGCCCACGTATTTTTAGGTTTAAAACAGAGTCAGTCTCATAAGCATACTGCCACCGCCCCCTGAAAAGTCCAGAAGCATTCTTGCACGCTGTGCTGTGAGACAAATACTGCTTTGTCAGGCAGATTGTGAAAAAAATCTACAGGTCATATTACCCCCTGGCTTAATCAAAGGTCGCAATAATATCTGTGTCCGGCTATCTTTGCTACAGTGAGGAAAAGACAGTGGATGCCCTGAAACAAGGACTGGGAAGTTCATGCTGCGCCTGGGTCAAGAGGTGAGGTCAGACACTCTCCCTGGGTTTTAAAGGTGCTAAGCATGGGGTTTAGCACCAAGATATTGGGGTTGCCACTGCCTTGCATGGCTGCATGTTTTGTGTTCCCATTGCACATCTCTAGGATAAAAATACAACATCTCCCAAAAACCCGTTCCTGCTTCCCACAGGGATTCTGCTCCAGAGCTGTTATTCCTCCTCTGGGAACCAGCTTCTTACCGCCTTGTGTCTCCTGCCACCACCATGCAGGCATCCCGGCTCTCAACAAACAAGGCCAGGGCTGATGCCACGTTGCTCCTCTGGCAGAGAAAACAGCTAACGGACAGCACACGTGGGGCTGGGAATGAAGGCGGGGCTGGCCAGGGGTGCTGGTGAGGCGGCCAGAGGCAGGAGCACAGTCTGCCAGCCACGCCCTCGCAGGGGCAGTGCGCTCAGGACAAAAGCCTGGGGGCAGGCCCAGGTCAGGGTCTGTGTTTTACCAACAAGAGCATTCTGACCTGGTGCAAAGAGGACGAGGAAATGTCTTTTGGGCCATTCACGATCCCCTATATTTGAGTGCTGCAAAATGTCTCTACGGAGCTCGGACATCTCAAAAGAAAAAAAGGAAGCTTTCAAATTTCAACAGAGACTCCATTTCATCACAAGAACAAGTCTGTTTGCTTTTGTCTTTGTCCTGGTAAAGGAGAGCTGTGTAGAAACCTCTAGCAACCATTTGCCCCCACTGTGTCTGCCCATAAAGCCTCCAGACCCCGAAATCAGAGGTAGGAATCAGGGCCCACTTTAATCTGAGTTCAAAGAACCCTTTGCAAACACTGGAAAAGAAAAGGTGACCTTGATAAAGCCTGGTGCCCGATGACAGGGCGGGGAGGCTTGGAGAGAAGACCAAGAGCTTGGCAGATGCCCGATGGTCTCAGGCTCCTCCCCGCCTCCAGTGCGGTAGTCTGGGACTCTGTATGCCTACTGCTGCTTCCAAGAGAGGATCAGACTGGCCAGCATGCATTTAGTTCAGCCCAACACACGATTACAGAGCCCCTCCTGTCAGCACTGGCATGATTATGACACGCTCAGAAGGAGAATGCACACATCTGAAGCACTGTGTGCCTAATGTGAGAGGAACAGGTAAGAAAATGGTTCGTGAACAGAGATAAACGATAAGGCAATCCTAACTGGAGAGGCCGAGGAAGAGGTGGCACTGGGGCAGAGCTCTGAGGACCAGGAGAGCTGTGCGCAGAGGAGGCAGCGTCCTGGCTGTGCAAAAACCGGGTCATTGAGGACGCAGAACAAAGGGAATTTCATCATCGATTCATGAAAATTAAAGTTCCCACCAAGTCCCCGCAGGTAAGAGGTCTATGACTTCAGAATTCCTAGGCTGACAACAGAGAGTCTGTTCCAGCCCCTGGAGCTGCCCCTTGTCCCTTGTCCGGGCCGACTGGCCGCCCTGGGCAGGGAGCGGAGGAGAGTCCGTCAGGAAAGCGACCTGGGTGCAATCCACGCGGCTCCACGCGAGTCCTCTCCTCCGCCCCAAGGGCCTCCCGAGTTGGGAGGATGCCCTCTCCTTACTTGCAGCCCCCACGAGCTGGGACGTGCTGGGGTCTGGCTTCCAGCGGAGGAGGCACCAGGAGGGGACTGCCTACTGGGACTCGAGAGGAAAAGGACATATCACGGTCCCTGCAGACCTGGCCGTGCTGGGCAGGGCCCTGCGTGGGGTCCCCGAGACCCCGCCCGGAGCAGAAGTGCCCAGCACTAGGCCCAAGGCTAAGGGAAGAATTCCAACTAACCCCCAAAAGGAGAGGCGCTGCAAGTGGCTGTGGCCGGGGCGGGGGGGTCTACGGCCACAAAACCCTCTGAAGAAGACAAGACGGCTCTCTGCGAGAGGAAAGGTCAGGCCAGGCCCAGGGAGCCGGGCCGGCTGGGCCCGGACAGCTCGGTCTTTCTCTCCTCTCCTCTCGGGCCTGACCAGTGAGAGGGACACTCAAGCAGGGCAAAGAGATGGTGTCTGAGTTGGATCAGCCCTCGGACTGCAAACACTAACTTCTCAATGGTCTCTTGTTCAAGACGGGGAAGAAAAATCAAGGAAACTGACAGGCCCTTCCCCTGTTCACATTCAGAAACAGAGGCAGGTGTGTGCCGATCCAAGCCCGCGCCAGGTTTGTTCAACCAACCACTTACACCGGGTGTGGTCAGTGAGGAGCCAAGAATGACGTCCAGGTTTGCAACCCTGAGACTCAACTTTGGCCATGAGGGCCCTGGGGACAGAGGCGCCCTCCCCATCCAAGGTGGGGGCGGCAGGGATCTGCTCTCAGTGTCTGTGGACTAAAATCCCCCTCCTCATGCAGACAAGAGATTCCGACTGAGCACGGGCACTGAACGGGGGCGGGGGCGCAGGGCACGGACCCCCCCCCCGCCCCGGACACTGTGAGCACAGCCAGCCCTGGTGCGGGCTGTGGCCCTAACTCACTCTCTATGTAAAGCCTCAAACCAGCTTGGGGATTGCAGAAGGTCTCCGCCCAGGCACCAGCGGGAACACTCGTAAGTGCAGTCTAGAGAAACCCACATACGCCAGGACTTCTGAATTCCCTGGGATGCGGTTCCCAGGAGCGCGAGCTCACAGCCGCCGAACACACACTTCACAGGGCACGGGCCGTCACTCTGCCACGTCTGCGGCACACTCACGAGCACGGTGAGCCCCACCCCCCGAGGAGGCAGAGGGACTGAGGTCCGGGGAGGTGACACGACAGGATGAGAAGGGGTCAGACAGGATCTGCAGGTCCATGAGCACACGGGTTCACGGTGCGTCAGGCGCTCCAGTGGCCGGGTGTCAGAAGAAGTCACAAGAAAGGGTGGCAACCACAGATGACAGGCTAAGACCCTCATTCCCGCCACGACTCCACTTGGCCCAGATTCTGCAGTCAGAGCATCTCGCGGTGCAGGTGGCGGCCTCCGGAGGCCGGTTATAGCTTTGGGGACAGGCAGCCTGAGTGCCTTTGGCAGCAGAGCGCTGCGCTCGCCCGGCACAAAATGCGTTTCCTTGTGAAACTCAGTTCACTCAGGAGGCAGCAGAGGGTCACCGGGTGAGGCTTCTGACCACGTGAGTGGGGGTAAGACCCTGAAAACGCTCGCGCAGAGACGCGGTCTTTGCTAGAGTGTCGGGGGGAGGGGCAGAGGAACCCTTCTTTCATGGGGGGCCGGTGGTGACAGCACCTGCAGGACCTTGGGTTTGAGCTTTACTGTTGTTCACGCCTTGCTATGGGTTGGGCTGTGTCCCCTGTAAAATCATGTGAAAGTCCTGATGCCCGGGACCTCAGAATGTGGCCTTATTGGAAAACAGGGTCACCGCAGATGTGATTAGTTGAGAGGGCGCTGTACTGAGGAGGGGGGCTAGTCCAGCCTTCCTGCGGTCCTCACAAAGAAACCGAGTGGTCACGGACTTGGAGAACGGACTTGTGCTTGCCAAGGGGGAGGGGGAGGGAGTGGGATGGACGGGAGTTTGGGGTCAGTAGATGCAAACTATCGCATTTGGAGAGGATAAGCAATGAGACCCTGCCGTACAGCACAGGGAACTAGGCCTAGTCACTTGTGATGGAGCATGATGGAGGACAATGTGAGAAAAAGAATGTGTGTGTATATATGTGTGACTGGGTCACTTTGCTGTACAGCAGAAACTGACAGAACAGTGTAAATCAACTATAGCAGAAAAAAATTAAAATCTTAAAAAAAAAAGAAAAGGCCATGAGAAGGCGTAGCCCCATGCCGGTGGCTGCGTGGACGAGGGAGGCAGAGGCGGAGTGACACGGTCACAAGCCACAGAGCGTGAGCTGTGGTTGGGGTCGCAGATGCAGCCTGGATCCCGCATGGCTGTGGCTGTGGTGTAGACCAGCGGCTGCAGCTCCGATTCGACCCCTAGCCTGAGAACTTCCATATGCCGAGGGTGCAGCCCTAAAAACATGCGAGCAAACAAACAACAGCAACAAGCAGGGAGCGGAGGAGAGTCCGTCAGGAAAGCGACCTGGGTGCAATCCACGCGGCTCCACGCGAGTCCTCTCCTCCGCCCCAAGGGCCTCCCGAGTTGGAGCCAAGGAACAAGCCAAGGAACACCACGGCCACACCCAGCAGCGGGGAGCCCCACGAGGTCCGAGGAGCAGGACACCGGCTGACACCCTGACCTTGGGCTGCAGGACTCCAGACTGGGGGGCAACACCTGCCCGTTGTTCTGAGCCTGGTTTGTGCGCTTTGTTCTGGGGGCCCTTTGTCATGGAGAGGAACACACGAGTGCAGCAAAGCTTCAGGACAGAGGCGGTCAGGAGAGAGGCTCACGGAGGCCCCGGTCCAGCAGCCTGAGGGGGACGGAGCTGTGGCTAGAGAAGTAAGAGGCTTGTTCTTGCCGGTTCGAGCTGTGCATAAATTACAGAGGAACCGAAAAGGAAGGGAGTTAGCCGTGAAGAGGAAACAGGTTAAAACTATAGCAGGAAGGATTTTTGTAACTTAAAAAGGAAAAAAAAAACAACAGCTCTCATAATAGAAAAGTCTCTTAAGACCTGGAATGGGTACGAAAGAGAAGGGAGAATCCTTGCCAGAATTTTTTCTTTTTTTTAGCAAGAAATATTCATCCTTGAAAAAATATTTCATAGACATCCACAGCATTTCAGACACTAAATATTTATATTAGAGATGGGAACTAGAGGAAGACACTGAAAAATACTCGGGGACTAAAAGCAAAACAACACGGCCACAAGCTGTGCCGTGAGCTCAGGCTCCATGGCCCGTGGTGGCCTGTGTCCACCCTTTATCTTCCTCTTCAGAAGGCCACCAGTGGGCAGAGGGCATTCCTGGCAATACAGTGGATCCATGAGTAGAGGGAGATTTCCTGAGATTCACAAAATGCTGGATAAAACCAAATCCTCTCTTTAAAAAGCCTGACTGAGGGAGTTCCTGTTGTGGCTCGGTGGGACTGGTATCCATGAGGACATGCATTTGATCCTTGGCCCTCATTGCTGTGGCTGTGGTGTAGGCCGGCGGCTGCAGCTCCAATTTGACCCCTAGCCTGGGAACTTCCATATGCCCCGGGTGCAGCCCTAAACAGCAAAAAAAAAAAAAAAGAAAGAAAAAAAAAAGCATGACTGAGCCCACAGTAAGGGGGGAAAGAAAGTTAGACAGAGAATGAGGATAAGAAGATGTTCTCCACAGACACAGGCCCAGACACTTTGAAAAACCCACGGTCACCAAAAGGGACAGGTGTGGGGTGGGGGATGGACGGGGGTCTGGGCTGGCAGGTGTACACTGAGGTCTATGGAATGCTTGGCCGGTGGGGACCTGCCGTGCAGCACAGGGAACTCTACCCAGTATTCTGTGATGGTCTGTGTGGGAAGAGAATCAGAGAATGGACGTGTGCACGTGTGTGACTGGGTCTTGTTGTACAGCAGAAATTATGCCAGTCTTGTAAATACCATACTTGAATAACAAGTATACTTCAATAACCTATACTTCAATAACACTCAAGAAGAGGAGGAGGAGGAGGAGGAGGAGAGGAAGAAGCAAACGTGCTCCAAAGGTGAGCAACGCTGTGGGCAGATTTGTCCTGGAGTCCGTGTCAGTCCCTGTGACCGAGACCCGAGGTCTTAACAGGGTCTGGAAAATGAGGGAGGGGGACTGGGGAAAGCCTGAGGCATGCAGTGGGGAGAGCGGGTCCCACCCCGAAAGCCAGGCCCCCAGAGGGCAGGCGGCAAGGCGAGCTGGGTAAACCCTCCCTCCTGGGAGGCGAGGTGCTCATGAAGGTGCACGTACCACAAAGGGAAGGAGGAAATGGCTCGCCCCAGGTTTCTGGGCTCATCTTCATGCCAGTTTGAGGACAAAATCCACACTCCCAGTGTGGCCTGGAAAACTCCACGCAGAAATTTACTTTTGGGGGGATTCAAGATTATAGCAGCCCAAGCGCCAGGCAGAAGCAAATGCAAATCCTCTAGAGGAACAGTCTTTCAACATGTCTCCAAGCTTAAACACGGAGGAAATTATCAGGAACACGAGCTCAGGTCATGAACTGCAGCTAAGCCTCCAGGAGCAAGAGTCACTAGAGATAACAAGCTGCAGAAACAGATACACAGAGACTGCAGAGGCTGAAGCCTTCGTATAAGTCATATAGAATGTGCTTGCTTAATATGTTTAAAGAACCAAAAGGGGAAATGGAGTCACAAGGAAATCAGAGACTATAAAATGATCAAGAAGATTTCCCAACAAAAGTAGAACTTTAAAAATTAAACCATAATAATTTAAATTAAAAATTCAATGGGTACATTACACAGCAGTTTAGACCAAGCCCAAGAAAGAGTTAGTAAAAGTTAGACCTGCTGAAAACTGACAGAATGCAAACCAGAAAGTTGAAAAGACACAAAATCTAAAAGATAGTTTAAGAGGAATGGAAGCTTAGAGGGAGAAAAATCCAGCATGCCTCTGAGCCTTAGGACTGGAGAGAAGGAAAAGTAGATATGCACTATTCAAAGAAGTGAGACAATACCTGAGAATTCCCAGAGCTGATGAAATACGCCAATGCTCGTATTTAGAGAGGACTAAAAATCCTAAGGAGAATTAATTTAAAAATAAGTTCATGCCTAAGGATATCATATTAAATCTGAAGAATGCCCAAAATGGAAAAACATCTCTCCAAAGCCACCAGAAGAAAAGACAGATTTTCTACAAATAAATCTTAAGATTGTTAACTGACATCTCAACAGTGACACTAGAAGCCAAAAGGGAGTGGAAGGAGGTATGCAAAGCACTAATTTTCCACTTTGCAAAAACTCTTTCAAGAACAAGAGCAAAATTAAGACACTTCCACATCAAAAACCTTCAGAAGTTCGCTCCCAATGAAAACATATAAGGAAAGCTAAATATTTGAAAAGAAATAAAAAAATTACTAAGAAAACAAATCTCGATGGGAAAAGTAGCATACACAGAAGGAGGTGATCGGAGCTACAATCGCCTAAACTCCTTGCACTTCTCTGGGAGTCAGTCAAGATGCAGGTTACTTCTAGACTGAGTTAAATATACGTGCTAAAATATCTAGAGTAACGAATTAAGAAATAGACGTGAGCTGCGTAGAGCTGTCCTTGGTACCCTTGGGGAACCGGTTCCGAGTCCCCTCAGGTACCCAGTCTGCAGATCGCGGTTCCTTATACAGGATGGGTCCTACAGTCGGTGGGTCCAAGCTTGGTTGAACCCACAGATGTGGAGCAAGTGGATAGCAGAGACTGTAACTGCTAAACTAACAGAGACAAAATATAGAACAAGAAAATTCCAAAAGTAGGCAAGAAAGAAGGGAAAAAAGAAATTCAGAAGAAGCACGGTAAGTGGAAAACACAAGCTGCTGGGAGTGGCAACCTCCACGGGCTGGAGTGTCTGTCCGTTCCGCATGCACTCATGCTGAGTGTGTGATGTTAGTGTGTGTGATATGAGCCACAGCGCCCATCCAGGCCACTTCTCAGGGCTGCGTCTGCAGGGACGAGGACTCAAGCTCAGCGTTCCTCAACTGCGAGCACAGCATCCCTCTGGCCCCCTCCCCTGGCCCCTTGGGTACCAGGGTGCAAAGGAAACCAGTGCAAATATGGTACTCACGTCACTTGAGTGATAAAGTCCCTTTTCTTTGCTCCTGGAAGCTTATGTCTCCTTCCAACATCCACAAAACAGTATCACAGTAATTATTAGTTTGTAAATAAGGCGGAATGAAATCCTAGACCTTATACAAACTAAAAGGGTAGAAAAAAGTCAAACTGTATCAAAAACTACAATCAATGGCAATAGGCTAAACTCTCCAGTTAAAAGACAGAGTTCCAAAACAGTTCAAAATAAATTTAGTTATAGAGATATTTGTAAAACAAGGGACACAGAAAATCTGAAATAAAAGAACAGATATCATGCAAAGACTAATGAAAGGAGAGCTGAGGAGACAATATTAATGTCATACAAATTACATAAGCATGAAGATCTAAAAAGACTTCAACATATTTATGAAGTTTCACTTCGCCAGGAAGATGCAATAATTTCAAACTTGTATGCACCAAATAATACGGCTTCAAAATACATTAATCAGAAATTGACAGAATCAAGAGGAGAAACTGACAAACACATTATCCTTTGGGGAAAAACTTAACACATCTCTCAATAAATGATAAATCAAGCAGAGAAGTAAAAATCAGTAAATATTTGAATAATGAGAAAAAAATTTAAGGAGTTGACTTAACGAATATGAATACATACACCTAACCTGTTTAGATGAAATATTTACCAAAAACTGACCATGTTGCAACCTAGGCCACAAAGCACAGATAAGTAAATTATCTAAAAAATAATCTCATACATATTTGTTATCGTACAGACTGATTTCTCTTGTCCTACTGCAAGGATCATTTTTATTTCATTATTAATAGCCTCAAATGATTGGAAAAATTTCAAATACAGTTTTAATAGCATTCCCACCTACAGAAGCCAAGGCTCTATCAGAGGCTTCGTGAGCTGGCCGTAACGTTTTGACACAAATCTTGAACCTACTTCTGCCTTCCTTTTCCTGCAAACCCAAGCAGAGTCCGCCGGTCCCCTCACCCAAATCTATGGAAACAGCTTGATGTCAGCACCCGAGCTGACCTTGGCCCTTCCGCCTCCTCTCACTACACCCTGCCTCCTGCTCTCAGCTCCTCAGGCTCTCGGGGCGGTGGCACGTATTTGCCCCCACGTGCACCACGCCGCCGTGCCCCGACTCGCACTCACAGGTTACAGTCCACTCCAGCCTCATCCCCAACACCAGTCCTTCTGGCACGCTTTCCACAAAGCCCCAGGACCAGCCAGGTCCCCGGGCAGCTCTCAAGGTAAAGGCCGTTATTTCGATGGAACACTTGGGTGTACGTGTGCGGCCGTCTGACCAAGGCTTTTATTCCCAGTGGACTGTAGGCTCTGCAAGGATAGGACTGGTGTCCGTTTTGCAGACCCCCACACGCAGTGCCTGCAGTGATGCCCGAGCACACCAAGTAAGAATTCGCTGAGTGGACAATGAGTGAATCAGGCAGTGCACTGCCAGGCAGAGAGCCACACGCTCTGTGACGCAGGACCGAGTGCAGAACGAGGACTGACTCAGAAAGACGAGCCCCAGCCCTCTCCTCTCCCCGCCTCTTCCTCCCTTTCGGCCAGTAATTAGCACATCGCCTCCCAGAACCGAGGGTCCGGTCGGCTACGGCTAAGCTAAGGACGTGTGCCACACGCCGCCACCCCCCAGCGAGAACTCTTGAGCGGGGAACAGATGTTAGAGTCGCAACAGCACGTCGCGAAGCGCGCCACCATGTACAGCCCACACGGCTGAGCCAGCGTGCGCCCCATATCCCTCGTCCGCTCCCCCCATGGCATCACTGCTTCCGGTTATTCTTGTGACTGTGCTTCCTTCCGGGACAACTGGCTGGGGGTTGGGTGACTTTGCAGGAAGTCTGCGACTCCACGCCTGTCACCCTTTGCCGGGAGCTACTGCTTCAGCTTAATCATCTCCTTACGGAAGGATCAGACTGAAGTTACAAACAGGAAAGCGTATTGTAAAAGTCTTTCAGCTTGGAAGTATTTTAAACAACCATCTAAAAATACGAAAAACTGGGGACCCTGTCATTTTCATGTGGAATTAATATGACTGGGCGCGTGTGGTTTGTGTCCCCCCACGTATACCGTCAAGTCCCAGACTGCCAAGCTGGGCGTGCGACCTTCCTTGGAAGCAGCGTCTTCGCAACGCAGTCGAGTCCAGGTGAGGTCATCTAGGGTGGCCCCAAATCCAGAGTCTGTGTCCCTGTGAGAATCACACAGAGAAGAAGGAGCCAGGTAACGGCGACGCAGTAACGATTCTGCACAAGCGAACGCCGGGACCCCAGGAGCTGGAGACAGGTTCTCCAGGGCCTTCGGAACACACGGCCCAGCTGAGTCTGCAGGAGGAGCGCATCTGGGGCCACTTCTTCGGGAAGCACGTGCGAGAAGCCCCCTTAGAAAGGGTGAGGGTCCCTGCATGCAGCTCGAGTCGCAGGAGACCCATCCTCAGGGAGGGCCCGGTGGTGCTGGTGAGCCTGGCGGGCAGCGCCAGGGTCCGGGCTGGGCCCCAGGACAGGCCACTCCGGCAGGGGGCTCCCTCCGCACAGACGCAGCATCTGGAATAAGGCCTGACGCGCCCGCCTCGGGGCTTCCTGCTCCTCCCCTAGCCGCGCCCGGGCGGGTCCGCGCCGCTGGCCGACGACTCCGCGCTGCGCTTCGCTCCTGCTGACCGCAGTTCTTCTTTGGGTGGATTAGATGTGTTTCTGTTTTTCTCACGGCCTCTTGGAATGTACTGATCTCCGGATGACCCAGGCCTGCGGTCAGGAGGGCGCCCACGCTTCCCGCTGCCCACCGCCCACCGCTCCGTCTGAGCGGCATTTCCTTCTGCCCCCAGCCCGGCTGGGCACACTGATCTCTGCCAGTCCAGCTGTCACACACCTGAGCCGCCCTGACCACGGCCCCCAGCAGCCGTGCTGGGCCTAGAGATGCCGTGGGGGGCGGGGGCACCTGTCTCTTCTGCTCTAGGAGCGTCTCGGGTGTGGGCTGAGGGCTTCTGGGCAGACGTGTCTGCATCCTTCACACCTTGGATTGTGGCTCTGATGGTTACACGGCGCTTTGGGGTCATTCCACGAGCCATTCGGGTGTGTCTTATGAGAGTCTGGGCAAGCCCTTCCTTTATCTATGACTTCAGTAGTTCTGCATACTTTTTAGGAAGAAGTTCAGGTCTCTCAGATGAATCCATGAGGCCCCCACCTGTCTCTTCAGCCTCTTTCCTTGTCAGCGGGAGGGACTCCTTCCTGCAGCTGTTCTGACTTTAAATGACCGGAACACAGCGTTTTTGTTCGTCTTTAAATAGAACTTTCATTTGTCCAGTTTCTTCTCATGTTTCAAAGTTTCGCTTAGAGCCATCGCTTCTGGGAACTTTTCCTACACACACACACACACAATGCTCCTTAGTTGAACAAGTGAAGGACTCCACGCGTCCGTGAAGCAATGACTCTCACCCCGGGCTCGCCATCCGACCGTTTTCATCTGTCGCCTTCACACAGCTCATTTCTAAACCTGTATCTCCAGCTCCTAGAGCTTTCCATAGCTCCAGTTTCATCTTTATGATTGCCTGCTGGATACAGGTCTGGAGCTTCCAATCTGAATTTATTCTTTGATTTGATTTATTTTTATTTTTTGGCCACACCCGAGGCATGTGGAAGTTCCCGGGCCAGGGATCAAACTCGTGCCATAGCACTGAGCTGAGCCACAGCAGGGACAATGCCAGATCCTTAACCCGCTTCAGCACCAGAGGACTCCCCAACCTGAATCTGCACCATTGACTCCTACACCTGCATCTCCTCCAGGCGCCCCCTCTAACGGTGTAGTCTGTCTCCTGCCCACCGAGCTCGCAGACCCAGAGCACGGGGGCCTGGCACGAGAAGTACTTGTATTCGTCCCTCGGCAACCCCCCTCTTAGGCACCCATCAGTTGCCAGGTCCCGTGGAATTCCCCTGTGCAGTGTCCCAAAGAGTCACCTTCCCTTGGCCCACCTCTGCCCCCGGGCCAAGCTCTCCCAGCCCGCCTTCCTCCACTTCCCTCCAGTCCAGTCCACAGGAGGCTAACAGGGCGGAGCCTCAGCCTTCCTGCCACCAGTGCCACCTAACACCCGTCTCCTGTCCCCACCTGCCCTCC
>PVHT020000085.1:2850857-2882263 GCA_004024745.2 Catagonus wagneri
AGGCAGAGTTCTCTTTGTCTTTTTTTTTCAGTGTTGGTATATTTTACTGATCAAATGTAACATTTTATAAAATCAAGGCACACGATTTATTTGTGTGTGTGTGTATGTGTGTGTGCAGACATTTCCCCCCTTATTTTACACGCTCAGAATATATAAATGAACTCCTCTGGCCACAGGGAAACACTTGAGTCACAGGTGGGCAGTCATGAGTCGCCTGGTGCAATGAGAGACTAGGCGCTGCAAAGAGGAACCTCCGCCTTCAAGGTTCCACTCAGGACCTTTCACAGTCACGAGTTTCTTTTCCCTGGTGAGAACTTTCCTTCTACGGACCCCTTGGCGTTCTGTAACTAACACGCTGACCATGACGTTCCAGCTTATATTCCAGTTACAGGCGGGCCTCTCTGCACCGCACCTCACAGGGGCTGCAACCCCCCCGCCCCCCGCCCTGTTTCACAAACGGAAGGCTTGTGCCAGCACTTCCCTGAGCGAGCCTGCCCGCACCGTCCCCGGCGGCACGCGCTCACACCCCTCCGTGCCAGCCTGGGCCGTTCTCACAACATTTCAGCCTCTTCCGTGATGTCTACACTTGCGGCGACGCTCTGTGACCAGCGGTCCTGGAAGTTCTTACCAAGGCTCCCTGAAGGTTGTGTAACGGTTAGCATTTTTCAGCAATAAAGTCTTTCTTTTTTTGTCTTTTTAGGGCCACACCTGCAACATATGGAAATTCCCAGGCCAGGGGTCGAATTGGAGCTGCAGTCCAAGTCTAAGCCACTGCAACACTGGAGCCGAGCCACGTCTGTGACCTAAGGTGCAGCTTGTGGCCAGCACCTGACCCTTGACCCACTGAGCGAGGCCAGGGGTCGAAGCCGTATAATCACGGATACCAGTGGGATTAGTTATGGCCGAGCCACAACGGGAACTCCCCCAATAAAGTCTTCTTAATTAAGCCATGTACACTCCTTTTCTCTTTTTAGACATAAGGCAATTGCACACTTAATAGACTACAGTATAGTGCAAACACAACTCTTCTCTGCCCTGGGAAACCACACACCCGTGTGACGCGCTTTACTGCAGTTCTCACTTGACCGCGTGGTCTGGACAGGAGGCCGCGGTGACTCCGGGCTCTGCCCGTGTCTGTTCTTGGTGGTCCTTCCTGTGGTCCGTGCTCCTTGTGGGGGGTGTTTACACCTGCTCGTCCGCCCGGACGCCACTGCGAGGACATCGTGCACGGAGTAGGGCTCAGCAAGGGCTAGTGGCCCGGGGCTGGACCACAGAGGCTGGGGCGGCTGAGGAGCGGACAGGGGGCCGCAGGCTCACTCCCTGCACCTCGCCAGCCCCATGTGCCGGACTCAGGCTGACGGGTAGCGGTTATCGTGAGGGCGGAACGACGGCAGTCTTTACGTGATTCCTGTTGAAAGAATCTTTGTCGGAGTTCCCGTCGTGGCTCAGTGGTTAACGAATCCAACTAGAAACCACGAGGTTGCGGGTTTGATCCCTGGCATCGCTAAGTGGGTTAAGGATCCGGCGTTGCCGTGAGCTGTGGTGTAGGTTGCAGACACGGCTCGGATCCCGCGTTGCTGTGGCTGTGGTGTAGGCCAGCGGCTACAGTTCCTGTTAGACTCCTAGCCTGGGAACCTCCATATGCCGCGGGTGCGGCCCTACAAAAGGCAAAAAAAAAGACAAAAAAAAACAGAGAGAGAGAATCTCTGTCGCCCTTACAAGAACATTGGCCTCAAGGCTGAAATGTTATCGGGCTCTTGTTCCCTAAAAACAGAAATGTAGATTCCGCGAGGAAGATCCCCCGAGCATCACGTGCCTTCATTCTTCTGGGGGAATCACCAAAAATGCACAAGCCACTCAGCCCCCGAGCGGCCAGGCAGGGGCCCCGCACCACCTCCGGGCTTCCGACCTAGGGCTCCCGTGGGAAGTCCGGCATCCCTGCACTCGCACTCGCACTGAAGCGCCCCCACATCGCATGTGCATCAGGGCCCGGGCGGTGGGCACGAGGGGTCTCTCCGGCTGCCCGGAGGCACGGGCAGCGGTGGCAGGAAGGGTCCAGGCTCACTGCCCCTTTTCTGCTGTCATCATTTGAAGGTCAGGAAATAATGACTTTCTTAGGCCTGCGTCCCGCACGCCTACAGCCGGCCTCGGACACAAGATCCAGAAGCAACAGCATGCCTGGAATGCCGGGCGTAGAGGCAAACCAATTCGGGCAGGTACGCGCAGGTGGGCCTGGGCGACACTGCAAGGGTCGGGAGAGTTGGATTTGTTGGCTTCCAGCTCGCTCACCTCCCTTCTCTCTCTCTCTCTCCCTCCTTCTCTCCTCCATCTCTCTTACTCCCTCTCTCACTCACTCCTCAGCTAAAACCCTAAATGATGACCTGCAGACCAGCCTACAGAAAGGTCCCCAGGACCATGGACAGGGCTCCAGGACTAACCTGCACTGGGCCAGCTTCTGGGGTGTGCGGAGGTGTATAAGCGGGGACCCTCAGGCTGGTGTGGGTCCGACCCCAGGACAGGCCATTTGCAGTTTGCTTCCTGCCCCATGGACGGCTCCACGCAAAGGTCCCCTGCCTGTGGGCCCACTACAGACCCGCACCCAGCACCCCCTCTGAGAGCCGTGGTCACCTGCCCACCAGGAAAAACCTGCGCTTTGTTCAGGACCTCCGGCCACAGAAGGATCACATTTTAGCTGAGAACCCAGATCTCTTGGCTCCGCTTTGCCCCTTTCCCAACTTGATCTCAGAATTGCATCTTATTATTATCATTTGTGTGTGTGTATGTGAAAAGCAGAACGCGTCCTCCTCTAATTGAGCATCTGCAACCGTTTGTGCAGCTCAGCAAGTACAGAAAAGTGTTGTATCATGTGGGCAGCGATTCAAAGATGTTTTTTAAACCAGATTACGCAATTATCTCAACACACAGCATTATGTAAGTGTACCTGCAAAACAGGCCATTACAAGCCATGAAACTACAAAGGTGCAGGGGCCTCGCTCCCGCCGCATCCCAAAGCCTGCAGAGGGTTTGTGACAGCCACTAGGCTACTTCCTCGCTCAGTGGACATTTTATCAATAGGAGGCAATTCTTCATGGAATGGCAAAGGAGACCCAAGGAAAAGCAGGAACGCTTTTATCTTAAGGAAGGGAGAAAAAAAATGTCCCTTTAGCACTTTACGCTGTCATTTTGAAATACTGGTGATGGTGATCAAATATGTCACCAGCTACTAAGCTTGCTTAGAATTTCTAGAGATGCCAGCAAGACTTACACAGGGTTCTTAAACGCAGCGTCCGGCTGGCTGGCGAATGACGACAATGACATGTACCCAGTGATGGCTGGCTTCAGAGGTGTGCACGGTCAGCCGGCTCCTGGGGTCAATACATCCATCCCAAAAGCTGTTTCCCAGGCCCACCTGGAAAGCGCCCTCTCCCGAGGACCCCGTGTGCGAGCGGATGCCCTTTATCGTCCCGGGCGTCCACGGCACTGGGGACCAGACCGGTCCCTCGCTGCTCTGCTGACACTGCACGGATTTCAGGGGCAGGAGGCACAGCCTTTTGAAAATATGATCTTATTACTGCTACGCTTTCACAAGACCTTAGCTTACTTCTGCTCTCGGGTTTTCAGAACCACACTGATGCTAAAAGGATTTAAGAATGTTCAAATGGAGGCTCTAAGAAAATACTGTCCTTTTGAACATCTTTGTTGCATGAAAAGTAGGAGCTGGAAGGCTAAGGCTGGGGACTGCCTCACAAAGAAAACCCTCAAATGACACCTGACAAAGGCTATCTGGGGGAGTCACAACTTCTCATCTCCGTGTGCTATCTTTTAAAAACTGTCTCACCAGAAACTTACTCGGTGCACTTTACATTCCAGTTTTCTTCCCAACTTCAAACGCTTTATACAGCATCTCAAACTAACTTTCCTGGGGAAACTCACACCAACTGGATTAACTCAAAGGAAGGTTAAAAATGCTTCGTCTCCAGCATAAAAAAAAAATAGTCTGCTTTCCTTAAATGCTACCAGATGGAGTTTAACCCTTTGCATTTTGTGTTCTTTTGAGGAACATGGCAAAAGCCACAGGGGGTAGCTTTCAGATGGTGCAGCCATGAACCCAGCACCCCTTCCTGACTCAACCAAGTTATTCCTTCTTTTTGCTCCTCACAAGCTGCTTGTTGTCCTTGATAAACAGCTGCACTGACACCTTGTTGCTAAAACCCCAGCCCAGCTCAGCCCGGGGTCAGAGCAGGCTGACAGCTTGGGGGGCTGCTGGTCCCAGGAGCTGCTTCAAGCCCCGCCTTGGTCAGTGTAGAGGAACAGACACTCCCTTGAATTAAACAGGCAGGCACCGTATTTAAGCCTCTTCCTGCCACCGACCACGCACCGCGGCCCCTGCGCCGCACCCCGGGCTGCTCACGCCCAGGGGCACCTTTGGCCTGGACACCAAACTGCACGGTTCTGTTCCCCAGAGCAGCCCTGAACCCCACAACCTGCCACGCTGTGGCTCATTAGTCCGCTCTTTTCTCCTAAGTCTGTCTTGAGGATGTAAAGTAACTCCCACCAAACTGCCCAGCTCAGTCTCGGTCTGGGCTCCAGGCAGTCAGGCTGGGCCTCCGTCCTCAGGTCAGGCCGGGGGACAGAATCTATAGGATCAGCAGCATCAGAAAGGCTGGTGAGGCTGCATACGCCACCTCGCTTCTAGAGAAACGCGGCTGTTTGCCTGGATTTCCTGTTACCAACCGGAGTGCAGAGCGGAGAGCGGCCTGAATCGGCAGGTTTCGTGTGACTTGGTGAAAAGAGCCACTGCATTTTACTTGGTTCACTGCGTGAACGAAATGGATAAAAAAAGAGAAGGCAATGATAACTGAGGTCAGATCTGAGAGGCGCTATGAGGAGGCTTCCTCGTTCACAATGATAGAAATCGGTGCGACGGCCCCTGTGGAAGGACGTTTCCAGACGCTTACTGTGGTGGATCACAGTGCTTTGCAAAAATCACAAGTGTCCTCAGTCTGGGCCCAGGACATCCTTCCACCACTCGCGGCCACTCTGAGCAGAACCCCTCAGAGCAGAAACATCTATTGTGCAGCCAGGGGAAGCGAATGAGACCTCACAGCAGGTCGTATTTTTATCTGAGTTGAATTATTCTTCAACCGTATTGGTCAAGTTTTCAAAAACAGTTCCTCATACTTCAGAGTAAAAAAGATCCTTAATATCCTCTAATTTAATAACTGTTTGCCTCCAAACTATTCAAAGGGAAGAGAGTTGATCATAGAAAACAATGCACCCGCTGCCCATTTTACTCTTCTGGAAATTAGATATTTTCCTGCAAATAACAGTACAGAAGCGCAATAAAGATTGTGGAATGCTTTCCAGCTGGTATTGGACGTGGAACAAGCACCCTTACCGGCTGTACTGGTTACGAAAGGGCTTGGGTCCCGATCTGCAGGCTCCGAGGATTACAGCCAAGCTTCGTGCAGACACAGCCCTTGGCGCAGACGCAGGAGGCAGCGAAGAGGTGCGGGCGGGAGGCCGAGGCTGGGGTGGAGGTAGGAGCTGTGCTCGCACGTCTGTTCTGGGGCAGCTGACTGCATCACTCTCAGCCTTTTGTCCTCTGTAAAGTCAGGGTGTTTTCCCGAATGTCAAAGATAATTTCCAACACATTCTGACGAAAGAATTTCATTTTCTTAAGAGAAAATCACTGGGAATTTGTGAAATGAGTTCCAACAGAATGTCCCTCTGATCAAACTGTCTTCGTGCGGCATTTCCTTCCCAAGTCACTGAGAGCCGCGTGGCCGCAGTGCGGCTGCTGTGACCCCTGACCTGGGGCCTTCGAGCCTGTGGGGTGCTCTGTGCCTCCTTCTGCTCTGCTCTCATCACTGTGTGACTTGGCTCTGTGGCCACACACCCACCAGACCCAGGAGCACAAGGGAGCCTGGTCCCTTCCTGGCCATCGGTGGAGCTGGGGGTGGGGGAGGCAGCTTAGGACCGAATCCCCGGAGCCTGGGGCATCCGTGGTGATGTCGCTTATCTTCCCCCAGTCACCACGAGTTTGATTAGATCTCATTTAAAACACCGCTCTGTCCTTCAAGGGCTGTTAGTCTGCCATGGCATTTTTTTCTTTTTCTCCAACTTTTTATTGTGAAAAACTTAAAAGTATTAGAAAGAGTAGGCCTGCAAACCTTTCCTCTAGATGCATCGATCTGACATGTCACCACCTTTACTGTTTTTATGTCATTCATGCACACACACACACACACACACACGCATATCAATATTCCTATAAATGTCTCCGCTAGGTGACTTGAAAGTGAGTTGTAGGCAGCTTGACAGTCGAGCCCGCCTTCAGCAGGCATCTCCTAACAAACTCCACAGTCAGAATCATTAGCACGGCCTAGAGAGTTAGCACGTGCAGAATGTTATTTCATTTATTTAATTTGCAGTCCGTTTTCACATTTCTCCAGTTTCTCCCGAATACCCTTAAAACAGTTTATTTTGCTCCACCCCAGATCCAATCAAGGGTCGCGTCTTCCGCGCAGGTGTCATGTCTGCGCAGTACTCCTTGATCTAAGGAGCGGCTCCCATCTGCACTGGGTTTTAGGACATTCACGTCTGCGGCTGGAGCCCAGGCGGTTGTCCTGTGGAAGGTTCGTGGCCCGGACGCGTTTGTTGTTTCCTTCTGGGTAAAGGTCAAGACAAAACCTTCTCAGGAAGAGGTCAGACGACCGGAGCACCTGGCGCCCCGCCGCCTCAGGAGGCCAAGGGCACGGCAGCCGAGTCGCGGGCTCCGTCTGCGGGCGCTCTTGGGAAGGAGGCCACGCCCTCTGTGCCTGCTGAGCGCCACGGCGGTGACCGGGAGGCTGCGTGACCTGTGTCCCGACCGGCCTTTCCCCGGCGGGCCGAGCATCTGGAAGAGAAACGCCAAGGGAGCCCCCAGACAAAGCAACGGCCTGCGCTCTCGCCCATCTGTTCACTAAGTCCCCCGAGAACGCTGGCGGAGGATCCGCTGGGCACGCCGGGCAGTCTCCCCAGCTGGTTGTGACGCTTCCTTATGCCGTTCCCAGGGGAGCAGCCTTTTTTTTTTCTTTCATTTTTAAAGTGTTATTGAAGTTCGGGTGATTTCCAACGTGGCGGTCGTTTCTGAGGTACGACACAATGACTCAGCTTCACGTGTACCCACTCTTTCCTCTTTCGGATTCTTTTTTTCCCTTTTTACAACTGCACCTGAGGCGTATGGAAGTTCCCAGGTTAGGGGTCGAATCAGAGCTGCAGCTGCCGGCCTGCACCACAGCCGGGGCGACACCACATCTGAGCCGCATCTGCGACGTATAGCTTGTGGTGATGCCGGATCCTTAACCACAGAGCAAGGCCAGGGATTGAACCCGAGTCCTCAAGGAGACTATGTTGGGTTCTTAACCTGCTGAGCCACAAGGGGAACTCCTCTTTCAGATTCTTTTCCCATATAGACTATCACAGAATATTGGGTGGAGTTCCCATTCTAACACCGCCCCCCCCCAGTGTACAGCCCGGCACCAGGCACTGGGCCCCAGGAGCCACAGGATGAAAATTAGACCTCATTGTGGGATGTAACGCCCACCGCGTGGGTGGGGGTGTCACTTCCAGTGTGAAGAACCACAGGGAGCAAGGAGCAAGGCTGAGGCCAGGACAGGTGTCCAGGATAGATGTCCTCATGCTGGGTAAATATGCTGGATGATAACTGTTTGTCGCCGTGTTGCTGACTTTCTAAAAAGAGGAAAACATCAGGGAACCTTTACATAGACACTGGGAGAGACACATAATTTCATCAATAAAAACCTACATTCACCAAATGATGGCAGAGATGAGGCTCAGAGATGCACGGCGACAATATCCCTCATTTCGGTAACAAGGACAAAGCTGAAGGAAGGCCTGAGTTCCCAGCAAAGGACCCGAAGGACAGGACCCGCTCAGAGCCGCGTCCTTCCTAAGAAAGGATGTGCAAAAGGGGCTCAGAGGGAAGAAGAGGGGTAAAGCTTGATGCTCGAGCAGATTTTGTCCCTAAAGGGCGAGGGAAATGCAGGTTTTGAGGCGAGAAGTCATACAAGTACACATGAGACAGCGAGCGACAGAGAATGGGGCTGGGCGGAGTTTGGCCAAAGGTGGGCCGGGGGAGGCGGCTGGTGGGCTCAGCCAGGGCTGCTTTCCTACTCGGGTCCGATTTGCGGCAGTTGGGGCGCAGGAAAGAAGGTAGCCCCAGGTCGGCCGCAGGTGTGAAGCTGAGTGTCTGCCCGGCCACGTGCCCATGGAGGTGCTCACGAATCCTCCAGCAGCCACGGTACAACGGTGACCCAGGCCAGGCCCATCCCGCGCCCCGCAGGCAGCGTGAGCCCCGCTCCGCCCGCTCCAGAGGAGGCACAGCGGGCGGGTCGGCACCCCTGGGGCAGAGACGACGGAGAAATGAGGTGCTGAAGGCTTTTCAGACAAAGCGGAAAGCTGCTTAACAAAAGCCACCAACGGTCTGGGGACGCACCTTGAAACCCGGACAGGATCGCCAGGGGCTCTGGGAGCAGAAGACGCGGGTAACAGCAAGGAACCGCAGAGAGAGGCAGCCACCCCGCTTCCCCACGCGTTGGGGAGCGGCCGTGGCTTTCACCGGCCGATCGTGACCTCCAGCACCTCAAGGGGGGTTGCTGGGCACGGAAACCCTGGCAGCCCAAGGCCCTGACCTGCCCTGTCCCCGACACCGAGGCGGAAAGTTGTGGCTGGAACGCGCCCTCGGGGGCAGGAGCGGACAGACGCAAGCCAGCCGCCAGCGCCCGTGGGCCAGCAGTGCGCTCCTGGAGCAGAGGCTGCGGCCGAGCCGGAGTCAGGGAAGCGCCCACGGGGGTAGCAGGTCAGCTGAGTTCGCTCTGCTTCCCCGCCCGCCGTGTGCCAGACAGCGAGGGCTGCAGGAGCCATCGGACAAAGACGAATGAGCTGGAGACACGCCTTGCGGCCCCAGTGTCACGTCCCTGACGTTTAACTGATAATTAAAGATGTGCAAACCTGCCCCCTGATGAGGACTGCGCTTCTCGAGGAAAGCCCCTCCCTTCAGTGACCCGGCTGCCCTCCGCCCGCACCCCACCGAGGGCGTGGCGGTAAAGCAGCTTCGCCACCAAGGGCCTTGGGTGGCACTTCCATGGGGACCACGGCGTCATCAGCCGAACCTGCAGACGGGGCAGATGTCCGGAACGGTGCCCGGACGAGGCAGGAAGGAAAACCAGCAGATCTGCTAAACAGACTAAGACCCAAAGTGCCATTTCCCAGTTTCAGCCCTAATTAATTAAAAACCGAAGTTGAAATTATTACGTTGGGTCATTCACTAAGTCTTTATCTGAAACACAGGCTGGCAAAACTAACTGCACCCAACACCGCCCTGCTGTTTCCTGCCGGCCCCGCCAGTCCTGGGAGGCCTCCTGGTGACACAGAGGGGCCGGGCGGGTCACAGAAAGCTCAGCCACTCGGCACGACAGGGCCGAGCTTACTCAGAGGTGAGGGGCTTACTTCTTTTTCTTCTCTACCCTGGAAAGAAAGTACTTGTTGTCAAGTTTTCTTCCTTCCTAGACGGGGATTGGAGCCACAAACACACAGTTTACTAAAGGTTACTTCCTGCAAGTGCAGTGGTTGTTAATTGCACGGACTCGGGTGTAAGGGGGGGCAGTGCCACTGGTCCCCGAAGGCGGGACGGGCCCACTGGGTGAGCGACCAGGGCGCCTCTCCAGCCCCCGTTCATGGCCCTCGTGCTCTTGCGCTAAGTGACCAGGCACAGCGGCTCCTGGACCCGGTCTCCTTCGTGGGAACGCAGGCGACGTCTGCTCTCATCTCACTGGGGCAATCAAAGAAGTCAGAGGAAATTAAGAACATTCAAAAATTAGCTCCGTAAGCTGGAGAACGCTCTGCACAGGGCGTTTGTATTTCCCATTAGGAGGACTAAGGGGTTTCATTTTTAATTTCTTCACAGTACTCATAATGGGTAATTGTTTCTAAACTGGATGGAAACATAATGCCACTTTTTTTAAAGTAAAGAATCTTACTTATATAACCAGCACTATTATTTTGGTATGTTCTCTTCCAACGTGTGGGTGTGCATCCGCCTACGTGTGTGTGTGAGCGTGTGTGTGTGTGTATCTGCCAGAGAGAAAGTAAGAAATTACTGAACAAATATCTCAGTGCCCGTCAAACAAAGAACACGGCACAGCATGCTGGGAATATCCTGACGGGAGGTACGGTGTCAAAGCAGATTGACACGGTTGCTGCTCGGGAGCAGAAATTCTGTTTGGAGAAGCGCGACGATGTAGCGGTGTAACCACAGACGGGCGAGTGCGGCAGAGAACAGCGCACGTGACGCGAGCACGCGTGTCAGTACAGCACCGACCTCAGGCCGCACAGGCTGTGTGGTTCAAGCGGCCACAAGCCTTCGTTCTAGCCGTGGCACATGGAGTTCCCGGGCCGGGGACTGCGTCTGAGCTGCAGCCGTGACCTGCACCACAGCTGTGGCGACGCCGTATCCTCTAAGCCCGTGCCAGGCTGAGGATCCGAATTGTGTACCTCCACGGCGACCCGAGCTACCGCAGTCAAATGCCTTTTGTTTTGTTCTGTTTTGTTTCTTAGGGCCACACCTACAGCATATGACAAATGGGAATTCCCAGGCTAGGGATCTAATCGGAGCTACAGCTGCCAGCCTACACCACAGCCACAGCAACATGGGATCCAAGCTGCATCTGTGAACTATACCACAGCTCGTTGCAACGCTGGATCCTTAACCCACCGAGCGATGCCAGGGACTGAACCTGTGTCCTCAGGGACACTAGTCGGATTGGTTTCTGCTGCGCCACAATGGGAACTCCCTGCAGTCAGATCTTTAACGCACTGTGCCACGGCGGGATCTCCTTCACAAGCTTTCTAATGGTTACCTAGCAGCCTCGGTGTGTGGGGTAGTGTATTTGATGATTTCCCCTTGGTTAGATTTCTAAAGTTAAAAATAAAACTGCAAAGAGCATTCTTGAACATAAAGCATCAATTAATGTCTTATTTTTTAGATCATATTTCTACAAACTGGACTACTGAGTTGAAAGTCCCCCAAATTTTGAAGTGTATAATACATATGTCGAGTTGTTTTCCAAAAGTTCAAATCAGTTCACGCTCCCCTCGATAGAGCTAAAGCACATCATTCAAAGGACACCTACTAGTGTTAAGTATGGTCCTTAAAAAAGCGCCGATCTGCATCGTCAAGAATTGTTTACTGTTTTAATTTGCATTTATTTCAGCATTAGCAGTGTTGAAAAATATTTGGTGGTTCTTTGTATTTTTTTTATTTTGTAAAGTACATGTATATCACTGGTCCATTTTTTCCTTTTGGAAAGTTAATATCTTATTATTAGTTTCTAAGAGTTTTTTTTTAATATATTAAAGAACTAGTCCTTTATCAAAATTTATGTATATATATTTTCCTAATGGATTCTCTTATCATTTCACTTGTCAGTTTTGACATATAAACAGTTCTCAATATTTTAGAATGTCAAATCAAATGATCTCGAGATATTTTTCTTTCCTTTGCATTTATGCTTAGAAAGCCCCTCTCCATTCTGAGATCAATTAAACAGTCAATGACATTTTCTTTCATTCCTTTATGATTTATTTATTTTTATTTAACTACAGCCCCTCTGGAGTTGGTTTTGGGGCACATTACAAAGCGAGGGTCTCCTTTATGCATACTCAACGTTCTGAAGTGATTTATTTATCATAAACATCTCTCCCAACTTTGAAGATTCTTCAAAAACATCCTGGGGATTAAAGAACCTTTTCAGGCCATTTCACTCCTGCCCAGTACCTCACCCACATGAATTCCTAACCAGGCTCGTGGGAATCTTTGCTTTGTTCTTGACTTAAGAATCTCCCCTTAAGGGAGTGAAGATAGGTTTTCTTTATCATCTTATGAACAGTTCTTTATTTCAAACTATTCTCTGTCTTAAAATCAGAAATGCCTTCGATTTGACCGAATTCTTTTTTCTCTTTTAAGATGATCACAGGTGCACAACCCATCGCTTCGCAGGAATTTAGTTCACTGACCCCGTCTCCATGGGAAGCTGCCCTTCTCAGACGGGCTGCAAAGCGGGGTGACAGGCTTTGGGACGCAGTTCAGCTCTCCACGGGTAGGTGACACCTGGCACAGCAGTGGTGACAAATGGTTGGCACCGGGAGATACAGACGCTGGTAAGTTGTCAGATTACAAATCACAGGACCTCAGGGAGCTGCCTGCTCTGCCTGCAAGCCTGAAACCCCGTTTTCATATTGGGAAAGAGTCGTCTAGCATTTCGAGGGGCTGCTCATGTACCAGCATCGATTATCACCGCTCCAAGGACGCAGAAATACGGAAAGAGATAAAAAAACACAACCCCAGAGAGAAGACTGACGTCTTAATGGAAACTCAAGGGGCGAGCAGACACGTCGTCTGCAGCCAGCGCTTCCAGCGCAGAGCCGTCTGTGGCCGCCAGCTCACCGTGCTCAGTGTAAATGTGAACGCAAACACGAAAACGAGCTTAACACGCGACGTCACTGAAGGCGTGCAGGTGTCATCAGACAAACTGACCCGGGCAGCACACCCTGGGCTCTCCGACCGAGCGCCAAAGCCAGCATTTCGTCATGACCTATGACACAAATTCAAGTGCTACGGGCTCAATTCACAGGCGAATTCCACGTCTCGGGACCTCCGAAGGTGACCGCACGGGGAGAGGGAGCTTTGAAGCAGGTGATTAAGTTAAAAGGAGGCCGCTAGGGTGGATGGGCCCTGAGCCAACCTGTCCTTCAAGGAAGAGGGAGTTTGGACGCAGAGGCCGGGGTGCTGGCACACAGAGAGGTGACCATGGGAAGAGGCAACGAGAAGATGGCGCTTGCGAGTCAAGGAGAGGCCTCAGAAGAAAGCAAATCCACCGATACCCGGGCCTCGGCCCTGCAGCCTCGGGAAGGACGAGAAGCTGGTTGTCTGCCGTCTGACCCGCCCAGTCCGAGGCACTTGGCCGCTGGAGCCGGAGGCGGATGGTACGTTGGCAGAAAGCTGGCCTGTCCACTGCTTGGTCACCAGGGAGCTGACCTGAAATACCATCAAGAATCAAAGCCCGACGCACACCTGGCCCCCCGACTCGCCCGTTCTCAGAGCCCCTGCTGCCCACCTCGCCCCCAAACCCAGAACTGTCCCTGAAGACGCAGAGGCGGGGCGGCCCCTCACCCCTGACGGTGGCTTCCCCCCGCGCCCAGGCTGCTGCAGGGGTGCCCGAAGGCGGGGGCACCAAGGCCCCCTCTGCTGCCCGGTTCCGCGCCTCCTCCGAAGACGCACCTGTCATGTTGGGAGGCTTCCCACGGTCCCTTAAGGAGCCTGGATTCCCTGGCACAGCACCTGGACAGGGAGCAGGTGCCGGAGCTCCTCCCGGAAGGGCCTGGGGGGCGCAGGCCAAGGAGGTCCCTGAAGGCCACGTGGGGACGTGACCACGGCAACCAGTTCGATGGCCCAGGAACCAGGGCGCGGGCACTGGGCTCACCCACTGCCGAGAGGGAGGGATCCCGTATTGGCCAGGCCCGGGTTCAAGCTCTAAATCCCACTGGCTGTGGGTCTGTAAAGAGGCCGAGTCCTACCCATCTCATGGGTTTTCTGGAAAGTTCAGTAATGGCTGAAAACGCCCGGTAACCTTTAGAGAGGAAGGGTGTCAGAACTCCTGGTGGCTCCCTGTCCACCTGCGTGTAGCCAGTGGAGGCTCTTTCCAGCACCACATGCTCAGACTCGGCACGACGTCCCTGGCTCTGCTCGGCTTCTGAGACCGCAGCGAGCATCATGAGGCCTCTGCCTCCACCGCCCCTCACTCTCCGTGAACCCTGACAATGACCAAGGCCTCGCCTGGCCCCCTGCGGAGCCCCGTGCTCCCAGGAAGTGGAAAATAAACGCAGTCTACGAGAGACAAGCAATCGCCGTCATGGCCAAGGTTTGGGGCAGTCACTGAAAAATAAAATGTTCTCAGAACCACTCGTACAGATACTCGGTATCCGGCGTGACCTTTAAAAGATATTTTAAGGGCCTGTCCTTGAGGTACTAAGGAAAACACATACACAGCCCCACACGCATTTACACACATATGCCCACTCGTGTTTCATTTTATTTCATTGTGTTTTACTAGTTTGTTTAAGAATAGGAACTGGAAAGCTACTGGTAAAAAATCTTGCATGGTATAATAAATTATTAGGCTGAGCCACACTAAATTCCCCAAAGCCTGACTATTTTTAAATAAAAATTACAATTTTATGTATTAGAACCTACAGAACAAGAAAACAGCCTACCAAGTGGTATTTGTGAGAGACTGTGCCCGTGGGGGCTGGACGAGCAAAAGGGGACACTCCACACCTGACAGCGCCTCCCAGATTTGGGGCACCAACGGCAGGCTTCTCTCTCCTCGATTCAGATCATCTTCCTGCCGCCCGGGGGCAGAGGCTCCAGTCCACAGGGCTGGACGCCGAGACTTAGAGAAAAGGCAGTTTGTGAACCAGAGCGGAATTCAAAGCCCTCTCTGATTTTAAAGTCAAATTTCAGCAGAAACTGAGGACTGAACTGCTGAGTCTGCGAGGGCCGTCAGGAAAAGCTGGTTGCTCGGGACCGACCTGCAAAGCGGGTCCCCTTGGGTGCTCGTGGGGCAGTGACTGCCACCCGACTGACGGGCCCAGGCGCAGGGGCTTCCCTGACCTTCATGGCCTTTTTGTTTTTAAGCAATCTCAGAACCACAGAACCTTGATGCTTTAGAAAGCGGACAGAGAGGGCTGCTCTTGCCACCCCGGAGGGCCTTCTTCAGCGGTAACAGGGTTCCCAGAATATTTTCAAATTTCGAAGTTTCGTATAAAATTTTCCCCACGATAAAGCTGATGAAAGAGATGTTTCTATGCTTTTGGCAAAGGTGACACCCACCTGACACGGCATAAACCAGCCTGACTCATCCTGATGCGAATTTGGCAGGGGGGTGTTCCAGTAAGAAAAACTCTGTGAAAATATATCTTGCTTATAGTTTTGATACAAAAATCCTACAGAACACGGGGAAATAAGGACCAAGATGACCGGAGGGCTGGGACCCACTGACTCCATCCAGTGTCTCATTTGGCGAAGGCAGAAACCGGGGCTCTGAGGCGCTGGTACATCTGAGACCATCTGGGCAAGGAGGCCGGGCTCTTGAACTTGGGGCCACCGCCGTCCACGCTGCATCACGTGAACAACAGCAGCCAGAGGCACATCTCAAGGGGAGACCAACTTCTGAGCGCGCCCTCGCAGCTCCCATCAGTAAGCGCACTTTCCGAGGCCAAGGGCAGGCGTGAGCCCCAGGTCGCGGCCACGCAGACACACAGACTCTGCCATGTGCTCAGCTGTCTGCGGAGACGAACGGACAGAAGGTCCAGGAAGGACGTGGGGACGATGGACGTTTTCCGTCTGTGGTGGATCCGGACGCGGCAAGCCCTCGGGACGGCCTCCCACCAGCAGGTGTGCAGCCGTGATTCCCAGACCCGTCAGCGGGCGGCCCGTCCGTCCCTCTCCACAGCTACCCCTTCAAGCCAGATGGCGCCCACCGTGTCGTCACTGGTGTTCCAGCCGGACGGTGCCACTCGGGCTTGGTACCACTGCCGTCACGGGGCTCTGCTCCACCCATAGCACCAGAGGGAGAGGCACAGGAGGGCCTGGGGACTGTCCCAGGCAGAGCGGGTCTCTGCAGTGTGGGGCCAGGATAATGTAGAGGGGGCTGCTCCCCAGAGCGCTGGCTGCCTCAGCGGCTACGGCGCGAGGGGCCCCCGGCATTTCTACGTCCTCTGGGCTGCGCGCGGCAGGTGGGCTGTGCGTGGCAGGAGCGAGGGTGAGAGGGTCACCGTCGGACGGTCAGCCCTCGAGGCAGCGGGGACAGCAACGGTCTCCGCGCTCAGCCTTGCGACGATCTGTAAGGCAAGAGTACCTGCTCTGGGTCCAGACCCTGAGGGGCCCAGCGGGGCTGTGACCAGCGTTTGGTCAACACATCAAGACGGTAACATCCAGGCACAGACCGCACGGACGTTAAAAAATACACCAGCTGACTGACACCAGTTCAAGCAAAAGCCATGTTACACTCTGGGGATCGAAGTGTCACCCAAGACTACGGTGCGGCTCCTTTGGGCTCGTGCCCACGTGCCCACGCTGAGCCGCGGGGGTTTCCGGCCGAGCTTTCCGGGCACCTGCTGACGTCGCAGCCTGAGCCCCCCCCTTCCTCGCAGTACCCCCACTGTGCACATAAAAATTCAGCCAAGTCTGACTTTGGGGCGTCTTCTTTATCAAAGAGCAGGCACACATACTAAACAAAACACTGTACATGAATAGAGACTATAACCAGTAACCAAGGTCCACGGTGTTCAGCCACACGCCTGTGGGATCTCGGCGAGCTCTGGACTTTTCTAGACCCTCGCCTCTTCCCTGTACAGCTGGGGCTGTTTCTACTCCGCACGCCTGTCACCTGTCCCACAAAGGTAGCTGTGCGCTTCCGATGCCAGGAGAGAATATCGGCTCCGTTTGAATCCTCGGTTTAATAAGCCTAAGCTAGAGGGCCAAACGCTTTCATGCCAGTAATAGAAGGTTCCCGCCCTTAAGTTCCTCCAGCCCGCATCCCCTCCTCTGCGGCTCTTCCCTGAGGCCCCCATGGCCCGTTGCACGCCTCCCTCGCTCCGATCTCCTACTAAGTCTGAGCGCGTGGCCCTCCCTGCCCCGCCCCGGTCCTGTCCGTGGGCTCAGACCTGCGTGTCCCGCATGGCGCAATGGGGACACCATGCTCCAGCTCCCCTTTCTGCCCCACCCCCCACCACAACCGCTGTGGGTCCCCGAGGCCCCCTCTCCTCTGTGCGCCAGGGCCTTTGCTCTGCTGCATGTCTGTCTGTCTGTCCCGCCGTGCCCCCGACACCCCCCGCAGGCCTCCAGCCAGGGTCCGCAGAGGGAGGCAGGCCCCTCGCCCGCTGGCACAAAGCACTTCCTGCGTTTCAGAGGGCGGCACTGAACGCGAAGCCACAGCAATCTGCACGCATACACACCGTCCACCGCGTAGCCTGCACGGCCCAACTGTGTTACACTGAGTTCTGAATCCAGCAGGATTCCTGGCTGCCCGGCCCCCAGCACAGGACGAATAAATGTGAATAATGAATAAAAGACCAATTTTATAGAACCACGTGTTACCAACTTTGGGTATAGCCGTCTGTATTTGAATAGCTCTTTAAAAATAAAACAATTTTTAATAAAAGGAGAAGAATTTCAGGTCACTGAAAACGTGAGGAGTGTGGAAGTTACCAGAACGCTGAAAATGGCCATTTGTTCATGGGACTCTTGAGGCAGGAGACGCAGAACAGCCTCTGACGTGTACCTCTCTATACTCAGAACTGAGGCCGACTAAAAGCCGCCTGCAGTCTCACGGCTGCTGAGGGGCTCAGTGGGTTCTGAGTTCCAAACAGGACACAGTCTACCAGCCACGTGTACAGAGAAACGGCCCGCGGTTGACGCCAGCGCAGGTGGAGGGGCCCCAGGACACAGGCCACGCGTGGGTTTACGGAGCGCTGGACACACTGGCGTTGGCACACGAAGGGAAGGGTGAAGGGAGGCGTTACAGAGCCCTTGCGACCGGCACTGGGCTCTTCCCTGGGTGTCTACACACGCGGAGAAGGCTCCGTTGCAGTGGTGGACACTCCAGGAACTCGGTCCCACCCCTCCTCTGAGAAGACCTCCAGGTGGCCCACCCGTGGGTCAGAGACTCGGACTGAGAGCACAGGAGAGAATCGGGTGCGGAGACCAGCCGCAGACACAGCACACGCACAACCACACTGTAAGCCCCGGAGCCGGCACAACCTCAGCAAGAACGAGACCAGGCTGAGCACCTGCTAAGATCGCCCGCGAGCTGCAGGCGGGGCCCCAGCGGGAATCCGGGGACACGAAAGGCGGCTCCCACAGCACTTGTTCCCCGCCTCGCTTGGGGACTAATTTGGTTTTCTCTCCCCGTGTCACCAAGAAGGAATGCGTGAAGGCGACGGAGGGACCTTTGCAGAAGAAGAACCAGGGCAGGACGGAGCCGGCGGTTCTGCTGGCTCCCGCAGCCTGGCTGCCCTGGGGGGAAACTCGGAGAAGAAACTCAGTCCTAAGAGTCCGTCCGGGGCACTGAGCCGGTCACACGACAGCTTAAATCAAAGAGGGAAACAGCAAGCGGGCTCGCTGTCCACTTCATCCTGTGATCTGAAAGGAACAGCGATTAGTGACCCCAAAATAGAAAAGTTATTGAAAGGCAATTTCCTTCCCACTGATTGATCCAGAAATGACGGAAGAGAAAAGCTGAACTCTCGTCAGAAAGCCCGCGTCTAAAATTGGAAGCTTGCTCTGTCAGGCAGGCCCGCGTCACCCACGTCCACTGGGCTCTGCCTCTTCTCCCGCGTGTCAGAGACACCGCAGGTCAGGCGGCATCCACTGGGAAACGGGACCACGGGCACCTTTACCCGCTGCTCGTGGTTTCTACACCAACCCGTCTTCCTGCTGACGTCACTGACGGTCCATTTGGCTAAGTGGTCGGTCAGGTATCTGAACCCGACATTTGTCTCTCTGTAGAAATGCTAGAAAGTAACATTTTTAAGTGCCAATATGTTTTGTTTTTGTTTATAAAACATGAAGGTTAGCTTTCCAGAGAAGATACACGAACGGCTAACAAATGCGCAAAGGATGTTTGATGTCACAAATCGTTAGGGAAATCCAAATGAAAGCCACGGAGCAACCCCACCTCGCCCCTGCTGGGAGGGCGCTAGCGAAGAAGAAGCAGAAAGGGACACGTGCTGGTGAGGAGTTGGGGAAACCGGACCCCCCCCCCCCCGCCGCACAGCTGGTATAAAACAGCGCAGCCGCTGTGGAAACACTACGGCAGCTACTCCCGAAATTCAACACAGAATTAGCACTAGCATACGATCTAGAGACGCTCCTGGATAGATATCCCGAAGAGCTGAAAGCAGAGTCCCCAAGAGACATGGGCACACCCCCGGCATCCACAGACGAGCGGATAAACAAAATGTGACCCATCCATACAGTGGAGCGCCCCGCAGCCTCAAAAATGCAGCGGAGTCTAACACGTGCTGCAACACGGACGAACCCCGGGGACATCGTGCTCAGTGAAGCTGGTCAGCCACACGAGGACGAATACCGTTCGTGCGCGCCTGTGTCAGCTTCAGAGACAGAGAGTAGACGGGCGGGGTGCCAGGGGCCGGGGCGGGGAGCTCCAGTTTAATGGGTGCCGAGTTCCAGTTCTGCTGAACTGGACACTGAAAAGCGGTTAGGACGGCAAATATCATTATGTGTGTTTTACCACAATTACATTTTAAAATGTGAGGCTAAAAAACTACAGAAGAGACACACTTGATGAAAATAGCCGGTTGCCCTGCTGTTCTGTTTAACCTGCTTAAACCACCGTTGAACTTAAAATCTACATCAAAGTTTGTTGGTGGCGCCTGCATTTGCAGAAGATGGAAACCCTCTGACTTCTTCACAGGACAGGCACACGGGTCAGACTTCACGTCACAGAGTCAAGAAACTACGGCAGTGGAACGCACAGTTGCTTACAGAAGGCACGTTTCAAAGTCTCCACACCGTGGACCACTCGCACGGGTCAAGCAGAGCTGGCTGCACACCGCCTGCTGTGAAAACGCCGCGGCTGGTGCCAAAGGAAGGGGCGGGGAGACGGGGTGTCATTGGCTACCCCCAAGGCGTCAGGCCTTCAGGTCCACTGGTGAGAATTTGGAAGGAGGCGGAATTTGGAAGACTGGGGTGAGGGGTCCCGAGGCTGGGGTGACCCGTCAGCCTCTTTCGCGGGCGTCCGGGAAGGGTTCGGGAAGCGGGTAATCCCTCGAACTAAACCTCCCTGAGAAGCAGACAGTGACGGGGGGCGTGGGGGCTGGGGGGCCGGAGCTAAGACCAGCCCTGCGAGCCGAGCTGAGCAGCGGGAAACCGCAGAGCAACGATGAAAGGCTGCTGGAGAATTCGGACAAACTGCAGAAGATCCGCCGACAGCCCCGAGCAGAAAAGCACAGAGTCACAGGCCGTCCACGTTTCCTCCTGGCTCACGGGCCCTTTGAGCTTTGCCCCAAGTTCACGGGCTGGCTCAGCGCCAGGAACCCATTGCTTCCGGCCTGATGGGCGGTTTTCATGCCCAAGTCTCAGAGCGTCCGAACACAGAGCTGGCCTCCTGGCTGCCAGCACGGTCTGGGCACCTGGATGACTCAGGCCAGCCGGGAGGCTAGAAACCACACCGGTTCCTTTAACAGAAAGTGTTTAATATACGGACCTGGCTGAATAAGTCCTAGGAGAGTCCGCAAGGCCGCAGGGGAGCCCGGAGAGCCCAGAGCTGGCCGAGATCAGCTGTGACTCGCGCTGGGCAGTGGGCCGCCGGCTGCCGTGACGGCCGCGCGCTGGGGCTTCTCTCGCACGCCTGCCCTGGGGCACGCAAGCTGTGCTTCCCTCCAGCAGCCCCACTGGCCAGGACTGGGGCCTCCCAGATGTTCTGGGTGGTTTCAGGACACCAGGGGCTCAGCTTGGGACGGGAACATGGGAAGAGGAGAGAGCGCCTGGCAACGCGGCCCCCACCCGTGCTGGGAGCAGACTCAGAGCAGACTACACTTGCCTAAAGGAATCCTTTTAAATGACATTTCTTTTATCCATACTCCTACCGCAAAACATTCATGTGATTACAGAAAGCTCCAGGCAGTCATGAATATTAACCCTCCATAAGATTTGAAATTTGCTTCCAGAATTCGTGATTAAGGGCTCCTCCAAAGAAGCATCTTTTGGAGTTTCCGTTGTGGCTCAGTGGTGATGAAACCGACTAGGATCCACGAGGACACAAGTTCGACCCCTGGCCTCGCTCAGTGGGTTAAGGATCCGGTGTTGCTGTGAGTGTGGTGTAGGTCACAGACGTGACTCAGATCCCACGGCTGTGGTGTAGGCCCATAGCTGCAGCTCCAATTCGACCCCTAGTCTGGGAACTTCCATATGCAGCGGTGGGGCCCTAAAAAGCAAAAAGAAAAAAAGTAAAGAAGCATCTCTTCTGCTCTGACGCCCCTAAGTATTTTCCTAACTGTGACAATAATTACAGTAATCACCCCTCCCCACCAAAACCCAAACAACGCGGAGACAGGACTCCTCAGGAAGATGACAGCTGTGACCTTCCTTTCTCCCCTCTGTCCCCATGCCGTGAACAACCCCCATCTTAAGCAGCGGTGTCCTGGGCAGCTCCAAGGCACCAGCCCAGCCAGGCCGCCATCGTGGAAAAGGCGCCGCACGGCTGTGGGGCTCACGACCTGCTGGGCTCTGGCTGCCTGGTCGTGCTGCAAGGGAGCGGCACCGCCCAGAGGGCTCCCCAGGCCCCCCCGGCTGACCCCCCGTGTCTGCCGACCCCCACCCCGGAGCACCTGCTGGGCGGGCGGGTGGCGTGCAGCCCGGGGTGCACGGGCAGAAGCGGTGCAAGCTCCACCCTGGGCTTCCCAGAGGGTCTCCGTTTCCTCGCCATGTGCTACGAACAGCCCTGGCTGGTCGCTCGGACCTGGGGCACGGGCTCTGAAAGGCTGCCACCAGAGCAACCGAGAGAGGGCAAGGATTCTTGCGCCCCCGCCGCCACGTGTTCTGTGAGCGGTCCCGTCCCCAGTGTGCCCGCGGCACCGAGGGGTGCCCTCCTGGGGAAAGACTTCCGGATAAATGCTGGTCCTTCCTGATAAAGAAAACCGGGTCCCGGGGCTAGGACGTCCCCGCAGAGCCCGGAAACAGGAAGCACGGAGCGGTGCTCACCAAGACGGTCCTTTACAGACATCCAGGCCAATAAATAGATGATTTTTAAAAAAGCAACATAACGCATTCAGGAAGCTACTTCTGGGAAACAGGAAGGCTCCTATTTGGAGAGTTTCTGCCTCTGATCAGGGACGGCAGTGCTCTGAACAGGCAGGCGGATCCCGGCCCAGCGGGTAGCGAGGAAAACACCGTTTCCACGCCGGCCTGGCGACGGCAGAAGGCAGGGCGTTGACCCGGGGGGGAGGGCGCTCGCCAGGCACGTGGGCGTCCAGTCTGAGGGACAGCGCCACGGAGCCCAGTGGCCACCAGGTCCAGGTGACGTCCGTGCCCAGGGGCTGAGGGGTCAGGAAGCACAGGAAGCGGATCTAGGCAGTGGCCTCGGGAACCCGATTCCTCCTTGAAAGACGTGGGACATGAGCCAGAGAGAAACATCAGGACCCCAAAGAACACTGTTGAAATGTGTGTCTCTACAGAATATTTCCCCATGAGCCCAGACATGAGACGTGAACTGCAGCAAACGAGTAACTCAGGGCTCAATTTCCAGGGTTCTTCGTCTCCCCTTCAAAGGCCTGAGGCCTGGTCTCCAGGCACGGCACCCGCGGCTCACAGAGAAGCAGAAAGCAGCCCAGCTAGGACCTATGAGGATTCGGGTCTGATCCCTGGCCCTGCCCAGTGGGTTAAAGACCCGCTGTTGCCAGGAGCTGAGGTGCAGGTCGAAGACGTGGCTCAGGAGCGGCGTTGCTGGGGCTGCGACTACGACTAGAGCTGCGATTGGAACCTGGCCTGGGAAGCAAACACGCTGGAGAACCGCCACAGAAAGAGAGACAGGAAGACAGGAAGGAGGAGAGGAGAGAAGGGAGGAAGGAGGCGGCAGGAAGACGACAGCGAGCCCCGGGCAGGAGGGCACCCTTGTGCTTATTCCCGCTGAAAGAAGGCGGGGAAGCCCCACCCCACTCCAGCACATTCCACTCCGCGCCCTCCCAGGCTCGCCTTCCAGTCCTGCTCCCTAATTCACCAGCCCTAATCCTAACCCTAACCCTAACGCTAAACTTAGCCTAACACTAACCCTAACCCTAAACTAACCCTGACCTAATACTAACCCTAGCCCTAGCGCTAGCCCTAGACAAACCCTAACCCTAACCCTGTGGGGCCCCTCTCCGTTCCCAAGCTACCTTAGAAAAGTTTCACGCAGGCCCTACACGCAAAAGGTCACCACCAGCTCAGGAAAACAGGGAGGCTGGTGACACACAGCAAGTCCCAGGACCTCCCTGCCGCAGCGTCACAGCGTAGGGCTCAGTCTTCTGGGCAGCTTCCTCTGCGGGGATGGCCGTGAGGGGTCCCCGCCCTGGTGAGTCAAGGATGCGAAGGACTCCTCAAAGGGACGGCTAAGATCTGGAGAACCTTCTTCTCTTTTCCACCATATTTTCTGTGTGTTTTCTTCACACTAGACAAATTCCTCAGTGTTTCCCCCACTTTCTCTGGCAGTGATGTTTTTAATCCAGAAGAATTCTCTCTTCCTTGACTACTCCTCTCACTCCACCTTGTTCAGTTATGGCTTTAGTGCCATCTTTTCTCACACCTCTTGGGTTTTGGGGTTGCTTTTTTTTTCTTTTTTTGGTCTTTTTAGGGCCACATTTACAGCATGTGGAGGTTCCCAGGCAAGGGGTCAAATCAGAGCTGTAGCTGCCGGCCTACACCACAGCCACAGCAACGCGGGATCCGAGCCACGCCTGCGACCTACACCACAGCTCACGGCAACGCCGGGTCCTTAACCCACTGAGTGAGGCCAGGGGTCAAAGCCTCGTCCTCACAGGTTCTAGTCGGGTTAGTTCCCACTGAGCCATAAAGGGAACGCCTCACATCTCTTGGGGTTTAAGTTCTTCCCTGTTCCCTGAGCCCTGTCTGCTTCTGTGAGGCCACGGCTTTTTCCTTCCAGGCGAGGGAGCCGTCAGGCAACAAGGGGAAGCCGCGTGCGCACTGGCTGAGCGCCACCAAGGGAACTTGCTGCTCTCGGAGGCAGCTCCGGCCGGACCGGCGGCGGCCAGTCCCCACCCCGGCCCCTCGCCGGTCCCCCCATAAAGTGCGGCAGACCCACCTCCCGAAGGGCGATCCCACTCCCTCAAACCCCAGCGGTCCCCGTCCCGCGCTTTCTAATTCCGCCTCTCACGTGATGTCATCGAGACAGGATCCCGCCCCCAGCAGGAGGACCCCGGACCCCAGATGGCCCTGCTCCCTCCCGCTCGGCCCCTCCTGGGGGTCCTCGGGCCAGGCCCGCGGGCAGCAGACTGCCCGGACCCCCGCCCGATGAGCCGGTTCCCCTGTGAGCCGACCCCCCACCGCGCTGTGGTCCCAGCACCACGGAGAGCCCACGCGTCCCAGCCAGTCAGATTCAAGCGCCGTCAGGTCACCCCTTGGCGTGTTCCCTGCGCCACGGAGCTCGGGCAAGGCTGACCATCACAACTGAACTCTTTCTCCACGTTTTGATGATCAGTTCTGCAGACCCTGGAATCCTGGGCAGGCCTCGTCCGCAGCCCAGCGCGGGAAGAAATGGTCCTGGGCCGTCTGGACTTCTCTCCCGCAGAGTTTCGGTAACGTGGGGAAAACTCCTGTTACAGGTGTACTTGATCCTCCCAGACTTGGGGAGTTTCGTAGAGCTGTTTGCCGATTTTGAAAACAGAACCTGGCACAGACAGGACTTCCGGAAACCTCCTCAGTTCCACAGGTGGCACTGGGTCAGCGCTGAGGGGCGGGCAGCTCCCCAGACACCAAACCTGTGAGAGGGGCTGGTTTTTACACGTAGGAGGGGGACTTCCTGGGCTGAGAAGTGGGGACCAGCTGGAGGGGGACCCAGAGGAGGTGCATGATCTCACCACAGGGACTTTAGGAATAAACTTGCCACGTCAATTGCATTTACAGTCTTGAGTGGGGAGTGGTGCTGCTTGGTTCTCACCCTTTAAAAAAAGTCGGGGGAGGGTGTGTTTGTATTCAATTGGGTGATGGCTCCATCTGCCTCAAAACAGTCGGAGTGGGGACGGGGTTGGGCAGAGAGGACAACGCTGGCCTTTACTTGATAATCCTGGAGACCATTTACCTGTGACACACCCGTGGAGCTCTGCCCAACTCTCTTCTTCTGTATGCGGTTCTTACAATAAAATCGTTTTCTGTAAGGGACTGAACCTCTCAAGCAAATGATGGCAGCTGTAGATTTGTAGCGATTATGACTTTTAATGCTTCTAACATTAAAACCGCTCCCAGAGCAGCAGGGAGTAAGTTATTTTTAAAGCTGCTGCTCCGACAGAGCTGGGACCCTGGGCAAGTACAGAACCAACTTCACGCGTCGACTCACACTCGAACCGTGTGCACGCTGCCAGCCCAGTTCAGGGCCACAGGGCCACCTCCCACCTCACCCAGACTTCCCCGGGGCCACGCTCCACCCCCACCCCCTCCCCCAGCCATGTCCCCTTGTTTTCCTTCAAGGACCACCCATCATCACCCTCGGGGGCTCGAATCTGCTGTGCTCCTTAGAAAGGCCGTTCCATTGTTCAGATCACCTCCTCGTCCCCCGGAAGGCGCAACTACAGCCTTCGCCATGCACCGGAAGTCCCCAGAACACAGGATTACGGATCCCACGGTAACTGAGCTCGAAGACTTCTCTAAGCTTCATTTTACATAAGAGCAATTTAAATACTCAACTCTCTGCCTTCAGTGCTTCTCTCTTCGGACTGTGTAAGAAATTTCCTGCTACCGCTTACATGTGGAAACTAAAAAGACACAATGAACCTTCTTACAGAACAGACAATGACTCACAGACTTTGGAAAACCTTGGTTTTTCAAATAAGGCAATCTGGGGGGGTGAGGGGATGCACTGGGGGTTTGGGATACAAAATCTGTAAAATTGACTTGTGATGATTTATGCACACCTATAATTGAAATAAAATCCATTAAGAGAAAAAAAAAAAAAAAGAAATTTCCTGAGACCGAAGCCCTGCCCGGTGGGGCTGCTGCAGTCACGTCTTTCCCAACAGGTAAGACGGTGTATGTACACGGCCTGGCAGCCCACCCAGGGCGCAGCGGCTGGGGGCGAGGTGAGAGACTGAGCTTCCGAGAGGCCAGGAGACCTGCGTCAGACTCCAGCTGGGAAGTGGCCAAAAGGCTCCAAGAGGGGTCTTTTCGTCCCAGCTCTCCTGCATCTGCTGCCCCCACCCCGCTGCGCCCACCTGCTCCACACTCAAGTGCCAGAACCTGGTGACGGCGAGCGGATTCGCAGGGCGAGGCAAAGGGCTTCAGACTCCAGGAACCGTGCACATTTAGATGTCTGCTCCACAGTGGATTTGTTATTTATTATAGCAACTTTTTGGATCATTGTCATTAGGGCATAAAACCATAATTTTTTAAACCATCAACATTCATTCTATCAGATGTGGTGCACGTTACAAAACCTAGCTGGCCAACCACTGGCACAAAGAGCTAACGACAAAGTCTGGAGAATAAGACTTGCAAACAAAGAGACACTGAGGTGGGAGATGTTGCTTTTTAAGTCACCATGCAACAAAAAGCAGCACAGTCTGCCCTCTGTATCCACAGATTTCGTACCCTTAGATTCAAACTGTAGACTTAAAATATCCCCCCCAAAAATTCCAGAAAGTTCCAAAAACCAAAACTTGAGCTTGCGGAGTGCTGGCAACTAGTTACACAGCTTTTACATTGGATTTACAACTATTTACAAAACGTTTACACTGCCTGAGTTGTTATCAGTGATGTGGAGATGCGGTGAAGCCTACGGCAGGGCGTACGTGGGTTAGAGGCCAACATGACACCATTTCACTTTATGCACTTGGGCGCCCACCGATTTTGGTGTCTGAGGGGCCTCTGGGGACAACCTCCTGCAGATCCAAGGAAGAACTATGACATTTCCACGCTGATTTGCCATTTCAGTCAGACAACACAAATTTAGCGAATCTGAGACAACAAGCAGGACACAGCCAAAAAGAGAACTTAAAAATAAAAGGAGACGTTCTGCTGCCAGCAGCCCAGGCCAGCCTCAGGCAGGTGTAAGACCAGAACCGCTGCTGCCTCTCGGCCCCCCTCCGGCCCTTGGTCCCAGGAAGGCCGCCCGCGGACCCGCATCCACTTCGAGTGGCAGCAGCTCTTTTCCTTCCCGTCGGTCGCTCGTGTCCTCTGTCTCTTCCTAACCGTTTCTGCTCTAAGGAAACCTCTGTTCCGCAGCGGAGACCAAAGCCAGGAGGGGCCTGAAAGGAAACCGCCAGAGGGAACGGGAAGCGGACACCGGAACAGGGGAACCTACTCCACGAAACAGCCGCCCGAGTCAAAGAGCAAGACCCCGCCGCTTAAAACACTGCATTTGAAAGAAACATCTGAGTACAAGAAGCGGCGCCACCCTCCGAGACAGACAGAACCGCACGTGGCCGCACGTGTGGCTTGCACCGCCCCTGATGCAAGCGGCCTTCGTTTCCCAAACAAAATGAGGCCTGTTTGACGGGCCGGGAGGCAGCCTCGTAAATGGAACCACGGCCCCACTGGAAGTCAAGCCCAGCTCCAAGCTCCGCCTTGCGGGGCCAGGTTGCCCGTCAGCACCCCGCTCAGTGTCCCCCCAGGGCTGTCCTCGACTCTTCCTACCCCTGTCGCCCAGCGCTGGCTGGGACCCCGGGAACACCGGGCCTTCTATCCGCTGGGACTCTGGGCATCGGAGGGGCCCGTGCCCGGAGGCGCCCAGTCTGAGCCCCGCCCTCACCAGACTCCAGGTCTCAGGGCTGTGCTTCTGCTTAGCTTCTGCCCCAGGTTTGCTCCCTGGGGCCCCTCTCTCAGACCCAAGTCCCGTCTTGACCCCCGGGACACAGAGCTGCCGCCCCTCCAGGGTCCCTGGCCGGGGTCGCGGGCAGGAAGGTGTGCCCGGCCCTTCCCAGCGTCGCTCGGCCCCGCCACGCCCTCTCCCACAGGCCTGGGGCGCGGGCGTGAACCTGACCAAGACAAACAAGAACGTAAAGGAAAACGGCCCAAAGGTACCGTTTAATGGTGAAATTTTGCTCATCCTTAAGTGCAGTTCTCAGAGTTTTCAGCTTCCACTTTTATGTGTAACCTGGGGGCAATTTACCCAAGGAATAGGTTTACCCAAGTAAACTTCCATTGAATAATTACAGGCAATAAAATGTACCAGCTTCTCCTTTTCCTTTACTAATGAACTGGGGAACATAAAAGCTCAATTAAAAATAATGGCACGTGCACCACTTAATTCTTCGTTCAGTCCCGTTAATTTAATAAAGCACCAGTGTCGAAAGGCCACTGTGTGAAAACTTAAGTCACCGCTGGGGGCTGACACTCCGTTCATCTTCCCCATCAGAGCGCCCGCAGCCCCCACGGCCCTGCGCGGGGGAGGCGGGAAGGGCGGGGATGGTGGGGGGACGAGCTCCCGAGGGTGGGGCCAGTGCTGTGGGCTCCCCTTGGCACCCCAGGGTCCGCGGCAGCCTGAGAGCCAGCAGGGCTCAGCGGCTGAACGGATCGGGTCCTGAGAAGGCCCTGGGTGGGAGCGTGAGAAAATTACAGCGACACAAACGGAGGCAGGCTGCTTCACACCTAAAGCGAGGCGACTCGTCGGATGCTCTGAAACTGAAACGAAGCCGGAAACCAAAACGAGCCCCCACCACCACCCAGCCCGACCACCGCCTGGGCAGCCTGTCCTCAGAACGTTCTCTGAGCCCACTCCACACTTCGAGAATAAACGCCGCCCAGCGCTCCATCGCGCCCCGAGCCCCGGGCCCTCCGAGGCGGGTGCTCCCCCGCGGGGCCGTCAGTAACTCCAGCCCCGGCTTTCACGACCACGCTCCCTCGAGCCAAGTCGCTCTATTTCAAAAGCAAAAACGTGAGCGACGCGGATGAGGGAGACGGGAGGGAAGGTCCGCGGCGGCACGTGGCCCAGAGGCCTGGCCGGCGTCACGCGCACGCGGGGAGCTCCGGGGAGGGCGGGGACCGCACCTCGGGCAGCGCGAGGCCCAGACAAGCAGCCGCTGACGTCCCTGTTCGCACGACACCGCAGACGGCGCGTCCGCATCCTCAGAGGGCTCCATTTCACAAATCATAACGCACTCACGCTCCCCCGACGGGAGAAAACACTGAAAAGGCCGAAGGGAAACGAGGCTCTCCAAATCCGGCAACGCGTAAACGGGAAAGAGCGCCGCCTCCCGGAGTGTCCGCTGCCGTCCGCGGCCAGGTTCCCTCCGTCCCAAAGCCCGGGGACGTCCCCGGCTGCCTCAGTGCGAGTGACGAGCGCGAATTTACTGAACCACCTCCTGACCGCATCCCAGCGGGTCCCGCCTGCAGTAAAGCGGTGACGCGGCGACGGGCCGCCCAGAGCCACAGCGTCTCCCTCCGCCGGCCCGTCGGCGTCCTGGGCCCCGCAGTGCGTCGCTGTCAGGGAGCCCTCCACATACACAAATGCCACCAGCATGTGTCCATCTGACAACATGGACGAGGACGCGTCCACGGCTCTGACGGCACCGCCGCTGAGATGGCTCAGCCCGATCCGCCCCCGCCAGCCGCCAGGACGACCCGGCTGAACCGAGAGAGGCTGGGGGCGCCTCCGCGGCGATCCGGCCCCTCGGGGTCTGACCCCCCATGACCTCAGGCCTCGAGCCGCGGAATGTCCCTCTGCTTCTTCCCAGGAGCTTCTCCTGCTTCCAGGCCCAGAGCCCAAAGGATCACGGTGCCCCAGTTCCATCTCGGACCGTCGGCCCCTCAGAGCCCCTCACAGGCCCCGCAAGAACCTAGTGCAACAGGCTGAGCCCTCGAGGAGGTCTAGTCATCCGCTGCGTGGGGACCGAGGGAAGTAACCCTCCAGCCAGAGCCCAGGGACCACCCCCCCCCCGGACCCCCAGGAAGCCTCACCTCCCAGCCCAAGTATTTTTCAAACCCCCTTCCCCCGCAACACCTGCATTTGTTTCTGAAGAGGGATCCTGGGGCGGGGGGAGTGGGGCGCCCCCCACCAGGGCCTCCAGCTCAGCCCCCACAGCCGTGAAGATGCTCACAGAGGCTTTAACGCTCGCGCGGGAGGATGGAGGGGCTCAGGGCCGCGGTTCCCACCATGCCGTGGCCACGTCCATCCCCAGGCTTCCTGCCCTCCTCTCCCAGCTGCTAGGACCCGCGAAAGCCAGCCTCTGACTGGCCTCCCACCTCCGGATCATCAGAGCCACAGGTAAACCCCAGCCCACACCACGCCCCGCACCCTGTCCTCCAGTTCACACCCAGGGGCACCCACGGCCCTTGGTGCCCCCACCAGCACAGCTTTTGCGCGTGCCCTCCTCTCTGCCTCCCCTGGCCCAGCCAGGTCTCCTGGGAGACTCGCCTCTTCTTCCAGGAAGCCTGCCCTGACTGCCTAGATTACACCGCGCGTCTGCATTCCCACGACATCTACGTCTGTGTCTTCAGCCCCGCTGAGCCCGGTGCAGGCAGCACCCCTGTGCCGGCCCTGTGTGTCTGGAGGGGGTGCCCATCTGTCTTTGCTGGGCTGCATGGGTGGCGGGCGTGCTGGTGGGCCCCACACCCCACCCCCTCCATCAGTGGTGGGAGTACGAGCGGGGCAGGACCCAGCCCAGAGCAGAGGCTGCAGCAGGTGCGGCTCCCAGGCCCCCCTCCCCTCCCCCTCCCTGAGGATGTGCCGGCCTCCACTCACTGCAGCAGCCACCGTGCTGAGTGCCTGCTGTATACAGAGCACAGGGGCCGCTCCCCGCTTTATCTCACCGGAGCCTGACGTCAGGGCCGCGAGGCAGGCCCCTCTTGCCGCCGCCCCCCTTTCAGGCGAGGAGAGGACGAGTCACACGCTCAAGCGCTTGACAGCACAGCCCGCCACCACCCAGGGTAAGCGGTGCTCCTGAAAGCAAGCAGCAGCCGCTTCCCGACCGGGCCTCCCTCCGAGGCCGTGGGAGTCGGGAGAGACCCGCAGCAGCAACTGAAACTGAAGAGAAAGGATGAGGTGGCTTGGAGGAAAAAGAGTTTGTTAAAACATTTATCAAACTGTTGGTGTCCATCTGACGTCTGCTTGGTTCTCCATTAGGACGGCTTGCTAGAGTGTTTGGATTTGCAGCAATCCAGTTTTTATTTGTTCAGATGTGGCTTGTTAGACTTTGATTTTCTGCACTGAACAGCAAACACAGAATGTTCAAATAAATTAAATCTGGGAGTGTTTTAAGAAGGCACAGCACCACCTCCGAACAGCTGCAGCAGCTCACGGACGCCCTGTGTGAGACGCTGTCGGGGTCCCAACGGTGTGCTGACAGTGTCAGGGTCCCTATCAGCCCCCCAGGACCGCTTCACCAGAATCACTCTGGGGCTGCATGTGCTTCCTAGAGCCGGTTCCCAGCGTTCGAGGAGGAATGAGACCTGGAGATGCACTCACGACCAAGGCTGTGGCCTGTCCCTGCCGTGTCCCCTTAGCAGGACTCCTCAGCAGGTCCGACCTCCCAGCTCCTGGGAAGCCCAGGGTGAGCAGAGCGGCTCTGCTTCCTGGTGGGACAGAGGTGGGGGGAAGGTGAGGGGAGATGGGGAGGCT
>PVHT020000085.1:2883263-2894653 GCA_004024745.2 Catagonus wagneri
TGTGCTGCCCGCTTGCAGTCAGCACAGCGTGCTCCGAATCAGCTCCACGTCAACAAAGACAGCGCCTTAGACTTTACTCCAACTTCACTTCCAGATCTGAAACCTTAGGTGCAAAAAGCTAAACTGCTCTGCTAACATCAGGAGCCACTGAGCTGGGCAGAGGCCAGGATGAGGGCGTATTTATCACAGCGGCCGTGAGCGGGGGGTCGGGCCCGAGAGACGGAGAGGGTCGGCGCGGGGACCAGGGACACAGGGAGTGGGAGACGCGAGGCGGCTTCTGTGCACATCTGCACAGCTGAGCCCAGGAAGTCACCGCCACCAGGGGACCTGGGCAGGTACGGGCTGGCGATGCAGAGGGGACTCCTTCAAGGAGGGGGCCAAAGACGAAGGGAGACACCAGACCCTGGGGGCACGGGGTGGGGTGTGACCCCGGTCCCTCCCGTGGATCCTGACCCCCCGCCCCGGCCCACGGCCTGCCTGCTCGGCAGAGCTCACTCACGGGGCGCAGAGCCGGGTTCTGGGGGTAAGGAGGGCGTTTGGCAGCGCGCGGTGCAGTCGCGGCCTGGAGACGCGTGTCCTTCCACCCGTGACAGCACAAGTCACGGTCACTCCCAATCACAGTCTCACAGCCACTGCCCCCCATTCAGCAGCTCGCTCCTTCTGGGGAGAAAGGCCCCTCCGCTGCCCGAGGGCATCGGGGAGCATCTGTTTCTCAAAGATGCAGCTGCCAGGCGGCCGCTTTTAACCCCGGCCGCGTCTTTTCACTCGTTTCCCGGAAAGGCCTCCGCCGCATCGTCAGCATGGCAGCAGAACACGCTCCCTTCCTCCTTCTTCAGTGACAGCCAAGTGACAGTCAAAGCCACGGAAACTGCGCACAGGGACCCAGGGCCCCCGCCCAAGGCGGCCTCCAAAGCCACCTTCCTGCCCCTCCTCACAGGGCCAGCGCGGTCCCGCGCTCTGAGCACAAAGTCTGCGGGCCTAGAAGCTTCCTGCTCTGATGTCGCTGGCGTTCCAGCCCTGTGTACCTCACGCTGCGACGTGAATTTACATGATTTCTTCTACTGTCAAAGGACTGGTCCCCTCCCAGCAGAACTCGCGTCTGAATTCGCGTGAACAGACGCGCCAGCCTGGGCGCCTGGACTGAGGACAGAGGGCAAGACACTTTCAAGGAGAGCCCAGCGCAGCCTCTGGGTGCACCTGCCGCGAACACCTGTGCATGCGTCCCCCCACCTGGCACGTGTCCCCCCACCTGGCGAGCCCATCTCCATCAAAGAACATCAATTAACTGAACAGTTAAATGAATAACAGGATCACTGGTCATGCACGGTGCTCAGTCTCTGTGATCATCAACAGGATACAGTTTACGGAATATTGTCTTGGTGGTTTTAAAATACAACAAAAGCGAAATTTAAAAAAAACAACCCTCAGGCTCCAGAAGACTCAGGCGTTGCTGTTTCATTTGGGGAAGCCTGCAGTCGCGTGACCGGTACAGGTGAGGCTGTGACATGCAACCGTCGTGGGAATTAGGAAAAGGAAAACCCCTTGGGCAGGTCCCGCCCTCGCCCCACCCTCCCTCAGCGCGGCGGGTGGGCCTCGTTCAGATCCCTTCTTTCCTCCCCATTTTCGCTGAACCCGGCCAGCTGGGGTCGCCTCCCCTCACGACTCACTCCCTCTGACAACCTCCGAAAGGTCTCCTGGTTGCAGTGCCCCCCCATCCAGTGTGACACCTGCTGGGCTGACACCCCCAAGCAGCTCTGCTCGGGGCCCCCCCCCCACGGCCCCTGCCGCACCCTGTCCCCACGGAGCACAGGCTCTCAGCCACTGTCCCCTGGACGTCTTGGACTCTGCAGCGCCCAGCGAGGCCGGACCTCTCCGTGACACTTGGTGACCGCTGCAAACACTGTCATGTGCATGGCATTCGAGGGACGTGACGGGCTCCAAGGACCCCTCTCTAAAGAGTTCATCGTCAAGGGACCAAAGGGACATCCCGAAGCACGGTGCCCGGTACGATTCTGGCGTCCATTTAATCGGCTACCCTCCTACCCACAGCTTAGCACAGCAGGATTCACAGACGCCGGGACCTTCCCAGGCCACAGGCCCGCAGCGTCCACGATGCTCCAGGAGAGCAGCTGGCGCCGACGCCGTCCCTGCATCTGGGGGCGGGGTGGGGCTGTGCTGAGCGGGAGGAACCACCAATGAGTAAAGATGCAGGAGCATCGAAGGGCGTCCAAGAGCGGGGACCGGAGACGGCGGGGGGTCCCTGAGACCAAGTCCCGTGGGCCACGCCCAGGATGAGGACCCACCTCCCGGGGTGGCCACCCTCTCGGCACCTGCTGTGGTGGGAAGGAAGCTCAGGGAGGAAGAGGAGAAAAGGGAACAAATAGAGAAGAACGGACAGAAGAACGATGAGAAAGAACAGAAATGAGCTCAGCTCCCACTCCTGCCTGTGCTCAGGTTCCTGAAGTCACCCCCGGGCAGAAACCACAGACGCCCATAAGCAGGCGGCCCGGCGGCCAGAACTTGTGCAGAGACTGGGAGCAACGCACGGCAGCAAAGTCAGGAAGGAGATCAAGTGACAGAGCAAGGGCGCCCTGCAGAAGGGGACACGTCTGCAAGCCGGCACTTACAGGGAAACACAGAGAAAGGAGAACCAGACGGTACCCAGCGAAGCAACAAATGACAGAAGTGAATGTTTAAAAAATCACACTCTGTTTTGCATTAAGTAAAATATTTAAGAAGGGAGGGGAAAAAGGTTACACAGGTCACGCGTGACCTTGAAAAAATCATTACCTAACTAACAGGCCAGTTTAGCTTCCAAACAGGACTGGACGCCGTCCTGCAGAGAGCACCCCGTCCCCCAGGCTCTTTACAGACCCGGTGAGCAAGGACTTACTATCAGTGCCCCGTAGAGTCTGGAGCAGGCCTGGCGGAAGCGGGAGAGCATGTCCCCCGGTGACAGGTGACAAGTGACTCGACTAAGGCCCGGGAGCTGCGCAGCCTCCCTCTTGAGGCGCAGAGTCCTCGCTCCTCCACGGGTCAGGAGCCAGAGCTCCAGGGGGAGTTTGCAAACCCGGGGCCGGTCCAGTCCGGTCCCCACCGCGGCGTGGCCGGGCGGAGGTCAGCGCTTCCTTGCGGGGAGGCTGAGTCGGCACCGCTTTTAGTAACTGACCTCATCGAGCACCTTGGGGTCACGTACTTAATATAGGGCTGCTGTTTCCACGGTGGCAGCTCCCCGAGGCCGGCCACCTGTTCCGCCGCAAGCCTGTCTGCCGGGCACGAGCCCCCGTGGCGCAGGCGAGGTGGCGGGGGCAGCCGGGAGCGCTGGCCTTGCTGCCGCGTCCGTGTCCTGTTCCCTCCCCAGCCCGGGAGGCTGCCCAGGGCTCGCGGAAAGAGGGACTCTTAAGGCCACTGTTGATACAGTTTAATGCATCGTTTTTTTCTTGGAGGCTCTGTTTCTTTCTTGTAAAAACTCTGATCTCCTTGCACCCTGGGTAGGGCCGCTCCTGAGGAAACTCAAAACCAGCACGAAGCCAGAGGCCACACGGCTCGACCCCAAAGCCAGAGGATTCTCTTCCCCGTGTCCAGGCCACTCCCCTTCGTCTCCTAAACCAGAAGCTCTCCCCGCATCTGCGGCCACGAGCAGCTGACGCAGACTGAGATCCTCGCGAAGATGTCCCCGCGGCTTCGTGCTGAGGGGTTAACCCTGCGCCCACCGCCCCTGGGCGGACACGGGGCGAGGTTGAGCTCCCTCCCGCGCTGTTTCCTGGCCAGCGCTGTGCGTCTGCCCGCTGGAACTTTCAACCACAGCCTGTAGGTTTGGTGCTGTGTTTTTTCCAATAACAGCTTAACTGGTCTCAGCCCTCTGGGGGAGAAAGCCAGCCACATAAAAGCACTTCATTCAAAATAAACTCCAGGCATCACGCTCCGGCAGCCGCAGCTCAGGCCCAAGGCTCCTGGCCTGGCTGGCCAAGTGGTGCGACCTCGTGTATGTGCCCTTAGTCCCAGGCCCCGCGTCCTCCCTCGCTGGCCACGGCCCTCGCCGCTCCGCCTGACGACAGAGGGCAGGGCGGTCCCCTCGTGCGCTGCTCCCTGACCCGGCCCTTCAGCGGGAACTTCTTTAACGAGAAGGCAGACCGCGTCTGTGCTCATGAACCCAGGGGGCCGCCCCTGCCCTCGTGGTCTGTCTGCCACGTGGAGACGGAGCTTAGGAAAGAATTCCATTGGGCAGATGGTTTCTCCTCCGTGGAAACCACCTGTTGCTTCTTCGTGTGTCACTGGGGCACACAGGAGCAGGAGACGCGTCTGCTGATTGTCCCCGTCACCGGGAACCACCCCTCTGTCCGCTCGGGGTCTTCGCAGGCAGTGAGGTCACGATCGTGGTAACCAGACTCGGGGACTTGCCGCGCCGGGTGGAGACTCTGGTCACGTGGGAGAGCTGGGGACGCAGTTCCTGAGCAAACGATAAAACATTCGGACCTGCCAAGGCCACGTCTGGAGTCGTGGGCCTCCAGCTCCCATATTCTGTGACGTGTGCGGCCAGGGTAACTGACAGGGGACACCGCTGGGTGTTGTCACTGAGGCTGCAATTCCAGGACCCAGGAGGCTAGGGTTTGCTTCTATCCACGGCTCTAATCACGCTGCACAGACGGCCGGATCCAAGCTGGGTCTCTAGCCCACATCTTCTGAGCTCCAGAAACCGCACCACCACCTGCTGGATGGAGCCTCGGGGGCATCCAGCAGGCGATGCAGTTCCAGCGTCACAGGGCCGCCCCCGCTCGCCCTCCCCCCAGGATGGTCCCAGCGGTGGCGGCACGTCCCCCGCCTCCCGCGGCTCAGGACGGGCGGGGATGTGGCTGTCTTTCCTCTTTGTTCCCCACCCGCACCCTCTCTCCCCACCGTCTCTGAATCGCCACCTACACCCCAGGGGCACTCCGTGTCACCCAGATCCCAAAGCAGCAGCACCCCCCACCCCCGGCCTTCTGTTTCCAGTCTCCCAGTTCAACCCATTCTCCAGGGAGAGTCCAGGCTGACTCTACAGCGAAAATCTTAAAAACCCGCCAGGACCCACGTCATCCTCGGGAAGGCTCCCAAGCCCTTTAAACAGCTCCCAAAGCCCCGCCCTGCCCTGGCTGAGCCGGCAGCTGCCCCGTCACCCCCCAGCCCCAGTCCCACCCAAGCGCTCCGCTCAGCACTGGTCCCAGCGCGCCGCGCCTTTCAGCCCCCACATCTCTGACCCGCCCCAGCGCTCCGGAGCCCAGCAGCCGTCTTGGTCTGTCCGCCACTGTCTTCAGGGCCCTGGAGCCTGGGGTGTCTTTCCTGGCCTTGTCAATACAGCAGCGCCCCCAGCCCAGGACGGGGGTCCCACCGCGGAGCTGTGCCCTAGGGAGCCCGATCACAGCACGGCCAAAGCCTGAAGATCCAAGAACTGCTGTTCCAAACTCAGAAAGAGGATGCTGTGAGGGTGAACGCCATGGCCTGGGGACAGACCCACGGCGGGGGCTGAGGGTGCAGGCTGGGCAGCGGGACCCCGGAGAAGGGGAGCCCGGGCCCTTCGCAGTGTGCACGCAGCTATTCCTGCCTGTCAGTGTCCCTTCCCGCTGGGCCACCTGCAGGGTTCCCACTTCTCGTCACGCTCCAATTCACGATTTAGGAAGCGCTCAGGAGCCACTCCGGGGCGGAGGAACTTTACAGCTGAACAACTCACATCCCTCTTCAGTGTGCACCTGTGGCCCTGAGCTCTGTCCACACGCTACTGATCCTGTAATCGCCACTCGCAGGGCCCGATGGTCCAAGAGAAATGGCGACGAGAGCAAGTGGGTGACAGTGAGTCACATGACAAAATACTAAGTTCTGTCAAATTTCTCTGATAACAGTAACAGGTTCTGGGACCTCATAACAAAATTTGAGCATGATATGCAAAATTTCACAGTTTATATCTGAATCTAAGTATTCCTTAAAGAATGTTTATTAACAATTTCTGTTGCTTTTGGTGGAGCTAGATTTTTCTAAAATTAAATGAATAAAAAATTAACTACACTGACACAAGAAGGTCATCCAATTTGGCATTACTGTTCAAAAAACACAGCACGGGTGACAAACTTGATTATAACAGTGTAATTCATTAAATACGCTGACTTTAAGGCAAGAAAATAAAATATATGGAATAACATTTTTTACAGTATGTATGCTTTAATTTTATTACTCCTCTGAATATCCCTAGCCGATCAATACTGAGATATAAGCAAGAATAATTAAATTTAGTCATGGGTATTATTATTGATTTTTGATCATAGATAAATCATAGTTAACATTTACTTTAAAAAAAAGCTTCAGTGTTTGGCAACTGTACTTGTTGGGACAGGAAGAGAGAATTTTTTTTCGCCTTTTTATAGCTGCACCTGCAGCATATGGAGGTTCCCAGGCTATAAGTCAAATTAGAGCGGCAGCTGCCGGCCTACGCCACAGCCACAACAACGTGGGATCCGAGCCACATCCGTAACCTGCACCGCAGCTCACGGCAACAGCGGATCCTTAACCCACTGAGTGAGGCCAGGGATCAAACCCGCGTCCTCCCAGAGACTACACTGGCTCCATAACCCACTGAGCCACAGTGGGAACTCTGAGATAATATGTTTTATTCACAACTTAAAATATGTGATAGGATGGCCTTCTTTCATACACCCCCTGGGCCCTGCCGATGACAGCGGTCGCTCTGATCGCACGGCCCCGCCTGCTTAGTAAACGCTTCTCAAGCGAAATGCATGTGCATAGACGTCTAAGGTTACACGTGCGAATTTAAGATAATGTGAATTGTTTAACATTGCAGTAATATTTCTGAGAGGAATGAACGACTCTGTCAAGATAGAAGACATTGTGGATTAATTCACATTAAAGTGTCAAGTCACCCAGAAAATCGCAGCTCTGAGGTACGTTTCCCACCAACTGAAACACCAGGAGAGAATGTTCTGGACGCTGGTCTCATCGTCTAACGAATTTATCATTCCTCCCACCTTGGTTTTAGCTACTAATGTGATCAGCATGTCACGCATTTACACAACTCTCCCCACAATACCACTTCCTGAAGAAATAAGTATCAATCCCTGCGGCTACAGAATAAACTCTGGGGACGCTGGGTGCCCGGGAGAGGCACTGGCTTCCTGGAGCTGGCCTTGCGGGGGAGGGCATCACCGAACGATGGGTGACCTGGTCAGCTGGGCGCGTGTGGCTCTCACGGGGATGGTCACAGGAAGACTTGGTCCCAGGCTGGAGAGGCCAGAGGTCCCAGGCAAGTGTGAACCGAAAGATGAGTTAGCAATTATCATGCAAAAAGAAAGAGCCGCCCGCCCGCACAGGCGATAAGGAGTCCCAACCCAAACGCAGACACCGCCACAGCAAACCGCAGGCGAAGTGCCCACTGAGGACCTCGGTGGCCGTGAGGAGCGGCCCCCAGGGGGAAGGTGCCTGCCTTCCCGTCCGAAAACTCAGGTCCTGGTCTGGGCGCAGTGAGGCCACAAAGGGGTTTAGCCAGAGCGGTCCCTGTGTGGTGACGGACCCTGAGTCAGCCGCGGACACAGCAGCCCGCCTCCATGCCCCTCCCATCGTCCCAGCCTTCGCTCCCGAGGCGGCCCGTGAGTGTTACGTGGGTCACAGCAAGCCCAGAAGGGGGTCAAGCCTCATTCCGGGTGCGTTCGTGGGGTGCTCCGCGCGAGCCTGACCTTCGAGTGGACGGAGTGGCGCGGACGGCCCGCTCCCTGCTGAGGGCGCCCCGGCCCGCCAGCCGAAGGCCCCACTGGGACGTAAGGCTGCAAGGACAGAGGGCCACCTCTGAAGACATCCCAAAGGAAGGGGGTGTCCGGGAGCGGCCAGCTCACGGTCAAGAGCAGAGGGAGGACGGGAGAAGCGTTCCAGGAGGCGGCGAAGGGCGAGTGACGAGGAGCACGTCCAAAGGCCGGGTCGGGGGGGCTGGGGGCCCGGGGACGAGTGTGGGATGGCTGGTAACACAGGGTGACGGCACAGGGGGACGGAGGACGTGCACCGCGCCCGGCAGCTTGCAGAGCTGTCAACCCCCCCGCAACCTTGACAAAGACTTTCCTGAATCTTCTGAAAAAGCGGTCCGTCGACGTACACGAGGCCAGTCTGAGGTGACTGTCCCTTCTCACTGGCCGTCTGAGATGGCCCTGCCCGAGTCCGTGGCTGTTTCTCTCACAGACGCATGTGCACTCCGCTTTGTGTCCTCGGGCACGGTCCTGGGCTCATCGCGGCGGCACGCTCCCAGCCTCTGGCCGTCGGAGCCAGGACCTCAGCTGGCCCTTCTGAGACGCTCAGTTTCACAAAGTCACAGATTGAAACACACACGCCATCGACGAGGAACCCTGTCCAGCCAGGACGCTGGGCCCCACCTGGGCCTCCAGAGACAGGCTTCTCGCACTTCCTCTCTGCTCCTTTTGCCCTGTGCTCCCCCAGAACCAGAGAGCTCGGGGCCTGAGAGCAGCTCGCTGAGCCTGGCTGTGCTGCTCGCCGGCCCTGCGACCCTGAGAGGCTAATGGGGACACTGGGCGCCGCAATTCCCTCGTCTTATAAACGGACGTAGGCGCCCACACCACCTGCTTCGTGTGCTGCCGTGGACACGCGTGGACACGTGCCGAAGACGTGTGGTGGCCGGCATGACGTCATGGTCACAGCGCAGCGTCACCGAGCTCTCACTGTCCCGGGCAGACGCGAGGCGCCGTGCACGTCTGAAGCGCCTTTGGCACAGGCCCCTGAGACCAAGTGGGGAGGGTCTGACGCTGTCTCCGCTGTGCTGCGGGTTCGCTCCCGGCCCGGGCACCTCGGCGTGCTGCAGGCACCGCCAAAATAAAAAGAAAGAAAGAAAATGCCTTTTTCCTAAGTTGGGGCTGATCCCTCTGATGCTGTGCTGAGGGGCCTGCAGGTCTGCGTCTGAGAAGCCACCTGCGGCCCAGGCTGGAGTCTCGGCCATGACTTGCGCTCTCCCCTTCCGTCGGCTCCCGTGCGGCCCCGTCTGGCTGTGCACTGAGAGGGCCGCTTGGGAGACGTTCCCTCGGGCTGTGCCCCTGCCTGCTCCGCGAGGCCCTCCCCCAGGGCCCGGGCGCGTCCTCCCACCTCCTCCTCGCGGGCTCCCCTCGGCGACCCAGGGCTTCCCTTTAGCTGCAGGCCTCGGGTCGGGGGCCAGCGCGTACACACAGCAGCGTGTGGCCGGACTTCCCCGCGCACCGCCTGAATCTGCTAACGCGGTCACAGTCACCTCCCAACGAGTACCCATCTCGCCAAGGAAAAGGGTCATGTCCTGTGACGGCCTCTGTTCCCACTTAAGTTGGGTCCCCACGAAATGCCTTCTCACTGCTGGATGCCGAAGGCCACACCGATGGGTCAGAACTCTACGGCCATCGTGTCATCGCAAGAAAACTGGACACACCGCAGTTCTCTTTCTGTGCTACCCTGCAGGCCACGTGAGAGGCGAGTCCCCACGGAGGGGGCAGCTTTGTTGGTCTAACGTCTTTCTTATGCACAAGGCTCAATTCACAGGACCGAGACCAGCTTTAAGCCCGAGGATGCCTGTGCTTACTTTCAGAGGAAGCACAGGACAGGATTTTCCCGAGCTGCCACATTAGTCAAGGAGACGTGGCCTTGAAGGCGAGTGAGTTTACAATGAGAGCTGACGCAGGTCGGCGGCGTGCCACACGAGGAAGGCCACCACCAGGAGCTCGGCAATGCTCAGACCCTGTGTCGGAAAAAGCACATCTTTTCTTCTCAGGCTTTCCTCCTGGTCCCTTAAAGTTTCTCCGTGGAAGAAATACAAAGAAGAAAACGCGATATGCAGCACTCAAAATCAAAGAACCAAGGTTTTGTTCAGAAGAATGCAAAGCTGTGTTTGCAGGGATTACAGTTCAGAAAAGCTGGCAGCTTCCACCTTCTTTTCTGCAATTCAATTAACCTCGTGCGTACCTTTCTGCTTTAAGGTGTTCATTTTTTCCACTTGAGAGAAACAAAAGGAGAATGAGATAAATTATGAGAATATGAAATGTAACTGATTAAAAAAACAGAAGAGCTTGGAATTTCTTCCCCGGGGAACATTCGTGCTAGCGGTGGACTTTTAGTTCTTCTAACTGCCGTCTTCAGAAGAACGTAAATGAATTCTGGATATTATTTTCACTTTATGGAAGAAATTAACTCATGGACAATTAAGGAGTTGAACCTGATTTTTCATAAGAGACGAGCGAAGCATCTGGAAAAGAATGGCCTCGACTCCCCAGTAATTAAGATAAGTTCAGTTAGACCACAAGTAACAGACACTTCAACGCCCCCATGCTTACAGGAAGACAGAACAGCTGTGAGCAGGTGCAGGTAACACACAGCACGCAGCCAAGGGGGTTCAAGGTCAGCTCATCCAGGGTACCTTCAGGGCGCCCGCATCTCCCGCCACGGGCCCGTCCACAGGAACAACGTCTGGACATTTCAAGCCGCCAGTGAAACGCAGCTGGGCGTGCTAGGGGCTTACACTTTACAAAAACCACAGAGTTGGGACGTGCTAGGTGTGAAATGACATAAAAGCTGCAGGGGGCGTGGGCAGGTGTCTCCACCACACAAGGCGCTGGGTCGCCACACTGAATGCGGAAAACCGGCACATCAGGGCAGGACACAGGCTTCTCTTCTGACGCCACGTGGTCTCTCCCTCTTAGTCCTGTCTGGTCCCTGGTCCAGGCTTGAAAGGGTCTCCTGGGTCTTTGTCCAAAGAGCCAGCACAGACAATGGTCCAGAACGCCCGTCGTGGGCATCCGTCACTGCGTTTTGCCTGGAACCACCCACCTCTGTCCTCGTGTCCAAGGCCAGCCACCCCGCCCGCCTCGCCTCGTCCTCCACAAGCTGACCTGCCTTCTTTATTGCAGTAAAGTTCTGCACAGACTGCAGCGGATTTCATTCATTAGGTATTTAACACGCTTTTTCTATGCAAGGATCTTTCATTAGAATTGGGGGAGTTTTGGTTAGTGCTCTGGTTACAAAATTTCCAAGGTTTTGAGGGTTCTATCTCAACTCTATTTCTCCCAATCCGTGCTTTTTTCAGTGGATGATTTTGCACAACGTTTAAGTTTCCTCAGGAACACGTGTCACTTCACAGTAAAACACCCGCACCGCCAATCTGTCAGTGGAAACGTCAGCGGTAAGCTATCTCACTTGTTCAGCGACTCGCCGACTTCTACTCCAGCTACGGTGTGGCTACATGGAGTTATAACTCGTGTGCTCAAAATATATTAGCTTCTCACCAGCTATGGATATCACCGAAACTCTGAAGAAGTCCCATCAACCTCCCTTTGAGTGGTTCTCAAATTAACCACTTTTCCTTGTCTCCACCGCTGCCCCACTCTCCTGACACA
>PVHT020000085.1:2894753-2913270 GCA_004024745.2 Catagonus wagneri
GGGGATGGGGAGGGGGGAGGGAAAGAAATGAAGAGATGCCTGGCGAGGGGAACATGAGCGTGCATCCTCGCTGGCAGAGGCATCGTCCCACCCACAGAAATCCCAGCAGAAGAGAAAAGGAAATTAGTTTCAGTAAAACCAGTAAAAGTTTGTAAGCAGGGAAGGATACAAAGGCTGCTGGAAACCAGTAGCACACGGATCGCGTTGCCCACAATAAACAAAGTTTTCCTCAAACGTATATCCCGAGGTTGTGTCAAACGCTTTCCTGCATCAATAGAGACGATCACACGGTTAATGGACTTTCCCACAAGAAACGAGGAGCTGACTGGAAAACGGGAAAACTGAAAACGGTTTGGAGCAAGAGGAATTTCCATGACTGGGAAGTATAAGGCGATAACCTCAACTCACTAAACGTGGCCAGAAAAAATAAAACGAGGGGAGTTCCTGGCGTGGCTCAGTGGTAATGAACCTGACCAGTACCCATGAGAGTGCGGGTTCAATCCCTGGCCTCACTCAGTGGGTTAAGGATCCCGCGTTGCTGTGACTGTGGTGAAGGCCGGCAGCTACAGCTCCGATTAGACCCCTAGCCTGGGAACTTCCACGTGCCGCAGGTGTGGCCCTAAAAAAAAAAAGGAAGAAAAGAAAAAAGAAAGTGAAATGCCAGTCACTTTATACCCATCACATAAGTGGTTCTGAAGTATGACAGCCCAAGAGTCGGTGCGCCTGTAACCTGTCACGCACGCCCCACGTCCCCAAAGGGACTGTGACCTTATCGGGAAATCGGGTCTTCACAGATGTAACCAGTTTGGGACGACGTCCCAGTCCAACATGACCGAATCCTTAGGAGGCGAGAGGCACCTGGGGAGGCAGCCCCGTGGCAGCAGAGGCGGAGGTGAAGGGACGCGGCCGCTGGCCAGGGACCCGGAGGAAGAGCTGCCAGAGAAGCGGGGGGAGCAGGGAAGGGCCTCCCCGACGGGTCACGGGAGCAGGGCCCTACCCGCACGCTGACCACGGACTCGAGCCTCCAGGACTGTGAGACAATGCATCCCCTTTGCTGTAAACCAAAAAGAAAAAGAAGAAGAGAGAAAAAGGACCCAGGGGGAAATAAAGGGCTCCGCGCAGCTCCTCCGTTAACTGCCGCACCTTCTCCGAGAGCGTGCCCGCAGCAACGGAATGGAGCGTCGGTGTAGTCTGCGGTCCGCCCCCCACTGCGAGGCCTGGAGACCACCCCACCCCGTGACTGAGGACAAGCACCTCGGTAGGCGGGGGAAGTAAAAGTCTGTGACAGCCATCACTGGAAATCAAGAGGACGCACACCTGCTCAAGAACCCGGAGAGCGCACGGAAGGCTCCCAAGGTCAGGAGCGGGGGAGGGGGGATCAAAGCGCATCCGACAGGCGCTTGTTTGGACGACTGCGATAAACTGTCTTGAACAGCAGTGATGAAACTCTGTGTATGACGTTCTTGAAAAACACTAAAAGATCAGCTGCTAATTCAAAGATTAAACGCTAAAAGATTAAATTACTGGTAGAACGGTGATGGCCGCTCAGATGGCTAAGCTCACCTCAAAGCAGAACAAGGTATCTGGAGTTAACGTTTGCGGGGAAGAAAATTACCCAGAAACACTGAGATGAGAGGCTGCTCAGAGAAGAGAATCAGCGGAAAAGGGTAGAACCCAGCTTCTACTCAGTGTCGTCCTGGCTGCGGGGGCCTGATCGACACCTGCCATCGCGTAAAATGTTCTCAGTCACGCTGAAGCAGGCGGTGTCATCCACCCAGATGGAGAGCTGACCTCCCGAAGAGCAGCGGGCAGGATGGGACCCAGCTCTGTCACAGCCAGAGGGTCTCAGCTCGGGGATAAGAGGACAGTTCCCAAGAGGCAGCATTATTCTTACTGAGAAAATGTTGACGATTTGCTAAGAAAAGGTAAGCAGGAGCCTCGAAACAATTTCATATTATTATAACAGGACAAAACCGCATTATAGGTAGAGTGTGGTGAAGAGATAGCAGAAGGATTCAAATATCTTGACTTATATGAAAGGTTATCAAGAGTCCGGGCACATTTAGAGTGATGGGAGAAATACAGAATAAAGGTGTTACGTACAGGACGGACAAACAACAAGGTCCTACTTATAACACAAGGGCTATATCCAACGTCCTGAGACAGACCAGAACGGAAAAGAGTAGCAAAAAGAATGTACGGGAGCTCCCGTCGTGGCGCAGCAGAAACGAACCCGACTAGGAGCCACGAGGTTGTGGGTTCCATCCCTGGCCTCGCTCAGTGGGCTAAGGATCCGGTGTTGCCGTGAGCTGCGGTGTAGGCTGCAGACACGGCTCGGATCCCACACTGCAACTTAGGCTTGATCATGTTTCCGTCTGAAATCAGTGCGCCTGTGCGGTCCTTACAGTCCCCGACTTCCTGCCGCTCCTTCGGGATCACTGGGAGCAAGTCAGCTACAAAACAGGTAGTTGAGTCCCTGAACGTATGAAGGACTCAGTCCGGTTTTACTCATTTATTTATTTTTGGTTGCACTCGTGCCACATGGAGGTTCCCAGGCCAGGCACTAAATCTGAGCTGCAGCTGCAACCCACGCCACAGCTGCAGCCACGCCGGACCCTTAACCCACGGCACCACAGCAGAAAAGCCCGAGTTTTGCTCTTTCAAATCTGGACGATTACTGGTAAAACCTGAGGCATAATCCCTGCAGCACGCTGGGGCTTCAGTTCATAAAACACCGGCAGGTATTCCCAAACCCGCCCTCGGCAGCGTGACTGTTCCCCCAGCAGAACGTACTCTGTTCTGTACTCTTTGGTACGCCTTCCTGTGACGGAAGATGCACGCGCGTGAGTGTGCATGTGTGAGTGTGCACGTGTGTGAGTGTGCGTGCGTGTGAGTGTGCACGCGTGTGTGTGCGTGCACGCGTGTGGTCGAACACCGTCTCTTTTTCTTACTTCCCGGAACTTACACGCATTACACGTCTGTCTTCTGCCTCCGGGAAGACAGAGCCCTCGTTCTGTCCTCTCCCCGCTCCTCAGGAAGAACCGCCCCGACACCGCATGTACAACAAAGGTGAGAAGACCCTGGAAGGCGGAGTGAAGGCGACATCAGCTGAAGACTTGGGAACCGAGGAGCGACCCAGTGGCCAGGCTCCGGGCTCACCGTTTGCCTTGTGTGTCGAGCTGCAGAAACCAGCAACCCAGAAACACCAGCGGGCCGGGACAAAGCACCAAGGAGCCGCCACAAAAGCCTGCCGTCTCGCGTGAGGAGCCGGCGTCCTCTGTCACCAGTGTAACGAGGTGACGCCACCACCAGGGTGGCTTCCGCTGCCCAGGGGATACGAAGGCCCCGCCGCCGCCCGGCGGTGCTGAGGAGGCCCCTCCCCTTGGTGGCGGTGCGGCCTCACGGGGAGCCGGACGCCCCCTCTGCCAGGCGGTAACAGGCCCCCGACTCAAGAGTCACTGTGGCCACGGGAACCTGGAACTCCTCCATCCCTCCCTCGAGTAAGGAGGTGGGACCGCAGTCCCGCCGCTGGAGTGGGGTCAGAGCCCGTCACCCCGGAGCCTCAGGTAAGACCAGAGGCTCACAGCACAAACCCCCCAGTGCAGGTTTCAATTAAGAAGTCATCATATCAAGAACCAGGAAAATCTGGAGCTCCCATCGTGACGCAGCAGAAACGAATCCGACCAGGAACCATGAAGTTGCAGGTTCGATCCCTGGCCTTGCTTGGTGGGTTAAGGATCCAGCGTTGCCGTGAGCTGTGGTGTAGGTTGCAGACGTGGCTTGGATCCCGTGTTGCTGTGGCTGTGGTGTAGGCCGGCGGCTACAGCTCTGATTCAACCCCTAGCCTGGGAACCTCCATATGCCACAGATATGGCCCTAAAAAGAAAAAAAAAGCAAACAGAAAAATCTCAATTAGAGTGAAAAAACACAACCCAAGGTGCCACACCATGTCAACAGAGATGTTACAATTTTCTGACAAAGGTTTCAAAGTTGACACACACAAAAAATGCATCAACAAGCAATTTCAAACAAATGGAAAAAAAATAGAAATTGTCAGCAAAGAAATGGAAAGTCTCAGCTAAGAAACAGGAGGTGCAGATAAGGACCAAGTGGGATGCGAAAGCTGAAAGACAGTGTCCCCAGTAACGGCTCACCGGTCGGGCTCGGTAACGGGATGGGGACAGAGCAAGGAGCCGGAAGTGGAGGAGTGGACAGCTCACCTCAGAGGCCTAGGGAAAGAAGATCAGCATAAACCCAAAGCAGCACGAGGGGGACACACAGAAACCCAAGGAGAGGAGTGAGTGAATGACCGGCTACAACTGAAGAGGAGAAATAAACGAAATGAAATTTAAAACATAAAAACAACAGAGAAAAATCAATGGAACAAAAAGCTGTATTTTTAAGAAGATTAATAAAGTTGGCAAATCTCTGACAACACTGACGAAACATAAGCGAAGACAGGGAAGACACGAATTAGCGGCCTCAGGAATGAACCAGGGCCGTCATGGACCCTGCAGCCGTGAGGGTTAACAGGGACCCTAGGGACGGCACACGGAGTGGACGGGGGCTGGACGTGCTGGCCTGGCCCGCCCGCGGAGGTCGGGCTCCTGCGAGGGGCCCGCGGAAGCCAAGAGGGAGGCGCGGGGGCACAGGCGCCGCACCCAGAGCACGGCCTAGAAGGAAGACACAGAACCTGGAGGCGCACGGCCCTAGCGAGGGGCAAAGCAGCGCAGGCCAGAGGGGGCTGCCCATTTTTTTTCTTTTTTGACTGCCCCACGGCATATGGAAGTTCCCGGGTCAGGGGTCAGATGCTAGCCAGAGCTGTGACCTGCGCCACAGCAGCAGAAACACCAGAACCTTAACCCACTCTGCTGGGCTGGGGATCGAACCTGCGTCCCAGCACTCCCAAGACACTGCTGACCCGTTGCGCCACGGCGGGAACTCCCAGAGGGGCTTCTGTGCTCAGGGCCGGGCCGGGGCTCCTCTGGCCCAGGTCTAGAGACTGTACCGACGGAAGATTCTTCCTGCTGCTGTGAGGGAATGACGCTCAGAGACGCAGCAGTCCTGGGGGCCAGTTACCCTCGTCCTGCGGGTGTATCTGGCAGCTACACTGCTCCCTGTCTGATAAGAACCCACGGGTCCTTGCCATGAGCAGGTGCTGGCTGAGCTCACAGCCTGGCGGCAGAGACAGACCCCGGGGCAGGTGAGCCTGGCCAGAGGGGCACCACTGCCTGTAGCGCTGGCAGAGCTCTGCACGCCAGGGCAGGGGGTGTCCGCTGCTCTCCCGACTGTCCCCACACGGTCCCAACATAGTCCAGCCAGGTTTGCTGTGTTCCTCGGTGTCTAGAAAGTGACTGAAGCCAGAGGGCTCTGCCTTGTCAGTTCTTCATCACGCAGGCTGCCATCTGTGGATGGACGAACGTGACCTCCACAGCTACGAAGACAGAAAGCTCATCACAAGTCTTCTTTTCTTACTGGCGAGGAAGCAAGGCGGTCAGCATCACCGTGGGTTACTTGGAACATACGAGCGTGCAGACCGGGGAGCTGGCCGCCCGAGACCTTCCACCGGGCTGTTATTTCGTGAGCAGCTGCTTGTGTTTAACTGCTTGCTCCTCGCCCCTCAGAGGGGAGTCAAGCTTCTGCTGGAAAGAGAGCCAGCGCTCCCTGAGCGAGGCTTGTACTCCTGACAGCTTAATTAGAAATGAGGCCAAAAACCACAGGAGCAGATTAAGAAGACACAGTCACGAAAGCACTGGAAACGGTCCGTCTTTCCACCAAAGCTGCATCACTGGCCACGTTCTCCAGGGCTCGCTCCCAGCCCGAGTCTCTGGTGAGCTTCCACCGCTGCCCCACGGCACACAGGCTCTCGCAGCCCCACCTCACCGCCCACGCTCTCCCACCGCTGACTCTGACTCGCCACGCCAGCCCCCAAATACATACATATTTGTCTTTCCAGAGTGCAGAAACCCTCTGCCACAGGCTGACCTTGTGGCCAGCTGGCTTTCTATAAATCAGAAGAACACAACAAGAGAAAGTCAGAGTCAAAGTTTTTAAAAAACCATACTTGACTGAATAAAATGAGGAGAAAAATAAACCTTAGGACCACTGAAAGGGATGGAAGAGACGATTTTTATGAAAAGTTGGTGAGATCTGTGCAGATGGGCTGGGCAAGAAAAATATAGAAAACAGCTACTGCTTTTTGCTCTGTTCTCTAAAATAACCAATGTCTAGGAATCTGGGTCAGAGCCCTGGGCAGAAATACGAAAACATTCATGCGTGATATGGAGGGAAAACAAATAACAGGGACATCCAGGAGGGTGGGAAACACAAAAAAGAACAAACAACAAATGAATGGCACGTCCTAGAAGCAAAATTATTTCTGATCTAATGAGTCACTTGTTCAGATTCACTGCACTAGCAAGGAAAAACCACGGCCCCGAATGTCATGAAATACTCAGTGTGAAACCGGAGAGGAAAATAAATGAGACTTTCCTGTGACATCCTGGAGGTCAGTTTCGGCTGTGTTATTTGTGTGGGTGATTTTGCTGTCACGGTGTGATGCTCTAAAAATAGAGCAGGCCGGCCGGCTCATTAGCGCACCCATCGCAGCCAACCGGCCACCGTATCCTGTTGATTTTTGGACAAAGTCACTCTGCCATCGCCCAGCCCGAAGCCTCGTTCTTCACGCCTGGCCCCCCGCGGCGGCTGGCCTGCCCCCGCCCCTCTGTCCCGGGCACCTCGGAGCTCTCCTGGGCCGGTCTTCCTGGCGCCTCGCCCCCCGGGGTCCGTCCTCCGACCCGTTGTCTCCGATGGGTCCGGCCCCTCCGGCCCCGCCGCCCCCCGTTACACAAGTCACCCCAGGTCCCGCGGCCGGGGCGGGCGGGGAGCGGCGGTACTCAAGTTTCGTTTATAGAAGTGCCGCTGGTCCGAAGCACAGACACAGCCTCACGACGAGGGAGCACTCGGGGCCAGGTCTCCGGATAAATCCCAGCGAAGCCTGCGACGAGCTGGGCCCGTCCTCCGGCTCAGGTCTTGAGAAGACGGAGCGCGGAGGGGGAGAAGGAAATTACGGGCTGAATTTTGTCCCCGCCAAGAGACCCACTGACTCCCGAGCCGCAGAGCCTGTGAAGGTGACCTTCCAAGGAGAGCCGGCCGTGCGGAGGCCAGCAGTCCAGATGAGGTCATTGCGGGCCGGATTCGAGAGGACCCACGTCCTCGTAAGAGGAGAAGACAGACGCACAGAGACGAGGCCACGTGACAGTGAGGCAGAGATGGGAGATGGGGTTGCAAGGACGCCAAGGACGGCCCACGACACTGGACGCCAAGAGAAAAGCAGGGAGCACATTCGAAGCCCTTGGAAGGAACCAACTCTGCTGGCACCTGCAGGTGTGTGGCCTCCAGACCGTGAGAGAAGAAAGTCCTGTTAAGTCACTGCCTGTGGTCCTTCGAGATGGCAGGGCCAGATGTTTTTATCTGTTCCTGGGCAAATCTGTGTCCAGAGGCACAGTTCGGCTCCAGCACCCCATGAACCCATGTTCTACAGCATTCTCGGTGGTCTGAGGGCCTCCTGCCGCCCCGGCCCCGGCAGCTGCCTTCTAGAAAGGAGTATTCGGTGGGGGGGGGGGAGTGAAGAGGGTTGAAAACTCCAGCTATGTGATCGCTAGGTCCCAGGGAGGTGACGTACTGACAGCACTGCACACGGTGCACACCTGAAAGCTGCAAATACAGCAGATCTTAAAAGTTCTTGTCACCAGAGAAGAAACATTGTAGCTATTCATGGTAACAGGTGTTAAATTTATAGCAGTGATCATTTTGCATATTTACAAATATCAAATCATTATGTTGTACACCTAAAACTAATAGAATGTTACATGCCAATTATATCTCAATAAAAAACACTAAAAAAAAATAAAAGAAGGAGTTCCCTTGTGGCACAATGGGCTAAGCATCCAGCTGAAGCAGCTCAGGTCACGGAGGACTGGCAGCTTCGATCCCCGGCCCAGTTCAGTGGGTCAGAGGGTCTGGCGCTGCTGCAGCTGTGGCTCTGATTCAGCCCCTGGCCTGGGAACTTCCACGTGCCGCAGGTGCAGCCATAAATAATAATAACAATAATAGCAATAATAATAACATGGAATACAATTGTCCAGGAGACTAATCTGGGAGAACAATTCAGAAATTGCTGGAAAAGAAGAGGAAGGAGAGGTAGCTTACCTTAGCAAATAATAAAATAGTGGGAAAATGGGCAACAAATTTTGGGGTGGGACACCAAAAGCAAAATGGAGGGACGATGTGAAAGAAAAAGCTGCTGAACAGCAAGAGAAACCATCAACAAAAAGGCAACCTGCAGGGCGGGAGACAATATACGTGTGACAAGGGGTTAACGTCCAAAACATATAAAGGGTTCATACAACTCAATAGCAAAAGCAAACAAAAAAACCCGATCTGATTAAAAATGGGCAGAGAAAATGAATAAACATTTTTTCAAAGAAGACGTACAAGTGGCCAACAGATACGTGAGAAGGTGCTGGACGTCACTGGCCTTCAGGGAAACCTGAATCAAAGGAACAAGGAGACCGCGCCTCACACCTGTCAGAAGGGCTGCCGTCATCAAGACGACCACCAACTGCAAGCGCTGGATGTGGGCCATTTAGTGGGAATGTGAGTCGGTCAGAATCGCAGTTCCTTAAAAAATTAAAAGTAGAACTAGCATAGGATTCAGGAATCCCACTTCTGGGCACACATCCAAAAACGAAATGAAAACGGGATCTCAAAGAGACATTTGCAACCCCACGTTCACTGCGGCATTATTCACAAAAGCCAAGACACGGAAACAACCAGCGAGCCTCAGTGTCCATCAACAGAGGCGTGGATACACGTGTACTACCCGCGAGGAAGAGCAGCGTCCCGCCGCCGCGGGCAGCGTGCATGGCCCTCGAGGGGCTGTGGTAAGCGAACCGGGTCAGACCCCGAGAAAGGCGATCCCTGTGCGACATCACTCGTGTGTGGACTCAAAAAGAAGCCAAACCCACAGAAACAGGGAGTGGAGTGGTGGTCACCAGGGGCTGGGCGCCGGGGGAAGTCGGGAGAGTGGGTCCGAGGGCACAAACTTCAGCTAGAAGAGGAAGCAGTTCTGGGGATGTGACGCACAGTGCGGTGACTGCAGCTTAATAACACCGCGTTATCTGCTATGTCCACAGAAGAGGGAATCTTAAATATTCTCAGCACAAAAAAGAAATGGGATCGTGCGTGTGACGAAGACATCAGAATGCTGGTAACCATCCTGCCGCGCATGCACCTTAAATCCACATCACCTTCTACGTCGATTACATCTGAACAGAGCTGGAAAAACAGCGTGAGGAGGCGGCCCCGTGCACAGGGAAAACCCGAAGACAGGTTCAGGTACACGACAGTGAGGACGCAAGTGGCCAGAACAGAAGAGCAAGGTCACAAGAGGCGGTTAGAGACGAGCAAGCGAGCAGTTCGGGGGGAAACCAGTTAAATCTCTAGAACGCAACTCACAATCTGAAATGCCAGAAAAACAAAAGTCTAAGTGCGAAAAACTTAGAACAAAACACTAAAAAAAGACAAGGCTGAACATTTATGTCATCTTTGATGGATGCAACTTTTCAAAGCATGAAATCAAGACTAAATTTACAATGTTCGGATGTCAAAACACCGTAACCAAAATTTAAATAAACTGCAAAAAAAATTTAAAAATTCATAACATGTATGTCCAGGGGTTAATGCGCCATAAAAAGAGCTTATGCAAATTAGTGAGACAACAATGAACCTGTTCATAAGTTGCAAAGGGCCCAGTGAGTGGGAGAGACTGGAATTCCAGGATGGAAAATGGGGGGGGGACAAAGTCTGGGAGGAGGACAAAGGCGGACAAAGGTGGAAGTTCAAGAACGGGGTGGGGGGCGCACATGCTGGACACACAGAGCGCATCTGTGTATGTTCTAGGAATATGAATTTCATGCTGGAAATGCCCAGACATTCATTCCATCATTACTGCTTTCCATAATTAATTTGCTCTTGGGGCAGGGACATGCGGCACAGAATTTTTCACTGAGGATTGTTTCACCGGACATCTTTCTACCCAGACAAAAATAGCTTTATGCGTCTACCTTCGCTCCCCCTTAAAGAGCCTCCTGACTCACGGTCACTAAGGGACCTGGTAGAGATCTCATCTGCCGTCCAGTCCGGCAGGTAGCACTTAGCACAGGCTGGCCCTGCGAGGAAGTCACTGCCCGTGGCTCCTCAGAAAGCTGAGCTCAGCTTTACTCGTCAGGCTGAATTTCAGTTTATAAGAGGACACCTAAACCAAATCATCAGGAAAAACTAAAAGCCTTTCATAATAATCTTCCCTTTAAAAAGACTAAGCATTGGAGTTCTCTTTGTGGCTCAGTGGTTAACGAATCCGACTAAGATCCATGAGGTTGCGGGTTCGATCCCTGGCCTTGCTCAGTGGGTTAAGGATCCGGTGTTGCCGTGAGCTGTGGTGAAGGTTGCAGACGCGGCTCGGATCCTGCGTTGCTGTGGCTGTGGCAAAGGCCGGCGGTTACAGCTCCTGTTAGACCCCTAGCCTGGGAACCTCCATATGTCGAGGGTGCGGCCCCAGATAAGGCAAAAAGACAAAAAAAAAAAAAAGACTAAGCATTGCAGGTTTGTTTGAATAAAATTAAGGCTATTTCAAAATCTAAACCAACAACACACTGACTTTTTAATCATACAATAAAATACAAACAGATCTGAAAACTGAGAGTCATGTTGTGGCTCAGCAGCATCGGACCTGACTAGTATCCATGAGGAGGTGGGTTCGATCCCTGGCCTCGCTGGGTGGGTTAAGGATCCAGTGTTGCCCTGAGTTGTGGTGGAGGTCGCAGGTGAGGCTCGGACCCCGCATTGTTGTGGCTGTGGCGAAGGCCGGCGGCTACAGCTCCTGTTAGACCCCTAGCCTGGGAACCTCCATATGCCACGGGTGTGGCCCTAAAAAGACAAAAAAGATATATGAAAATACAAAGGAGTCTGGGAATACATTCCTTTTAAAATGGTCAATATAACCTACCCCCAAAAACATGGACCAAGGAGTATGTGCATTTACAAGAATGCAGCTAGCGAGCATTTCAACACGGACTTATCTCAAAACCTCACCCGCTGTTGTAAGATATCTGTATGTTTGCACACAGAGGCAACGTGTACTTAGCAAATACTGTGAGATCAGTTATGTCTCAATAACCAACCCTGAGCTGATGAAAAGTGAGATACCAATATTCCTAAACATAGAAAGCAGGGCTTTTGCTTGCAAATAAAATTGGGCGTAAATAAAAGGTTAACCACATTAAAAATCCAGCCATTATTTTTTTTCTTACTTGTATGTACGTCACCATTAATAAGTCTACAAACAATAAATGCTGGAGAGGCCGTGGAGAAAAGGGAACCTTCCTACGTTGTTGGTGGGACTGTAAATTGGTGCAGCCACTGTGGAAAACAGTATGGAGGTTTCTTAAAACACTAAACATGGAATTACCATATGATCCAGTGACATCACTCCTGGGCATATATCCAAAGAAAACCATAAGTCAAAAAAGATACATGCACCCCAGTATTCACAGCAGCACTGTTTACAACAGCCACGAGCTGGGAGTCACCTAAGCGTCCATCGACAGAGGACTGTATAAAGAAGACTGGTACATATACACAAATGGAACATTACTCAGCCATAAGAAAGGACGAAATGATGCCATGCAGAAACATGGACGGACTTTACCTACTAGGTGAAGTAAGTCAGACAGAGGAAGACGAACATCGTATGATGTCACTTATATGTGGCATTGTTTTTTAAAATGATACAAACGAACTTTTTACAAAACACAAATAGATCTGACAGACGTAGAAAACAAACTTACGGTTGCCAAAGGGGACAGTCGGGGACGGAGGTGAAGGAAACATTAGGAGTTTGGGGTTAACATATACACACTGCTACACACAAAATCAACAACCAGGACCTGCCACGTGGCACAGGGGACTACACGCAAGATCCTGTAAGAGCCTCTAACAGACAAGAACATGAAAAAGAACATACGGAAAACTGAATCGCTTGGCTGCACACCTGAACTAACACATCATAGAGTAACTGTACTTCAATAAACAAATGGTTTAAAAAATCCAGCTATCAGATTTTTTCTTACTTGTGTGTGTGTCTGTGTACACATGCGCGTGGAGAGATAGCTGGACGTCTGAAAGTTACTGAGAACTGCAGCAAGCTGAAGGCCTTAAGAATTGTTGGCCAGCCACAGGGACGAAGCCCGGTTTTTACAAGTTGACCTGAAAAACAAAGTCAGTAGATGATGCAGCAGGTGGCAAAGTCTTCCTGGAGAGCGATGGCCTTTGTCACAACTGCTCGACTCTCCTCGCGGCAGGAAAACAGCTGAGGACAACGGGCGCGTCAATGGGCGAGGCCGGGGCCTTACCAAGCCTTGCTCTGGGCCTGGGGTTAGAGTGTCAGCTGATTTCCACGTGTCATGAAATATTCTTCTTTGGATTTTTTTCGCTAATCATATAAAGAAGTAAATTTGGTTCTCAGCTTGAGGACAAAGTTCGAGGAGGTGGCCAATGGCCTGAGGACAGCAGACGGTGGCAGCTCCAGCCCGTGAGGGCCCACAGAGCTTGAGCGTTTTGATGACGAAACCGAGAACGCGGTGGGGGCGACGCCGGGGGCCGGGCGAGGCCCTGGAGCCTCCGCTGAGGGCGGCGCGTGCGGGCCGGACAGCCAGCCGCCCCCCAGCGCTCCCCGCTCCGCTCCGGGGTGGCCACCCTGCTGGCCCGCCCTCGATTCCTTGTGCCCCTTTGGTGCCACCTCCCAAAGTGGCCCCAGGCACCCACAGAGCCTGCTTCCTTCTCCAAGTGTCACACGACCAGAATGCAGGTTTGGAATCAAGCAGAACTCTGAGCAAAGCCACGTGGGCTTCAAAGTCACGCCCGCGCTGCTCCCTCTGTGCCCCCCGCCCCCCTTCAGCGCAGTCAGCTTGAACAAAACGCTGTCTGAGTTCTCTGAGTATACACTTCTGCTTCGAATGGTTTTCTTAAACCCCACAACGGATATTCTGGATCCAGTCCACTGCTTGATAATATACTGTTGTGTTTACTTTTGCTTTTTTAGGGCCGCACCTATGGCTTATGGAAGTTCCCAGGCTAGGGGTCGAATCGGAGCTACAGCCGCCGGCCTACACCACAGCCACAGCAACGCCAGATCTGAGCCGCGTCTGCAACCTACACCACAGCTCATGGCAACGCCGGAGTCCTCAACCCACTGAGCAAGGCCAGGGATCGAACCCACAACCTCATGGTTACTAGTCAGATTCATTTCCACTGTACCGCAATGGGAACTCCTGGAAGGTGTGTTTAAAGGTGCAAACTATTAGGTATAAAATAAGCTACAAGGACACACCGTACAACACAGGGAATACAGCCATATTCATAATAACTGCACGTGGAGTATAATCTTTAAAAATTGTGAATTGCTATACTATACACCTGTAACTTACATAATTATTATACAGTGACTACACTTCAAAAAAAGGACGAAAAAGAAAAAAGAGAAGGACAAGAAAAACCTCATCTGTGAAGCGACGATCCCACTGTTTTCCAGGCTGGAAGTGACTAGTTTCCGCTCAGGAACCGCAAGGGAGCATAATTAGTCACCCTGCGTTCTTCTCAGTAAGTATCTTCCTGGTGAGGCTGATTAGGGCAAACTTGGGAGACCCGATGAGGGGGCGTTTGTATTTTAATCTGCAATTTAGGTCCCAACACCCAACCATGACCTGCTCAGGGAATTCATTTCTGAAAAATGACAGCTTTGGGATGTGTGGGAGAAAGGGCTTAGATCTACATACTTAGCCGGCTCAATCCTCAACTTAGAAATCTTCAAGCCCCCAAATTTCTCTCTTTTTTTTTTTTTTGTCTTTTGTCATTTTAGGGCCGCACCCGCGGCATGTGGAGGTTCCCAGGCTGGGGGTCTAATCGGAGCTGTAGCCGCCGGCCTTCGCCACAGCCACAGCAGCGGGATCCGAGCCGCGTCTGCGACCTATACCACAGCTCATGGCAATGCCGAAATCTTAACCCACTGAGTGATGCCAGGGATTGAACCTGCAACCTCATGTTTCCTAGTTGGATTCGTTAACCACTGAGCCACGACGGGAACTCCATGCTCCCAAATCCTAAGAGCAGATTTCTTATCGCTTCTGTTAATAAGGTTTTTCACTTACGTAAGCACTTACAGTAATAACGCAATGTATATTTTTCAGTAATGAAATCTAAATCAGGCCTCTTTTCATTAAATATCGACCCATATTTTATTTCAGGCAGTAAGTACTCAAAAGTGTGGTGAATCCTATAAAACAACAACCACCATTTAGCGAGCTCTTAATTCTTCCCTAAGAGCGGGGCAGGTACTTTACAAACCCTTGAGGTGGGAGCAGGTATTAATTACAATATTCATCTTCCAAGCTCAACACAGATGGATCTATAATAATTACGACAAATGGATGAAAATGCTACCTAAATAAAAGAACTACTCTTTCCATAATTGAGGGACTGCAGTGAAAGCTGCAAACAGCTGATGCAATTCTCCCCCCAGAGTAAGCCAGTAACCGCGGCAGAAACCCAGGCTGTCTCACCCAGAAACGGAGCCGTCAACTGCTACGGAAAACTGCCTCTCTCAAAAAAAAAAAAAAAAAAAAAGGCATCTTTGGAGGAAATTGAGCCAGTGCTTGAGTGAGAAACCAGCACTGAGTACGAAGCTTTTTAACTACTTGAGCATATTCCTCAGTCAAAAAGCGGGGAAAGATCTGGTGGGAAGAAAAAGGGCTCCGTTTATTAAACGTCTGGTTTGTGCCAGGTCCTCTCCGCTCACAGCACCTCAGATTCTCGCCACAGCCTTCCAGCTCGTCACCTCACCTTCCTCAAACTGAGGAGGAAAACGAGGCACGGAGTTTAACTTACGCAGAGGAAGAAGGCCAACCTCACCTGCTTGTTAAATCACCATGAACTTGACGCCGCACCAACATGCCCAAGGCTTTACACAACAAACTACAATATTTAACCCAAGTTACTTGAGAAGATGCCTTTTAGGTAGTTATTTAATAGTAAAGGGCAATTTCGCTGTTAAAAGCCCCGTTATACAAATTTTCAGAGCAAATGGAAGTGACTTTTCCGCTTGCCTGTCTTCTGACACTCGAGTGCATGCGAGCAACGCTGACTAACTGCTTATCGATTCCATGGGGGTCTCAACTCAAAGTCCGAAATTGAAATCGGTGTGACTAAGGAATGGTTTAATGTTGAAACAAGTATAACGCTGAAATAATTACAGGCAAATTAAACAACAAAGGTGTCAGGGCCTGAGACACTGATGGTGCCACTTGAACAGATTTTCCAAAATGCTCACGGCCACCAAGAAAAAGTAAAAGCATGTGAGAGGAAGAGTTAGAGCACAGTGAACTTAGAAAAGGACCTGCTGTCCAGGACCCAGGCGTGGAAGGCCACCCTTTGGGCAAATGTCCAAGACCGTCCAGGCCCCACCACGGGCCGGCGTGAAAGAAGCCGGTGTCACGGGGGAGGCCCGGCCAACGCCGTGGGCTTCAGGTGCGGCTCCACGCAGCTGCCGGAAGTCAGTCTGCTTCTCTGTGGACGGAAACAGTCGCTTCCCGAGTTTCCTCATCCTTAAAATGAGGAAGTGAGAGCCGACAGGGCCGGGGTCCTCCCAGCACCGAAATTCCGGCGCTGCAAACCGGCGTCCCGAGCTTGGGGCCGGCAGGAAGGCAGTGAGCAGCAGCGTCTGCGGCTTCGGGGGCACACACATCGCTGCTTATAAGGGAAAGAAACACGCCCCCAAATCCCGACTCTAAGGAAGTGGCTTAATACAGCCTGATGTCCGCCTGCTGCTGTTTAAAAGGACAATGGAGAGTCACGTCCAAGACACTGTTGAGGGACAAGCTGCCTGTGGTCATAACAATCAGACGAGCCCTCTCAAAGCACGGCTGTACATGTTTGTAACCAAAGCTGTGTTTCTGCAACAGAAAAACCCACCCCAGCGACAGGTGCCTTGCTAGGAGGAGAACTTTAGGGCAAGCGGACACTCCGCGGTCCAGCAGACTTGGGCCTTATCTGTAATGTAGACATTTCTATGGGGACATTATATTCAAATAACCACGAAAAGTAAGTGGTATCTGGGGCATTTGCCACACCATTTTAGCTGTCTCAAGGCTGCAATGGTTTAAGCTTACTTGCGAGCCTGGGCCTAAGGAACCGGCCTCCCGTCGGGCCCACGGTGCCCTCGGCCTCGTCGGCGCCTACCTCCAGCGAAGCTTCTCCAAGGACATGGCCCGCGGGACCCCACTCTGGCCAGCTGGGAGCCCCAGAGAATGGACAGGGCCGGGGTCACGGTCAGTTGAAGGATCTGAGCGTGGGAGCGCACTGAACTGGGGGTGCAGGTGGGGCTGGAGAACTCTGGAGCCGTGACAACCGCGCCCTCATGTTGGATGGAGGAGAAACCGCAGGGCACAGAGCCCGGCAGGGGCCCCGGTCTGAGCCCCGCACTGGACTGGGCAGGACGGGCCAGGCTTGGGTTCGTGGTGCGGATTTTCTGAGCTTGTCTCCTTGAGTTGAAAACCTGGGTAATCGTGACCACGTTCAGGCTTCACACGTGGGTTTGGGGGTTGAGGAGAAAACGTCCAGGGCTTCAGCTGTGGACACGGTGCCTCACGCACCTGCAACAAAATACGGACTTCCTGTTGTGGCTCAGGGGTTACGAACCCAACAAGCACCTGAGAGGATGCGGGTTTGATCCCTGGCCTTGCTCAGTAGGTTAAGAATGCAGTGTTGCCGTGGCTGTGGGGTAGGCTGGCAGCTGCAGCTCCAATTCGACCCTTAGCCCAGGAACTTCCATATGCCACAGGTGCGGCCCTAAAAAGAATAAAAGGGACAAAAAAAAATTTAAAGAAGGGTTTAACATTGCTCCATTATCTGATTCTCCCTTACTTGAAAAAACCTCAGAGCTCCCTTGTGGTGCAGCCGGTTCAGGACCTGGTGTGTCACTGCAGGGGCTCAGGTTTCAAACCCTGACCTGGGACACTTCCATACACCACGGTCTTGGCCAAAAACACCCAACCAAACAAAAAAGTCTCAGTTTTCCTTATCTTTGAAGACAACATTGATTCGGTATCACATTTTCTTTCTTTCTTTTTATGCCGAACCCTTAACCCACCGAATGTGTCCAGGGATCGAACCCACATCCTGACACAATGTTGGGTCCTTAACCCACTGAGCCACAACGGGAACTCCCAGTATTACATTTTTACAGGGTGTTTTCTCTTTTAAACATTACCTTTGGAAAGACTATGTATTACAGTGTCCTAAATTCTATAATATATTATAAATAAAGAAAAAATAAGTTAAGATGAACTCATTGAAAATTATGACTGAAAAATCATCTGAGCTAACCTGAACATTCAGGTAATGGCTGAAGAATCCTACATATCAAAAGCTAAATACTCAACTTTGCATTTAATTTAAAAAATGGAGGGTGAATATGATTGACTCAGCTTGCTGCAATATCCTATTTCTAGCAACAACTGTCTTAAGCTTTCTCAAGACCTAGATCTTGCTGGGCACTAAAACTGCTTTTTATGTTTGCCCGTGTTACCGGAAGAAACACAGCTGCAGTCACTTTGAAAGTGTCATGGCAGAGTTCACCTGCCAGCAGAAGACACGGCCGAGGACAGGTCAGTCCCCTTCAGAGCATGCTACCAAAGCCCTCGAAGGCAAAGTCTCCCTCTGAGTGAAAGTGTCCCCAGGCACGGGAGCTTCCTTGCGGTGGGCCGTGCCGTTCTCTCTCCCCTGTTCTGGGGCCGCACGGAGCAGCCAGGGCTGGCTTTGACACACATGCCCATTTGTGTGTCAGGCTTTCATTCAAGCCCAGAACCCGCCAGCCCTGCCCGTGAGCAGCTAAATCAGGAGCCTTGGAGCCGGGACGACCACCCAGAGGGAAGGGAGCCAGCAGGGCGGCGGGGAGGAGCGACAACGCCGGGGAAGTGGCACAGGTGCAGCGTCCGGGCCAGAGCCCCAGCAGGCTGCCCTGTGGAGAGAGAGGACAGCTGGACAGCTGGACGTCATGCTGGACTTGCTGGCGGCACAGAGACGCGGGCTGGAGGGGACAGATGGCAGGCTCTGTTTGCATCAGGCCTCCTCATGGATTTGGTCTCAAATGACCCTGAGATGAGCCCCCTTTCCTGCTGCCTATCCCAGAGGCGCTGGGAGGTGCCCACATCCTCAGGGGAGGGGACCCTGGCTGCACCTCCCAGCAGGTGACAGAGCTGTACCCCCCGGGGCAAGTCGAGGCCGTCCATTCTCGCCCTCCACCCTCCACTCACCTCCCGCTCATCCCAGTTCTGCTCTGTCGGTCCCCCCACCACCGCCCCCCAGGACCACAATCCACCGATGCCCCCTGTCACTACAATTC
>PVHT020000085.1:2914270-2937658 GCA_004024745.2 Catagonus wagneri
CCCCCACCCTCTCGACCCTTCTCCCACCTGCGCCTGGCCCCCCCCAGGCCCTGCAGCGCTGAGTCCTCTGGGGCCCCCGGCCTCCCGTCCCCCGGGAAACATCCATCCGGCTGCGGCCTTCACTGCCACTTAGATGTTCAAAACACAGCTTTCCGCTCAGTCCTGACTGAAGTACTAAATTCTAAAATCTGTGTTTCTAAATGTCACCTCAGAGGGGAAAACGGTCCCCAGAAACCTCAGAAGCAGCACATCTGACAACAAAGTTACCACCCCCCCCAAAGAGATTCCTTACTTTAAACTGACATCGTGGTTTTTCCTGCTCACGGGCTAAAGACTGGAGTCTAAATTCCAGTTCTCCTTTCTCTTTTGCTATCATATTCGATTAGCTCACAAACTGCAAGCTGCGGTGTAGGTTGTAGATGCGGCTCAGATCCCGCGTTGCTGTGGCTGTGGTGTACGCGGCAGCTACAGCTCCAATTCGACCCCTAGCCTGGGAACCTCCACATGCCACTGGTGGGGCCCTAAAAAGGAAAAAAAAAGGGGGCGTACACTGCAGACAAGAGAAGTCCTTCAAATAGAAACATTTGGCATGGAAAACCATCAAATGCAACGGACACAGACCAAAAACCAAGCCAGAATCCAAAATTCTCAGGAATGGCGAAGCGTAGAAACCTATTAGGCACATAATAAAAATCCTGTTGAAAGATTACGCTTTAAAAAGACGTTATCGCTACATTTATTCCTTATATTATCTGCTAGACTCCTAGGGCATTTTAAACCAAACTCTCATTATTTTTAATGAAGATAAAATTTGCCGTTTCTGTCCGGGAATCTCAGGACTGAAAAGAACACTGAGGCCATGGAGACGCGTTTTAAGGCCGCTTGAGGACGGCCCTCCCCTGGGATCCCTCAGTACCTGCTCTTCAGAAACAGCCAGAGACGGAGCCCACAGCCCGTGGAGGCACCGGGTCCTGGCCGCGACGAAAGGCTGACTGGCCGGCCTTGCCGTCCGCGTCCCGTTCCCCACGGATGCTCCTGCTTTACTCCCTGGACCCAAACAGCACAGACTTAACTGTGTTCCCGCATCAGCACCGCAAACACCTGAGCACAGCGATGCATTCTAGCGCCCCGGCCACGACTTCTACAAAACCTGTCGCCAGGCCCCCTCCTCATGATGCCGGTGACTTGGGGACCTTCTCCAGGATGCACAGTGTCCCCTGAGCTTTCTGCCTCTTCCTCCTGGCTTAGGCTCGCCACTCAGGATAGCGTCGAGCAATAAACACTGCGGATTATGAAAAATGATTCCTTAAGCAGAAAAGTTAACTCAGAGAAATGAGAACTTAGCGGTTAATACATGGACATCCGGCCGCTTCTGGAAAGAGAGCAGACCCGACATTCCCATTTTGGCCGCTGACCGTTTCTGTGACTCTGCTGAGGCACGCTCTTATTTTAAGACAGTTTACAGCGTCCTTCTGATCATTTTCACTTAAAAATTTTATTTTTTTTAATTAAAAATTTTAAACTCGGCTTTGTTCTTTGAAGGACAATTTTTAACCCTTTTCCTTGCTAGAGCCTTGGAATGCTTTCCTGAGAGACAATTATTTGCTGAGCGCTGTGCTGAGTAAGCACTTTCCATGGTCATCTTACTTGACCTTCAAAGTGACCCGAGGTCCTCACTTCCACCCTAGTCTCCGGGGGGGGGGGCACGTGGCGGTCACCACGCCCTCAGGGGTGCTATGACCCCCAGGAGAGCTGAGGCCGTGCTGACACTCAAGCCTCAAGCTGCTGGCACCCTGGGATGTGACCGTCACCGCAAATACCTGCTCGGATGGCCCGGTGGCCGTTACTGGTCTTCGAGGTTGGGAAGGGGGGCGCCGAATCCACCTGCTGCGAGGCCGGCTCGCCCCAGGTGTTCCCAGCACAGCTCTGGGGCAGCACAGCCAAGACTGAGAGAGAGGCGAAGTCCCCTGCGGCTTTGCCTGTTACTGCTAAGAAAGTCTACACAGAAACTTTCTTAACGGAAAGTCTGTATAAGTTACTGGGACTTCCGAATTCTTTCCCCTTAACTAACTAGCCCGACCAGCCCCAGAGTCAGTGTCTGGAAGGAGAGCACCCCTGAACGCAGGCTGCGGGCTGTCAGAGGTAAAGCCCGGCGGAGACCAGAACCACCGTATTTTCTAGCGAGAAAGAGTCTGAGCACGCTTCCAGGCTGAACGGCTGCACCCAGAGAAAGGAGGAAAATTTGGCGACACAGGAGGGATGGTAAAATGACCAAAAGAAGATTTCAAAAGATGCTGCAGCGAAGGCGCCGGGCCTCGGCGTCAGGGTCCCTCATCCGAGAGGCTGCCCAGAGCATGCGAAGGTGGGTCCAGGCAAAGATTTGTTCCTGAGAGAGACGGGAAGCTGAGGTCATCTGATAGACTAGTTTTCTCAAACAACAGGAGATGAGGCCATCTGTTTAGAAGCTGGCGAGCCTTGAAAAGAGATGACTGTTCGGGGCTGCAGACAAGCAGGGAAGAGGGTGGTACCAGCTCGAGCTGAAACACAACAGACCTCAGCTGTTCTCGCTGCCATTTCCCAGCCCCTGATCACTGGGGCCACCTGGTTTTCTTTCTCTCTTTTTAGCAGAGGCCTGAGGTTCTGACCTGGGCCCTTTGGAGCGAGGGCATAAACAGAAACGAATGACAGCTAGGGTCTACTCCCTAAGCAGCACCTACTCAGGCGGCAGGTAAGCAGGTTCCCCTCCCCGTGTTCAGACTCCAGGACATAAACATAAGGCAGCAGCCACGGCAGCCGCAGCCTACACTTCAGGAGGACGGGATTATTCTGTGCTCGCAAGCAGCACTGAGAGCGGTAAAGCAATTAGGAGGTTCTAGCAATCAGGTCCTTTATGTGCCAATTAAAATGCTCAGCCATTATTCATTTAGAGTGTTAAGTAACCTAATGACACAGGTACATGGGCCTGACAACACCTCCAGAGTAGCTGATGCAGGTGTATTTTTGCTGCTACCCTGTACTTGTTCACTGTGAACAAAAGTGCATGCTGCTGGGCTCTGCACACCTGAGATGGATGCTGAGACGGCTGAAACGGATGCTGGGACAGATGCCGAGATGGATGCTGAGATGGATGCTGAAACGGATGCTGAAATGGATGTTGAGACGGATGCTGGGAGGGATGCTGAGACAGATGCTGAAACGGATGCTGGATGGATGCTAAGCCAGTGCTGAGCAAAGCCATATTTTATTTAGGCAGATATTTCTCCCTCGGGGGTATTTAAATATTTTATAAATTTGTCTCATGAAATATTAAACCACCTCACCTTTCTCACGACAGCCTTTTCATACACAGAATGATAAAATATCACAGACTTGGAAAGTTCACATCTCCTTGTTACCACAATCAGTAGAACATTATTCAACAGAAGGGTGTCTTGGTTTATAAACCAGAAAACTCTGCGCTTATGTTCTTGTGCAACTTTAGATTCAGTCTGAGTCTTGGGTCACGGTAAGACCATCTCGGACTAAATTCCCATCTGACCCAAAAGAACTCTGAGAAGGCCCTTTGCTTGTCCGCGTGGGAGAACCACGCATGGCGGCATAAGCAACACTGGCGATGAGTGTCCTGTGCTCCCAGCCTTTCTGCTTTTAGGCACGTGCCATAGACGGCCAAGGAAGCAGGTTGATGGCAGTGATTTGCAGTGTAAAATAATAATGACCCCCCCAAAAGGGTAAAATCCTGACCGTCTACAAATGAGAGAATTGATCCAAGTCCCCTTGTGATGGATTCCTCCACATTGCCAGGAACGCTGCGACAGGGAGCTCTGAAAAGCTACATAGCAATGGGGAGAATAATTTGGATTTATGGGTACAAACTGAACCCCACTGAATAATGTACTGATGATTTATTTTAAAATGTCACGTAGATTCCCAAATGATAAAGTTCAGGTAAAACTCCCTAAAACGGCCAGACCCATCAACAAAGGCAGAATAAGCGATTTTCCACTTGCTCACCACTGAGATAACACTGAACATTTGCAGATAATTTGGAAATTAAATCTGCCCATGCGACATTCTCTCTGTTACCTACAGAAAAAATTCTTGAGGCTCATGGAGTTGAAGGCATTAGTACTTCACATCTGAAAAGAACGGGCTGAAGTTATCTGTCTCAAAGCAAATTCAGCCCGCCGAGTCACTCTGCTCTGCTCTTTTTTAGATGTTACTTCGAAGCAGTGATCTCTGCTGAGATTCTTCTCAAGAGTCACATGAAATAATTTTCAATAGAAGGAGCACACTGTAATTATGTATCGCTTGCATGGTATTCTCAGGGCATTCCCAAATTAAAATTTCATTTCTGCCACCATTGCCATTTCAATGGAATCGAATGGATTCTGTAATGTTTGTCCTGTTCTTTTCTTCCAGTTCCATTTCATTTTTCCCGTCAAATGTATCCAAATTCAAGACAGAGTCACAAAATATCCACGTCACATGTTATGGAGACGTTTAAGACCCACTCAAAAATTCTTCTTGCCCGCCCCCCGCCACACACACAAAGTATCTACTCCAAAATCGACAAAATACTAAAAACTAAAATATCATCAACAGTTCATCCTGTTGAAACAGCAGTCTTGTTTAGAAACAAGACAATTCCATAGGTCAGGCCCCTAGACACATTACTTAGTGCAGGCAGGCAGAGGTGCCCGCTTCGGAGGAAGACGAGGAGGGACAGGTGCAGGGAAAAGGGAGGGGCCCGACGCCAAGGCCAGGCCAGAGCAGAGCCAGATACCGGGCAGCAAAGGACCAGGGCAGACCTTGGGCACGGGGGGCTCCCCATGACGGCCGCGGTCAGAGGACAGTGCTGCAGCGGCTGACTCCGGAGCCAGCACGGCCCCACCCGGCCTATCGCCACCGGCCCTGTAGCCCTAGAAGCCGTTACCAGTATCGGTCTCATCTGACAGATGAAAGAGAATATGCCGTTCTTAGGCCAAAAACCCTCGCATCACTGGCTACCATGAGACCTGCCGGGGCGACAGCAGACTTTTACACAGAGCTCGGGTGATCCAGTCCATGGGGTTTCAAAAGGAGGTCCTGAGGGAGAAATGTTTGATTCCAGCAAAGGGACCTGCCACCGAGAAAATGCCCAAAGTCATTACAGGGTTTCCTTCCCTTCCCATCAACGGCGCCACGAGACTCTCTGAAGCCTCACACGGCAGGTGTGCATTTAGACCCACCGACTATATGTTTGCAACATGAGTGTCTGTGAAAACACATATAACTCTGAAACAGGAAGAGTCCCATGCAAACACCAGCAACATTGCTTCAGCGGAGACTGAAGAAGTCGAGGGTTATTTTTAAACCGAGAGAGAGGGAAAAAAAACACCTTAACATCAGAAATAAAATTTACAAGAGTTAGCAGATATTTCTCAAACTCATGACAAGCTCAATGTCTGCAGTGAGTCATTCAGATTTAACTTGTCTAAACTCATGTCCTCACCGATTTTAACACTTCCTCTTTTCCTTGATACTTTCCACGGTGCTACTCCCTATTTAAACTGTTCTAAACCTCTGGGTCACTTAAAGCTACAATGCCCGAAATCTTTGGTCAGATAAACTTACCATCATTAACTCTCAAGAAACCCACTAGGTATAAGGATCCCAAATGGATTGCTTGAACATGATCTTTAGGTCAAAAGCATAAGCCTATACACATTTATGGAAACACTCTAGTTTCCTTTAAGGGACAACCCATTAGCACTTCTTCCAGAGACTGGGCCTGCCATTCACACCAGTCTGGGACCCAACCAGCTCCATTTGCTGAGGTCTCCCCTGTGCCTGAGTCAGGTGACTGAAATACAGTGGCACGTTCAGTGTAAATTCCACAGAGGCCAGAGAAAGAGCCTGCTGTGGACGGATGGGGAGCCTAAGACTGAGGAACCCCAAGGTCATAGAGGACACTTCTGCATAGCCCTCCCTCTGGGTAGTGCAGCCCCACAGGAAACCCCCGAGACAGGACACACATGTCCACGAGGCTGAGTCATTGCCTTTGGGGAAGGTTCTGAATCTGAGAAGAGCTAAGTGTGAACCAGACCTGCCTCCTCACAGCTTCCACCTCGGTACCACAGCATCCAGGGCCCCCACCACAAAATGGCCAAGCATTTGGAAACCCTGTTTTCACCATGTTCTTCCCCAGATGTCACAAGACCAGCTCCCTCACTGTTTCCTATAGGACATGCCTTTTTTTCCTTTTGTTTTTTTAAGAGCCACACCTACAGCATATGGACATTCCTAGGCCAGGGGTTGAATCGGAGCTGCAGCTACCACCCTACACCACAGCCACAGCAACACTGGATTCTGGCATTATCTACAAACTGCACCATAGCTCACGGCAATGCCAGACCCTTAACCCACTGAGCGAGGCCAGGGATCAAACCTGCAACCTCATGGATACTAGTCAGGTTTGTTACAGCTGAGCCACGAACACAGTTTAAAGGAACTTGCTCACTAAATATTTATGGCACACCTGCCAGAGGCAGGCCTACTCCATGCACCAAGGCCCATGCACTCTAGCGGGTGGGAGGAAGTGCCCCTAAAACATCCAGGAGCCCCCTCCTGGTTGGCTCTGCTCCCCACAGAGTGCAGGGAGTCAGCAGAACACTGACCGGGGGTGGGGGGTGGGGAGCGCCTCCTTCTTGGTCAAGATTCAATGCCTCTTCTTCTGCCTCCTAAGGAACAATCTGACTCAAGCCCAGAATTGTTGAAAACTATGATTCAGAATGACCATGGGTCCCAGCGCCTATTTCAAACATAGCTTTCAGCCTAATGGTCTATGTTCCTGGTGGCAAAGAGGCTCACAGCACCCCAAATGTGCAGAGGGAAAGACAGACAACTCACAGACGGGCTGTTCGATGGGTCCGTTGGAGGAGGACGGTCTCTCTACAGAATTTAGCTTAGATTCCTGTATCACGGGTACAAAATCAAACTAGTTCAATAATTTAGTATTAAGAGGAAAAAAGAGACAGTCTTTGTGTTTTTAAGTAGGAACAGCTTAAAAAGCAACCAAAAACCAACAAAAATACTGGTTAGTTTGCAAAGCTCAAAACGTTCTTATTACGAAAGACCCCATACATAGACAGAGTTCAAGACGACAAACAGATGAAGTTCTTTGCAGCATTAGTGACAAGGGATTAACGTCTAAGATTTATAAAGGACATCAGGAATGATTAAGGAAAAGACAGATAACCCCAAAGAAAATAAACTAAGGACATGAACAGGCAATTCACAAGGAAACCAAAATGGCCACAACACAATCTTTCAGTAAATGCCCAGCCTCCAAGCAACAGAGAAATACAAATTCAAATGCTTCACGCTAGTCTGGCAAAACGTTTAAAAAGTCTGAAGACTTCTGAGCACTCCACTTTGTAGAAATCTAAATAGGGAGCAACTGGAAGCATCTAACAACACTGGAAATGTGTGTTCTTTGGCTGCAGCCCCACGTCTACGTCTGTGACTGCTGGAAACTTGGGACCGCTGCAGCCGCGCCAAACTGGCAAAGCCCGGAGAGAATATGACTGCCCAGGGCAGGCAAGATAAAAAGTCAGTAACGTGTTGAAGGAAAGGGGCATATGCTGAAAAAAGACAAAAAAAAACACGCGCGATGTAACCCCACGGATGAAATTCTAAAAACACGTGAAACAACTCTAGGTGCCATTTACGCGTACACTGCCCGTAGGAGAGAAGGACTGCAGGTCAAATACAAGCCTGGGGCCGCCCTTGGCTGGGAGGGGGTGCAGGTGCACGGACAGGTTTTCCAAGGGGCTTCCCGTTGGTTTTAACTCGGCCAGAAGCAAGCGTGCTCTTGTTACTCTGGCAAAGTGGGGACTCGCGTGTCATAGCTGAGTTTGAATGTCAGATCACCCTTTCAAGTCCGTAAATTTAACTTCCAATTGAAAAAGCAGACACACAAAAACAAAGAGAAGCTGGCACTTGAATGAATAACCTGACAGCCCCTAATTAGCACGGCCCCTAATCGAATCAGGATAATTAAAATCCGAGTCGTGAAGAGTGTGTCAATGACTCATCTGCTGCTTACACAGCCCTGAGAGGGCGAGCCAGGAAATGCCGCGTGGGGGCTGAGGCCGCCCCGCCCCCGCCCCGTGACCTGGGGGCGGGGCTTGCGGGTCACACTCGCCGGCACCACCAGCCCTTCACTCGAGCCTCAGCCTCCTTCCGCGCCATCTAGCCCTTGTGTGCTTTACTCTTCTCCGTGGCACTATCACTGTCCCACACGGTATATTTTTATTACTTATGACGTTTACTTAATTAATTGCTTAATTAATTCTGGGGAATGAGAGGACAAGGGTCAGCTGCGTTCCACGTGTTGCCTGCACCCACTCGGAGGGTGGACACGCAAACCCCCACTCGACACAGAATCCTGGAGCCGGAGGCACTGCGATACGCTCCAACATCCACCGCCCGGCACGGCGCCAGCACTCTCCCCACAACAGGTATTATGGAGCAAAGAACTGTTGTCAAAAAAAAAAAAGAAAAAGGTGGAGCGCCCATCGTGGCTCAGTGGTTAACGAACCCGACTAGTACCCACGAGGACCTGGGTTCGATCCCTGGCCTCGCTCAGTTGGTTAAGGATCCAGTGTTGCCATGAGCGGAGGTGTAGGTCGCAGACTCGGCTCGGATCCGCGTTGCTGTGGCTGTGGGGTAGACTGGTGGCTACAGCTCCGATTTGACCCCTAGCCTGGGAACCTCCATATGCCGCGGGTGCAGCCCTAGATAAGGCAAAAGACAAAAAAGAAAAGAAAAGAAAAAGGTCATCTCTGTCCCCAAAGGCTATTCTGATAAAGAACAAAGGACGGGAAAGATGCACTCCCACTGCCACCCAAGCTGGCCTTTCTGGACTTACTTCTACCTGTTTCTCCGGAAGGCATGCGGGCGCACAGCCTCGGCACTAGAAGGCCACTCCTGCCAGCCCCAGAAGGGCCCCCCAACCTCGGGGCCCCACCTCCAGGGACGTGCCCAGGACAGGCTCCCAGGCCACGCAGAGGCGAGGACGCTCTGGGCACCCCCGCCAGCGGGAAGGGCTTGGGGAGCGGTGCCCGCCGTGAACACCCGCAGCCGGACGCTGAGGCAGGAGCGGAACGGGCCTGAATCCACGCGGATTCCGGATTCCACCGCTCCGGCCCCCGTCTCGGGGCACGTGTGACAGCAAACAGCTGCCTGGCGGCCGTCTGGCCCTGCGACCTTGAGCGCGAAGCACAGGGCTGTGGCTCCCGATCGCCATAACAAGGACCCTCGGTGTGGCGAGACGCGGGAGGGCGCGACAGGGCTCTAGCCACCCATCGGCCGCTCGGTGAGCCGCCTCCCGCACGAGCACACGGCGAGGGGGTCTCCCCCCGCTCCCCACCGTCCCCTCAGCAGCATCCTGAGCAAACCAGGCCCGCGTCACGCAGGCCTGGGCCCGGGTCAGGGCTGCCCGTGCCCCTCGAGGCAGGAACGCCGAGCGAGGAGACGGAGCTTCCGAGGGCGGACGGGGAGTCTCCTCTCACAGCAGCCCCTGCGCTGCGGGAGGCCCGTCCCTCGAGGCCCTGAGAGGTCACAGCCTCACACCGCGGCCCCTCCTGCCCCCTGAGCGCCTGGACGTCTGCAGGGGTTCCCGCGCCCCGATCCGGAGGAAACCTGGACCAGGCGTGGCCCTCCCCTCACGGCCGCCGCGCTCAGCAAACTGACCTGCATGTCCCCGAGCACACGCACCCCTGCAGCTGCGGCCGCTCCCTGGGGCCCGCGGGGCCCCTCGCCCTCGGCCCGGCCGGCAAGGCGCTGCTGGGCCATGGCGGCCGTGATGCCAGCACCCGGAAGCCTGGCAACGGCTGCCAGGGCGCCGCCCCAGGGAGGCACTTAGGGGCCCCCAGGGTCCTTCGCTCCTTTCAAAACACGGGGGCCTCTGGGACCACGGGCAGGAGGAAGAAGAGGGCTGGCCCCACGCCACCGCCGGCCGAGGTGGCCGGTGAAGCGGAGCAGCGCCGAGCGCAGAGGGCGCACTCGGGGACAAGGCCGCCCACCGGCTCGGACACGCTGGGGGCTTAGGTGAGGCCCGAACACCGGGAGCAGGTGGTCCTGCCGGCCGTCCCCACTCACGGAAGGAAGCCGGAGCCTCGCCTGCTCAGTCAGTCCTGAACCTGGACTCCAGCCGCCGACCCTGGGACTGAGGCTGCCCTGCAGAGCTCTGGGGCCGCGGCACGCCGGCTCCCAGAACACCCGTGCTCCCTGCTTCTGCTCAGCACAGCTCACTGCGTGCGTCACCCAGGGCCGCGTAACCAGCGCCCAGACCGGGGGCCTGGACCACAGACCCCTGTGCTGTCTTGAGTCTGGAGGGCCGAGCCCAGCCGTGAGCAGCCTGGTCTCCCCTGGCCTCCTCCTTGTCCTTCCCGTGTCCTCACACGGTCGCCCCTCCGTGCACGCTGTCCCGGCGCCTCATCGTATCAGGATGCTCTCTCAGGGGGTGAGGGACCCACTGCTGCCGCCACGTTAATTCAGTCTCTGCAGCCGAGACCGCTCCTCCAAATACGGTCACGTTCTTCTTCTTTTTTTTTTTTTTGTCTTTTTGTCTTTTCTAGGGCCTCACCCGCGGCATGTGGAGGTTCCCAGGCTAGGGGTCTAACAGGAGCTGTAGCCGCCAGCCTTTGCCACAGCCACAGCAACGCAGGATCCGAGTCACGTCTGCAACCTACGCCACAGCTCACGGCAACGCCGGATCCTTAACCCACTGAGCGAGGCCAGGGATCGAACCCGCAACCTCATGGTTCCTGGTCAGGTCCGGTAACCACCAAGCCACGAAGGGAACTCCCCAAATACTGTCACACTCTGAGGCCCAGGAGGCCAGGGCCGTCGTGTGAACTGGGCAGGACACAGCCCAGGTCCTGGCACGTGCAGAGGTCTCCAGGGAGCACTGCTCTGGGGCCGCGGGACACCGGGGCTCTCGGGTCTGCGCAGACGACGCTGTTCCTTCTCCACGGGCGTTTTAAGGCCCTGGGAGTCGCCAGCCTCCAACCGTTCTCCTGCAAGTCACCGTCCAAAACGACCTACCAAACCGCGGTGTTTCGTCTGTCACTGCTGCAAAAATCGACGAGCCGTGAGGCCTGAGACGCACCCACGGTGCTCGCACGGCGGGTCCGCGCCCCAAGGTCCACTTGGCCCCAAGTGAGGGGTGGACCCAGCACTCCTGGTGGACACCTCTGCGCCCAGCAAGGACCACAAACTACGGGGCTGGAAACCACGCACGAGGACGCCCCCCGCAGCACCCATCCCGCGTCTTGGCGCAGCCCGGAGACAGAGCCTGTGTCCTCGCATGACAAACGCGCACACTCCAGTTGCTGGGAGGCCCCAGCACAGCATGCATGCCCGGGGCCCCAAGCGTGCGCTCACCTGACTCTCCCGGGGCCGGCGTCCCCCCCTGCTGGGCGTCTTTGCTGCCGCAGCACAAGGAAGACGGGTTCCCAGGGAGCCGTGGAGGAGACTCTGCAGTCACAGTAAGAAGGGGGCCCGGTGTCCTGACGCGTGGCCTCCAAGTGCACTGTCCGCAGGCAGGGCCCACGTGCCCTGAGGTGCACACGCGTGTGAGTGCGTGAGCGCGCGCACACACACACACACACACATGCTCACTCACTGCCCTGAGCCCTGAGCAGCCTCCTCCTCCCTTTGAGCCCGGCCTCCTCCTGACCGGCTGCTTCCCTTTGTCCCCATGGGTCCCGTATGACACACATGCAGTCGTCTCCTGGCTACACTGTCAGCAAGTGAGGGCGGCCCCCCTGCTGTGTTCCCAGGGACACTGCTGCCACAGCCGTGTGACAAGAGCCGAGCTCCAGGCGTCAGGAGAGCAGGCGATGGGCTGGGCGCCCCTGCTCCACACCCCTGCCCAGCGCACCGGCACTGCACCCAACTGGGGGGTCTGTGCAAAGTCAAACAGACACACAGACTCCTGGAAGCGGCAGAAAAAGCCGAAGGTTCTTGCTGTCTACGCGCGGTCACACCCAAGGAGCAGCGAAGACTCTGAGGTGCACAGCCCCGTTCTCTCCTGAGGAAGGGCCCCGGGAACAGAGGACGGGACCAGCCAGGGCCCAGGACGCACCACTTTCCCCGTCCCATCAAGTGGGCGCTTAACCTAAACCTGGGGGTTGACACATGAAAACCTTTGCTCCAAAGCCTCGATCACTGGCTTGTGTGCGTTTATGTAAAATTAGATGAAACTGACGCCCACCCCCGCCGCCTGCCCCTGGCCGCATATGGCGTTCCCACTGGGGCCAGATGCCAGCCCCAGTCTCAACCTAAGCCACAGCCGTGGCAACGTCATGTCCTTAGCCCACTGTGCCAGGAATCGAACCTGCGTCGCCGCGCTCCCAAGACGCCGCCAATCCCACTGCACCACAGTAGGAACTCCGATGCTTATCGTTATTACCATTTTTTCTTTCTTTCTTTTTAGGGCCTCACCCGAGGCAGATGGAGGTTCCCAGGCTAGGGGTCGAGTCGGAGCTGCAGCTGCCGGCCTACGCCACAGCCTCAGTAAAGCGTGGGACCTGAGCCGCGTCCGCCGTCTATACCACAGTTCATGGCAACACCAGATCCTTAACGCACTGAGCACAGCTAGGGATCAAACTCACATCCTCATGGATGCTAGTCAGGCTCCTTTCTGCTGAGCCGCAACGGGAACTCCCTCATATAGAGTCTGTTTCTCACTGCTGCAGTTACTGGCGACCGCGATGCTCCAGGCAAGGCCAGCCTCGCACCCCGGGCAGCTCAGACACCGCCTCAGGCCCATTTTCATGCATCAGGATGTACGAATAGCAGTTCCTGCGTGGCGCAGCGGAAACGAATCCGACTACGAACCATGACATTGCAGGTTCGATCCCTGGCCTCGCTCAGTGGGTTGAGGATCCGGCGTTGCCATGAGCTGTGGTGTAGGTTGCAGACGCGGCTCAGATCCCGCATTGCTGTGGCTCTGGCATCGGCCAGCAGCTACAGCTCCGATTAGATTCCTAGCCTGGGAACCTCCATATGCCGCGGATGCGGGCATAAATGGACAAAAAGATAAAAAAAAAAGGATGTACAAATAAAAAATTTGTATTAACCACAAAACAGCATACAAGGCATACACACACTCAGAGATATTTACTAAAACGAGCATCAGAGCATTTCTTGCCCAACTTTAAAAAATTACATGCATGTTGTTGGAAAGTCATGGATTTCCTTTTAAAAAGTCCTCACAAATCCTATACCCATAGGTGGGTGAGTGATTTTTTAAAGCCCTGTACTTCATGCTTCCCTTTTCTAAAGACAGCGTGTGAGGTACCAAAGTGATTTCTCTGACAAACCCAGCGAGCAGACTGTAGGAGCTTTTCTGCGTGACCTGCTTTGGACTGTGATCTGATGCATACTTACTGCACAGGACTACTATGTGCTCGAGTTATTTTACTTAAAATGGGCAAACTTGGAGGGGGAGGGGGGTTACAGTTGAACGGGGACAGGGTTTCGGTCTGGGAAGATGGAAGCGTTTCTGGAGACGGACGTGGTGACGGCTGCACAACAATGAGACTGTACTTAAAGCCGCTGAAAGTGGTGAAAATGGTAAATTTTACGTTATACATATTTTACTGCAATAAAAACGTCCTTAATAAGCAAAACCAAAATCGCTAGATCTGATTCTCTTCGCCTAAAACTTTTACCTTGTAGGAACAGTTTTAATGAACATCAACTCTGTCACATTCTCTTCCCTTCGTGTCTAAAACCGCAGGAAAATGACTGAGCGATCTGTTCCCCTTGAAGTGAAGATACTGCTGCGGGCGCTAACCTTAAACCCGCTCCGGCTGTAACAACCGCAGCACCGGGATAAACCCAAGATGACAGCCGCCCCTCCAGCCGCGGACCTGCTCTTTGCCTCCGGCTGACCTACGGCCCTTCGCGGTTAAGGCCACACAGAAGTTCACTCCGCCCTGGAAAACAACTTCGGCACTTGCCCTTGGCCGAGACCCAGGCACATCAGCGGCTTCCTAGCAGTTACTAGACACCTGAAACTTCCCGACCCCAGTCCTGCGAGAGCCCGCCTACCTTCCTGAGACGGAGCGGCTGCAGCTTCGGGCGCCGCCGCCGCAGCGCGATCATCCTCGGTCCCGGTCCGAGCCGGCGCTCGCGGCTCTAGGCCTCCCCGCCTCCGCCTCCGCGCCCCGCGCCCTCCTCCGCGGAGGACGGATGTCCGGGGCTGGCAGGGCGAGTCGCAGCCACCACCCCCTCCCCGAGTCCCGCATTCCCGCAGAGGACGTCCCGGGGGCGGCAGGGCCGGTCCAGGTCCCCTGGCCGCGCAGAGGAAGGGCGGAGGAGAAGCTCTGCCCGCACCCATCTCGGATGCGCGGAGCCGCGACAGGCTCCCCCAACCCCCCTGAGTCCACAGTGACCAAGTCCAGGGTTCAAAACTCAGAAACATCAGAGGGGCCGGAGAGGCGGCTGAACCCCTGCCTGCCGTGCACCTGCCACCTGCCACCTGCCAGAGTGGGAAAGGCACACGCGCTCGCACACACACACACACACACACACACACACACACACCGGTCTTCTTGTCTGTCATTTACACAGAACCCAGGAGACACAGGTCAGAGGGAGGTGAATAGAAATGGTGGCTTGTTTTTGCAGGTGACGCTAGGTCAAGAACGCTCACTTATTGTGCAAGGATTGCGTCGTCAGTCCTTTGAATAACCCCTGCACACGTATCACACGCACGCAAAGACACACCTGTCCGCGCACGTGTGTGTGGTGCACACTCTCCCACGTGCACCCTCTCTCTTCACCTACAACGGGAGTGTCTGTTTCTGAATAACAGAAACATCTGCTTTCCTTCCTTGTGACAGCTGAGTCCCCGTGTCGCCTCCAGAACCATCCGCTCTTTGTGGCTGTCGCCTTTATCAGGCTTTGTCCTGGGACACACGCAAGGTACAGCATCGAAGCAAGCTTTGTGCATAGAGCCCAGGTCAGAGGTGGTTCTTTGCTGGTTAAGACGTTCCTTTTTTACGCTCCTTTTTAATAAATAAACAGGCCCTGCCTCTGAAGACCTACACCTGCAATATGAAAAAACTACCAACTACCCATCAGCCTTTTAGATGACAGATAATAGAAGTTAGGGTTAAGAAGGTGGGTGTGCAAATAGATTGGTATAAAATCAGAGGGCATGAAAAGAAGGAATCAAAGACAAAGGGAATTCAAGACTGAAATGGACAGAAACTGCCTCTTCCTTCCTCCAAAATGTTAAAGACGCTTCTTCCAGTCAAACGGAAGTAGTTCAAGTGCAGTTGCTGCGTCTCACGTGGTGGCTCTCCCAGGAAATTTCTTCTTCTAGAACAGCTTCTCTTTGATTCTGCGGCCTCCAGGGCGCAGATACTGTACATTCTCTTTCTCGGACAGGAGAACCAATGAGCATGTATCTAGCCAAGTGAACGCTGCATTTGTGTGTCAGCGAGCACGCGTGTACACACACACACACACACACACACACACACACACACACAATTTCAGAGAAACACATGGACCAGAGCTTCGGAAAGGCACTACCAGGTTCGCCCTCCAGAGGGTGTTCTAAGGCATAATTGTTTTTCTGCTGCTTTCTATTTTTAAAATTTTTCCAATTAAAGTACAGTTGATTTACAGCAATCTGTCCGTTTCTGCTGCACAGCAACGTGACCCGGTCATACATGTCTACACACCCCCTTTCTCATAGCATCTTCCATCATGTTCCATCCCAAGTGACTGGCACAGTTTCCTGTGCTGTACAGGGCCTCAGTGCCTATCCATCCCAACTGCAATAGTTTGCACCCACTAGCCCCAGACTCCCAGTCCACCCCACTCCCCCCGCTTGACCACAAGATGCACTTTTTATTCCCCGTACTTCCCGTCGCTTTTTGCTTCTGGCACGGAACCGTAAAATCAGGAGACGAACAGAGACAATAATCTTCCCATTCTCGCCAGATTTCTCATTCCTTTATTTTGTCTGGGGTGAGGCACGCCCTCATACTCCTAGTCTTAAACCCCCCCTTTTTGTCACATCATCAGAAGCTTAAAAAGAAATCCAGTTCTCCTCACTTGTCCTGAAATTAGCCCGTATCGCACTCCTGTGAAAAGCGCTGGGTCCTAACACCTACATGCCGCTCTCTCAGGGGTCAGCCATCCTTCCTGGAAACACCCTTCACAGCAGGAGGGACCGGCACCCACGGGAGACGAGGACCCACGGCCCAGCCCGCAGTGGCCGCTGCAGCGACACCAACAACAGTGCGGACAGGAGCTCATACACCCTCACGCCGTCCTCCAGGGCATCTGAGGGTCCCGGAGGACGGCTGATCCTGGCTCTGTGGCCCCCAGGAACACTTTGCTTAATTATTGCCACGGTCCTTTGCTTTACAGTACCCAGGACTGACTGACACTTAGGATTTTTACAGAATTTCTGTTGGACGGGGTGGGGGTGGGGGTGGCGTGTGAGGCTCTGATGACATCCCACACCTGTAGGAATACAAACGCAAAGCTTATTTTCACTACCTGCCGCCTATCCGAGTCCTCGCAAAAGATGCTCATGCCACGTGGGAATGTTCACGGCAAAGCCATCAGCAATCTCCAGGGTCCGGCCACTCGGAGAGAGGAGAGTGAGCTCATTTGGGGGCACAGACATCTTCTTAGATTATTTCCCGTGCAGAATAAAATGAAAGGCTTCTCAGGAAAAGGTGTAAACATCAGCTTCTAAGGCTGTAACTACCTGGTCTACTGCCAAGAGGTAAACAAGAAACAACTCAGCAATACTAAAGGTCGGCTCACAAAAGCCGCTCCACGCCGGACAGAGGATGAAGACAGCTGCGCAGAATGGAGACTGCTGCACCTGGCCTGTCTCAGGTGACGGGGACATGAGGTCTGCCCTGTCTCTCCTGGGAGCAGGAAACCAGCCCAGGTTAGTGACGCAAGTCACAGGAACACTGGGAAACAGTTCAGCCCAAAACTGTCATCTTTCCTGCACCACGTACTTGCCTAAATCACTTGAAAAGCAGGCTTATTCTTGTCCTCACCTGGTGGCAGCGTGCCCAGGTGCGGAGCGAGAGAACCGGGTGGGGGGGACGCCAAGGGTCTGACGTCCCAGCCCGAAATTACCAGGCTTTTTGCAACAGTATTTTGAGTCCTCCTAACTGCAATTCAATTCAAACACAAGATTTAAAAGCTAATTATCTCGGGTTTATTCCTTTGGAAAATGCATTAGCAAAAAGATGGGGTCTTTGATCTCCGGTTAAGTCACGGTCACGTTAGATCTAGTGGCTTTGCAACAGAACCCTTTCATTGTTGATGGCATTCAGTGGCGGGTAAACGTAAGTGCGGGAACTGAATGTTGCCATGGTGACCGTGGCAAGAAATTGCCTTTTATTTTATGCCATGGAAAATTGTCATGACAATCTTGGCTTACTCATCTTCCAAATAGATTTTTAAAAGAAATTATTTTGAAAAGCAGCTCTCACTGTTCACTGAATTGTTGTCAGACTGGGTGTCCTTCCCCAGCAGCAGAACCAAAACGCTGCCGCAGTCAGGCCCAGGACGTAGGCCGCCGGCACCACGCAGAAGCATCCATCTCGTGTTTCCGTCAGACTCCGTAACTCAAGGTTGGAGCCTTAGGACATGTCTCCCCTGCAGGACCTAGAATTCCATCCCCTGTCCCCGACCCCGGGGAATCAGACAGACCGTCTCAGAGCCGGTGTTAGATCCGCCCGGTGCTCACACGCCTTTTCTCTTCCCAGGCCGGGGAGCAGGCGGGGGTCAGGGCGGGACCAGGGGCTGAGTCCTCACCGCTGGGTTCCGGAGGGAAAGTGACATTAAAAGGGCACCAGGTCCCCCTCCACCCTCCGCGACCAGCCCCACGATTAGAACAAAGAACCCTGGTGGTTGGGTGGCCAGTGGAGCCAGGACCTCTGAGGACAGCAGCCAAGGTCAGCCTGGCTTGGCGGCCCCCTGAGAAGGACGTGAGCCTCGACACTGTCAGGTCCTGGTCCTCGGTGTTATCAGCCACCACCGAACACCGGCGTCTGTCCCACCTGGGCTAGGACCCGCGCGGGACACCAGGGCTGCGTCCGTGTCTTCATCCTATGCACACGGTCACCCCCACCTGAGGACTCCCCCGGGGGCTGGGGACCCCCTCCCAGGCGGGGAGGGTGGAGGCGGGCCTCCTGGCCCTTTGGGGTTCAGGGACACCTGGTGATGGGTGGGAGAAAGGGCCCCGAAGGAGAGCCCACGGGGAAGAAGCAGGAGGAAGAGGGAGGCGGGGTCTGAGGAGTGAAGGGAGAGCGGTCCACACCACAGACGCTGCTGCAGATCAAGCTGCAAAGGTACCAGAAAACCACGGAGTGGACCAAGCAGCACGGAGCCCACGTCGCTTCCCTATGAGAGTGGTTGTGGTGAAACTGAAGGCAGGAGCGCAGGGCGCAGGTGAGCAGAGAGGGGCGGTGGGAGGGAGAGAAGCGGGCACGGGAGGCCGGGGCGGCGTGGGGCGGAGGGCGGCTGGGGTGGGGCGGGCTGCACTGCACGGCCCCAAGGCCGGGAGCTGGGGGCCAATATTCTTTGAGAAATGCAGTGGAAACCCTTGACCATGAATGAGCAGCTTCTACTAACACGAGGGGAAAGTGTGTGAAAAGAGGCTGGAGACCACAAGTGACAAATACATCTGTGGCCTTATCTTTATGAATATGCATTTGTATAACATTTTACGTACTTCTGTGTCACATGTTTGTGTGTTTCTAGATGTATGTACACGCATGTATGAAAGAAAAATCAAGTCTGCCCCCAAAACAGACTGAAAAACCACATTTCTGCATCTGACTCCCTCTGCCCCACCCACTGGCTATGTCAGCCGTCACCTTCACCTTGTCACCGGCACACGACGAATACACCTGCAAATCCCGAGTCATCTGCTTCGGGGCTCAAGGCAGAAGCAACGGAAGCTTTGACGGAAGAAAACACAGAGAAACCGAAAACCGCACCTTATTCTAAGGCTGCACATCCTCAGAGGACCAGCTCGGTTTCGGACGAAAAGATGGAAGCATGGTCATTACAAAGCAAGACGGAAAGGAGAAACCAGCTCACGCTCCCATTTCAAAATTCTAATCTGAAAGCTGGTTCTGTGCCTCGGCCGGAGGCTTCCTGATGTAAAGGGGTCTCTCGGCTGGGCGTCCGCTCGCCAGGAATTGGGAAAAAGAGGCTGGGGCAGGGCTGATGTCTGAGCACCATTTGTGGAGCGGCCGTCACGTTCCACGCATGTCAGCAGCATTTCAACCAAGTTTCCCTTCAAGGAAGTAGTTGAGTTGCCACCTCATTTAATTGCATATTGAGATATCTGGACAAAAAATAGATTGTTTCACGAATTTTTAGGAACTAAAACAACACACACACACCCTGAAGTCCAGCAGGTGGACAGGCTGGGGGGGCGTGTGGCCTGTCCTCACAGCCGGGCACAGCCCCGGCCTCGCCTTTCGTCTTGGCCCAGGCACGTCTGCCCTCGTCTGCGCGCCGTGGCGCTGCAGCCTGGCCTCAAGCCCCGCAGCCTGACAGCCAGGAGGGGCCTCGCTCCCAGCAGCGGGAGACCCGAAGGAACAATCCCTCTTTCTTAGAAAGTCCCATGGAGCCAATAGCTCTGCACAGGGCAACTCTCTGAAAGGGGCATGTGTGTTCACCCCAAAGCGGTTTTTAAAAAGAGGAGAAAGAGGGCAGGACCCCAAACAGCCCTCGCGGGCGTCTGCTCCGCGGACAGGGAGTGCCCGCCAAGGAAGCACGCTCCCCTCGGAAATTCAGCCTCCGCTGCCCCCTTTCTGAACTGCTTCCTGGAGCATCAAATAAAGAGTGAAGCCGTACTAGAGAAAAAGGGAAAGCAATGGGCTGTTAACTGGAGGCCGCGGCGGCTTTACCAGGTCAAAGACACCACGGACCACGGGCCGTGCCTGCCCAGGGCAGCTCCCGTGACCTGCGTGGGAAAACGCCATTACTTTTCCTGGCGGCTAAGCCTGGGTTTGGATTTCAAACAGGAGACCCTCGGAGGCTCTCAGCTGGTGTAACAGCCTGTTTCACAGCGAGTGTTACAAAGGCACCACAGATACATAAGGAAAGAGAGGGGGAAGTGAACTCTAACTGCTGCTGTCTTGGGGCCCGTTCACACTTTCACGGCGGCACTTGCTCCTGGGCCTTGCCGTGTGAGGTCTGGCTTGCGGTTTTCACCCTGAATACAAGAAGGGATCCCGACCGTCTCATTCAAGGTGGATCTGCAAACATGGCCAAGTGTTCTGGCCACTCAGGGGCTGAGGGTCCTGGAGGGCCCCGGCCGCTGCAGTGCTGCTCTCGGACCCCCTGGAGCCAGCCTCGGAGTGACCGGGCCTGATGGAAACAGCTCTCCCCGAAAAGCTTCCAGTCCCCACGGCGCCTCTCAGGGTCACACCGGCCAGCGCTCCCCAGAGGCCCACATCTCTAGCACACCCGGTACCCAGTCCATCACCCCCAAGACACCTTCTTGTTTTATTTCCTACATTCATTTCTACAACCAAGAGAGAACTGTGCTCGGTTCTGAACTGCCACTCCCGGCTGAGGTGGCCCCTTGGCCCGTGGTTTGTGATGTCGTGTCGGAGGAAAGCTGATTTTTCCTGGAGACACGCCATGACTCACGTGTCCTGCTGCTTCCACACAAAGCCAAATAAAGTTTTGCTAAGAATCGCCAGCGAAAGCTTAACTATTTTTTTCCCGAACAGTCTCCGAACGAGACTGAGAAAACGTTACGAGAACTATAAAAGGGCTACCGCACGCCACTGCGACACAGCCCGTTTTCCGAGTTTACCGGAATTAGGACGCGGCTCAGACAGCACTGCCGTTTGTCTAGTTCCTCCGCTCAAATAATGCGGAGCGCCTCGAGGTGCTGTGGAGCCATGCGTGATCGTCAGCTTTTATTTCTCCTGACTTTTTTATGTCTAATAAGGAAGTCTCATTTACGAGATGGTGGTGTCGAGAACCTATTTTTCAACCAGATTCTTAGTGTTGGGTCGTCAATAAAAGTCCAGCCAGACCCAGAGAGGAGACCCCCAAGCATGTAAAAAGTAGACCCCCAGCATCTAGTGATACGCGCCGTGCACGCGGATGTCAGCGACCAAGTGCAAAATCACGGTCAGTCACAGGCGGGCTTCCCTTGCTCCAGATCAGGGGTCCTGGACCCAGCCGGGCCTCTGGACAGGCCCTGGGGACTCCCAGACCCACAGGGAGTTGCTGAGAAGCCGCCCCTTCTCGGAGCAGCTCCCGGTCTGCACCGGCTGCGGGCGGCCCATCACCTCAAGAGGCCAGCGAGGCTGCCGAGCGTGCGGGAAACCAGGAGAATTTCTGCCTCATGGGGACAGAATGTAGTTTGATGTGTTCACACAAATTAAATAAGCCTGACCGGAAGCCAGGCTCTCTGTGTCCCGGGCGGTCCCCACAGGGAACGGGCCCGTGGTACCTGCCCTGTTTGCGGTGAATATTCCCCCTAACAGTGACAGCTGCCTGGCTTCCCGGTACAGGTAGCGTTACGACCTGCTGGGACCTTGAAAGAAACAAAACACCTCTAAAGCCACCTTATAGAAGTCCTTATTTATAACGTTAGTCTTCCCATCACACAGCCTGAAATATGATCAGAAGTCTAACTCCATCGAAACGACCCATTTCAGGCCTAACTCCTGGAAAAGCTTCGGAAGAGAACCCGAACGCTGCACGCAGTAGGGCCACAGGCAGACCCCGGGGCCGCCCCGCATCCCCGCCCCGTCCTGCGCTGCCGGCCCCTCTGCCGTTCGTAACTCCAGCTTATTGTGGCCGCACGGACCAGGGTTTTAAAGGGAAGGCAGCACACACAGTCACATGTGCTGTATCCCCACGGTCCCCAGACCCAGAGTCAAGCTCCCCGGCCTCAAAGAGAGCAGGACCACCCCGCCGGTCACGCAGGGCAGACCCGGCCGCACAAAGAGGCCGCCGCAGAACCCGAGTTCACGCAGGAGGTCAGCGCTCGAGTCCTACCGGCGGGCCCCCGCTCTCTGAGAGCACACCTTAGGGGCTCCACTACACTCCGGGCGGCATAAGATGACCAAAGAAATTGGAGAAAGCCCTTCGCACGTGGCCTGTTTCCACGCGGCTGGTGCTCGGTGGAGAGCAGTCCGCCGGGTGTCACTTACCTCGACCTCCGCAGCTGCCTTGGCCTCCAGGGAGCGGGGGACGCCCTTGACCTGCGGAAGCAGGGGGGGAAAGCTCCTGTAAGTCACGGGCCGCCACGGCAGCCTCCTCCCCGGGGCCGGTCGCGTGGGCACTCACCGGGCCTGGGAATATTTTAGATCTAAACATAAACCTCCACATGATTTGAAATAATCGGAGGGTCTGCGACCAGCTTTCAGGAAGCCCTGCACTGAGCAAACAGCGAAAGAAGGGAACTTGCAGCCGTTTGTGCAACTGTGACCATTCAGCCCAAGGAAGTGGTGCTGTTCCCATCACCCACCTCAAAAGGCAAAACCGAAAAAAAAAAAAAAGCCACTTGTTAATCTCTGAGGCCCAGCGTGTCACCGAGCGCTGCGGTTGTCGCCAGTCGGCTGGGCTAACGCCCTCCCAGGCCCCGGGTCCCGCAGGAGGGCCAGGCTCGACCCGGCTGCAGGACGAAAGGACTGCAGGCTGGCAACAGGCCAAGGACCCCCGGTCAGAGTTCGTATCAGTTCAGCCTCAGGGTTCGGCCCCGGAACCTGCCCGCGGGGACACCCTCCGCCTTCCAAGCCTTCCTTTGGCCCGAATCGAGTTGCGAAACAACCCCAGGATTTCATTAGCATCGTGGCCCTGGGAAGCGAGGGCGGAAGGCGAGACCGTCCCCCCGTTGCCACCTCAGGGCACTTTCAGTCCCTGTTTCTCTCTCCTCCGCTCCCTCTGCTCTCTGTTCCGAGGCTCAGACCCAGTAAAACGTGCGAGAGGGAAAGCAGCCACATTTCAAAGAACCGCTTTCACCCTCACTTATAATTGTGGTTCGAGTGTCAGGAGACGGGGGGATGGAGCTCCCCAAACACAGCTTGGGGACACCTTCCTGCCGAAGCGGACACTGAAAGGGGGCCCGGCTCCACCTGGAGACAAGCCCCCAGCGGCCTCTGTCTACACTGCGTGACAAAGCGCGGTTATCTGCGTGGCCCAGCTCCACCTGGAGACAAGCCCCCAGCAGCCTCTGTCTACACCGCATGACAAAGCGCAGTTATCTTCGTGGCCCGGCTCCACCTGGAGACAAGCCCCCAGCAGCCTCTGTCTACACCGCATGACAAAGCGCAGTTATCTTCGTGGCCCGGCTCCACCTGG
>PVHT020000085.1:2938658-3030655 GCA_004024745.2 Catagonus wagneri
CTGTCTACACCGCATGACAAAGCGCGGTTATCTGCGTGGCCCCGGCTCCACCTGGAGACAAGGCCCCAGCAGCCTCTGTCTACACCGCATGACAAAGCGTGGTTATCTGCGTGGCCCCGGCTCCACCTGGAGACAAGGCCCCAGCAGCCTCTGTCTACACCGCATGACAAAGCGCGGTTATCTGTGTGGCGCCGGCCCCTTCCCGCTCCCAGCACCGGATGCATGCTTGGAACAGCCGGGAGTTGCACAAATTCTCTGATCCAGAAACCAGGGCACCTGGGACAGAACTGCCGCCTCCCAGTCCCTGTGCCACGTCCCAGTCGCTGCCAAGGCTGAGCGCAGCTCCGGGCTCCACTGTCCTTGCTCCACGTCCCTCGGCTGGACGGTGCCGGGTAAAGGCAGGGACACACTTCCTCCACCTGATTTTCTACTTGTTCGTGCAGCTCGCGCGGTCGGGGGTCGGTAACGGGGTGAACGTCTGAGGACTCTCCCTGCGCGGCGCTGCTGCCCTTCCTTCTAGGGGACCAAGTCCACGTAGTCCAGTGAGAGGGACCCCGCCGCGCTCAGCCCTCCCTGGCTGGCAGGGGCGTGACCTGGGCCCCGAAATCCTGTGGCACAGCGCCCCCCAGAGTCGGGCTCGACACCCAGGCGGGGGCTGGGGAGCAGGAGAGGCCCATCCAGGGCAGGGCCGCCCACCCTCTCTGAACCGAGAGTCACTCTGCAGACGCTCAGAGTCTGGAGTTCGTGCTGTCAACCAGGAAATGGGCCTGACGAGGATGGAACCAAAGAGGGCGAGAAAGGGGTTCCCGTTGTGGCTCAGCAGGTTAAGAACCTGACATAGTGTCTGTGAGGACACAGCTTCCTTCCCTGGCCTCGCTCAGTGGGTTAAGGATCCGGTGTTGCTGTGATCTGTGGCATAGGTCACAGGTGCGGCTCAGATCCTGAGTTGCTGTGGCTGTGGTGTAGGCTGGCACCTGTAGCTCAGATTCGACCCCTAGCCTGGGAACTTCCATGTGCCGCGGGTGTAGCCCTAAAAAGAAAAGATGGCAAGAAAGAGCGTCCTACTGAATTTCAGCACCTTTGGAGTCAAACCTGCCAGAAGCCACCTCTTTTCAATGACAGGAGCACATTAATTGCCAGTTTGGCTTAAGCCAGTTTGGTTTGTGCAACTTGAAGAAAGAAGGTGAGATCTAATGCCGCATGAGTGACGTGTTCACAAATAAACGCTCAGAGCGAGAAACGGGGATCGCCAGAGAACCACAACACCATGCATTCGCCCCACCTTCCCCAGCCCCCGCCAGCCCCCAACGACCACCTCCCACGGGGAGCACGGCCCTGCCATGAAGCCCCAGGCTGCGCATGCGGGGTTCTCAAGTTGCTAAACTTTGCGTATTCCCTCCTTTGGAACCACAAGTCCTCTTTCTGGCTTATTTTCTGGGTCCCCACCTTGCAGATAAGACTTAGAGATGTGAACAGGAGAATCAGGAGTGACTCAGAGATGCCGGAAAGTTTCTGCAGCTGGGCTACCCCTCAGCCCCTTCCCCCCCGTCCCCCCACTCCCCCCACCAAACTCAAACCCGGGCGGTGGGGGGGTGCTCTGCCAACTCCTACAGTGACGCCCCGGGTCCCTCCAGTCCATTCCATTCCCGGGTGTGTGGTGTGGTGGAAGGGAAGGGACACCCCAGATTCCCGCCCCCCACCCCTGGCAGCAGGCGCTGGCGGCAGGTGAGGGGGAGACAGAGCGGCCATGCGGAGGAAAGGGCGCTGACGTTTCCACACTGGGCTTTTCCATCTGGCCCAGGAGGGAATCCCGACGCTAAATCAGGCCGCTTCTCACTCCTTCCTCTTCCCTGTGTCCATCCCGTCACGTGCCTGCGACCGCATCCTTGTCAAAACACATCCAGTGTGACTTCAGCACCATCCCCGGCTGCACCAGGGGAGAAACAGAGCTAGAGTGAAGGCGCTGTGACCCTCAAACGCGTGGGCTGAGCTCAGGTGCACTTTGTGAAGAGGGAGCTTGCCCACCTCGCTGCGGGAGACCACACACAAGGGCACGCAACGGGTGTTGTGTTCTGTTGAGTTCTGTTGTCAGAAGCTTCTAAGACAAACTGTCAATGACCATTTTGGGAAAAAAGAGAGCTCGAACGTTTCTTAAAGCTCTAGAAAGCAATCTGCGCTGGGGACACACGTGAGAGGCACGTACTGCCATCACCACTGTTTTGGAATTTTGAATCTGGATGACAAAGCTTTATTTGATCCTTGGGGGTCTTTTAATAGTGGCCTTTACGCGTACAAAGCTGACAATCCAATTTCATGATACAAGAGGGGCCAGGCTGACTCCCAGAGGCCCTGCGCACTGGAAGATTCTGTGCACAGCCCTCCAAAGCTGAATGTAGGCAGCTAAGCTCTTGTTTCCTAAATGAAATTGGTGCATGGGACCGATTCTAGGAGGGCTGGGTCCTTGCAAGCCATGACTTGGCTGGAGCATCGCCGATGTTTTCAGGTAACAGATGTGCCCAGACTGACCGCTACTGATCTAGCGGAGGTTGAGACCGGCTGCCCCGCCGCCCCAGCGGGCACTGCTGAACTTCCAGGAGACGCACTAGCAGTGAGGCTGGCGCTCGGGCTCGGGGGCGGCAGACTAGTTTGTTTCCCCAGCATCAGGCGCTGGACAAGTCACTTGACCACCGGGCCTCAGTTTCCTGGTTTGCAGAGTTGAGGAGAGGCAGCACCTGCCACCTGGGGGAGCTGGGAGAAGCGAGCTGGACATTTGAGGCACCCAGCCTGCAGGAGCCTCGGGCCACAGCGACATTGGTGATGATGTAGGGAGATAAAGGGGCCCCCACGTGGAGTAGAGGGGGTACCTAAGGCAGCCGGCGCTTCCCTGATCTCAGGGGTCTCTGAATAGACCTAAGGGTCATTTATTCCACCTGCCGAACTGGTGAGGGTGGAACAGCAAAGGAGAAACAGCAGGGGGCGCCAGAGACACCTGCACAAGGACCGAGTCCAGCCGGACCGGAGGCCGCACTGGGCACGGCCGGAACCCTGCCCTACAAGTCAACTGAGGGGTCTGCGGCTTGGAACCACCTATAAACTGCCGAAACAGTTGGGACGTTGGACTCATCGCCGTTCTTCTGCGGTACACACACACACACACACACACACTCACACAGACACACAGAGCTACACACACACACCCCTACACACACCCCGTCTGCAGCGGGGCCGCGGTTCCCGGGTTGGGGGCGGGGGTGGATCTGTGCATTGCTTCCCGTCCCCAAGCCGCGTCGATAGCGCGGCTCCCGCCGCCCGACCTGCGTCGCCCGCCACGAGGGGGCAGCAGAGGACGCGCCCCGGGAAGCTCCGGCCCGGCGCGCGCACCTGCTCCAGCACAGCCTCGCTGCTGCGACCTTGCTGATGCGCCGGGAATAAGGTGCCCCCGTCACCAGCGCCGACTGTAAGCAAGGCGGCGCTTGTTTTCCTTTCGAGACTCTCCTCTCCCCCTCCTCCCGGGCCCTAAAGCTCCAGATATCCGAGGGCTGTCTGGGTTCTTCTGGGCTTTAAAGGGTTAACACGTGAGTTATTATCAGCCAAGAAAACAGCCCTCTTTGGCGGTTTGCTGGTTTCTGGGCTGTGCCCTGTGTCCTTTCCAGATAAAACCAACCGAGGGGGTGTGTGACCAGCCCCAGGGGAGGTCAGGCCTTAGTGGCGCCGGGTGCTCCTCCCCGCGGCTCCCGGCCCTTCCCCTCCTCCCTGGGGTCTGGGCCGCGGAGATAAAAAGCAGGTGGAGAGCAGCTCGGGGCACCTCCATCCCGCGGCTGCAGACAGAGATCCCCGAGGGCCATCACACTGTGCACGCGGAGACGAGGGGGAACAAACGGAACGTGGCTCAATGAATAACTGCGGTGTAAGAAGGAGGGAGGAGGACGAGAGCCCACAGGGGCTCCAAGACGGAGACCAGGGGCTGGGCCACCACCCGGGTGCCTTTCCGTTTCTGCAGTTTAGCTTTTTTTTTTTTTTTAATTTATGTATTCTTTCTGAATTGAGGTGAATTTCCCATAAGATTAAGCACTTGAAATGTACAGTTCGGTGGTATTTAGTGCATCCGTCCTGCTGTGAAACCATTCCCACTCTCCGCTTCCAAAGACTTTCATCCCTTCCAGAGAAAACAGGCAGCCACTCCTCGCGCCCGCCCCCCAGGCCCTGCCTGGCCCCCAGCCGTCCACGCTCTGTCCCTATGGGTTTAGCCACTAAAAGTCTCTTATTAACGGAATCAGACTGAGAAAATAAGTAAAGGAAACCTCATTTTATTTTATTGCTTTTTAGGGCTGCGCCCGTGGCATATGGAGGTTCCCAGGCTAGGGGTCAAATCGGAGCTACAGCTGCTGGCCTACACCACAGTCACAGCAATGCAGGATCCGAGCCACATCTGCGACCTACACACAGCTGACAGCAACGTGGGATTCCTGACCCACTAGAGCGAGGCCAGGGATCAGACCCGCATCTTCACGGATACCAGCCGGATTCCTTTCCACTAAGCCAGGACGGGAGCTCCAGGGAAACCTCATTTTAAATGAAGCTGGACAGCCCTGAGGGGGGGGGGCGCTCTCATGCCCAGGACACTCATGCAGTGGGAAGAAGGATGATAATTATTTTGATGAGAGAAAAACAGGAAGTCCCCTCCCCGCCCCTGCGACACGGCACGTGGTATTGTTTGCAGCCAATGAGAAGCCACCGGACCCCAAACTCCAGTTCTTCTCCCCAGTTTCCTCCTAAAACGTAATACAAGCGGCCATGCCCTTTGCTCGTTCGGACTTGGCCCCAGATGGAAAGAGGCCACTCTGGATGCCGATTCCATGGGAAGGCACCGGCGTGTGCTTTTCCAGGACTTGAGCAGAAAACTCACCGGGGGGGGGGGTGTTCTTCCTAAATTAGGCCTAAAAATATTGTTTTGCATAAGACCTCCAAGGTGTAAAGTAAGCACTTAATGTAAAAAAAAAAAAAAATCCAGATTCTTTAATCCAATAACTTCTAGGAGTTTATCCGAAGATAGAGACTTATGTAAATGGATGTTTATCACTGTGTATTTTAAAATTATGGTGAGAAATTGAGCACTGACCAAATACTAAACAAAGAATTGTACAAATAAAATATGGTACAGCTACATGATGGGAGCGTCTATAGTTGTCAGAGTAATAAGAATTTGGGGGGAAATTTTTAAATGTTAAGAAAACATACAAAGTATGATTTGGTGTTGGCAAATTGTATAAACGGGGTGGTGTAAATATGGAAACATAGGCAGATGCTGATTTGAGGTGGTGACGGGTGTGGATGTGTGACGACACATGTGGAGACAGAAAGGCGCAGGAAAAAAGGCCAGGAGATGAAGACACACACTTGCTACTATGAGTGACTATCTGCTTTGCTACATTAAGGTCATTTTTTTATTCACGGCCACACCTGCGGCATACGGAAGTTCCAGGGCTAGGGGTCAAATCAGAGCTGCAGCTGAGGCCTACGTCACAGCCACGGCGACACCACATCTGTGCCACGTCTGTGACCTACACTGCAGCTTGCGGCAGCACTGGATCTTTAACCCACTGAGCAAGGCCAGGGATTGAACCTGCGTCCTCATGGAGACCATGCCTATAAAGCAGTAGATTCCTTTTAAATCGAGGGAGAAAAGAAACATATGTTCTGCATATCTATAAAACATTACAAACCCCTCTTTGGCTTGTCAGCACCTTAAAGTCACAAAGCCAAACCATCTGGGATAGCGAGAAGTCTGTAGTCCAAGGAAACCTGCAAACCCCAAGTGTGTTTTCACTTATCTTGCTATTCCATCAAACGCTTTTATCATTATAACAGGAAAATGTTGTCTTTAAATTAAAAGACCACAACACAGACACACATCAACGGCTCAGACCCCCAAACCCTGTAAATACAAGACACCAAAACTGGTTGCAAGGGACACGGAACGTGCCACGTGGCATTAGGGAGCTGCCCCCCGGCAGGAAGCCTCCTTCCCCTGGTCCTTATTTCCTGTCATAGCCCAAGCGTTGGTGTAATGATTATTTTAAGCTGAAGACATCTTAGAGTCAACAGATGCAGAAAAAGGCCTCTCAGAGCTTCCCTTACCTGCCTGGAAGCAGAGACTTACGAGGAATTAAAACAGCTTCCCCTTTCAGGGCACCCTGTGTTCCCGGGGGAGAAACCAAGACACACGCGCCCCGTGAAGCCCTCTCCGGGGAGTCCACGGCCCCATGAAGACGGGCCGGCACCACACCTTGAGAGGAAGACGAGAACACACGCTTCCCCTGAAGACCCATTCGCCTTCCCGAGCAGACCTGTTCGCTCCCCACAGGGGCCCTTTCCTCTGGGTTGGTACCGAAGCCCGGTTTCTAACAACTGCCCGGAATGACTCGTCTCTGACCACCGGCCCGCAGCCTCGCCGCCTTCCTGGGTGAGCGCCCGCTTCTCCCGCCGCGCTGTCTCCCGTCGGTCGACTCCGCAGCCCCCGCTGTGCGCACCGCAGCGCGGCGCGGCCTCCGGCCCGGCCCGCAGCCCACTGGCCAGGCCCGCACGCGGTGCGGTTTGGAGCCCGCGGGCCTCGAGCCCAGGCTAACCAGCGGTAGCACAGCTTACTCCGTCCGGACAAAACTAAGGAGGAAACGGCCCCGCGAGGGAAAAGCCGCCTCCCGGACACGGGCTCCGCCGCCGCGCCTCCGCCCCCTGGCTCGGGCCCACCCGCCCGCACGTCTGTGCATCGGGAGGGTGGCTCACGGGTCCACCTCGCCCTGGAGGAGGCTGCTTGAGCTGAGCCGGCATCAAACCACTGGTTAAACGGAACTGCGTCGGCTTCCAGCCGTGCGGCCCCGTCTCCACCGCCGGGGAGTTCATGCTGCTGGACCGCTTCACTGGCCTGATGGAGCCGACTGTTACCTCGTGGGCAGGTGGCCTCCGGCATGCAAGCTGCCCGCCACCACCTGACAGGCAAGCCCGGGACAGCTGCATAAACACCAGGGGTGTGTCCGGGCCCCTAACTACTAAACGTAGGCAGCTGGCTATTAGGATTCGGTCCCCACCGCAGCTCACGGGCAGAATCTGGAATCCTGGTGCCAGCAGAGGGCAGCACTGAGCTCCCCGCGTCAGCCTGTCTAACGCAGCAGGTGCCTGGCTCTCCTGAGGCTGTGCTCAGACCCCGCACTCGCGGCCAGGAAGACCCCCCCCCCACTGGTCCTCAGGCCCAGTGAGCGGACCGTCAAAGACCTTCCCAGGAGGGTGTGGAATAAACACTTCGAAAGCAACGGCTGATAACGCCCAGGCCCTCGGCTCTTTTCTGAGAGTGCCGGCCAAGAACCCCTTCTCGCCTGCCTTTCACAGCCTCCGCGTCCCCTCTCCAAGAGAAAGGCACGCCTCGCACCCTCCCAAGCCCTCCCAGTGCCAGGCAGAGTCCCGGCCTCCGATGAACGAGGAACCAGGCCTCTAGCAAGTCTGACAGTTTCCAGTTCTTGGCTTTCAATAAAGTTGAAGGAGAGCTTATTCACATTTTCAGCAGACGGAGCTTTAAAAATAATCTTCTGTAACAATCATAAGGTGATTTTTTTGGCATTCAGCTGGGAATGAGCTAGAAAAATCCAGTGGTGTTATTATAACAGCTCCCTTTCCATTCCCACCTTTTGTTCCCCTTGTGTGACCACATGCTCTTAAGGATGAAGACTGGAGAAAGCTGCCTGGCCCTGCCCGTGCAGCGCGCCACGGCTGCGCGAACCTGGGCACTGCCCGCATCACTCACGTACCTGGAATCTCCCGTCATTTTACTTGTTATATTCAGTAATTGTCCATTTTTTACAACAAAAATAAAGCAACGGGACCGAGTTAAACTTAAAAGCTTTTTTTTTTTTTTTTTTTTTTGCCTTTTGTCATTTTATGGCCGCGGGTTTATAGCCGCACCCGCGGCATGTGGAGGTTCCCAGGCTAGGGGTCTAATCGGAGCTGTGGCCACCGGCCTTCGCCGCAGCCACAGCAACGCAGGATCCGAGCCGCGTCTGCAACCTACACCACAGCTCACGGCAACGCCGGATCGTCAACCCACTGAGCAAGGGCAGGGATCGAACCCGCAACCTCATGGTTCCTAGTCGGATTCGCTAACCACTGCGCCACGACGGGAACTCCTAAACTTAAAAGCTTTTGAACAGCAAAAGAAACCATAAAAAAAGACAATCCACAGAACAGAAGGAAATCTTTGCAAAAGCAGCAACTGACAAGGGAGTCATCTCCAAAACATACAGACATCTCAAACAGCGTTTTGTTTAAAAACAAAAAACAACCCAATAAAAAGTGGTCAGAAGAACTAAACAGACATTTCTCCAAAGAAGACAGGTGGCCAAAAAGCACATGAATAAGTGCTCAAGATCACTAATTATTAGAGAAATGTGAATCAAAACTACAAGGAGCTACCGCCTCACATCGGTCAGAATACCCATCATCAAAAAGTCTACAAGTGGAATTCTCTTGTGGTGCAGCAGGTGAGGATCTGGTGCTGTCACTGCAGCAGCTTGGGTCACTCCTATGGCGCAGGTTCGATCCCTGGCCTGGGAACTTCTGTGTGCCACGGGCATGGCCAAAAAAAAAGTCTGCAAATAGCAAATGCTGAAGAGGGTGTGAGAAAAGGGAACCCTCCTACACTGTTGGTGGCTATGTAAATTGGTACAACCACTGTGGAGAACTTATAACTATATATAGAACTATCATATGATCTAGCAATCCCACTCCTGGGCATACATCGGAAGAAAACCATAGCTCAAAAAGGTATACGTACCCCAGTGTTCACTGCAGCACTATTTGCAATAGCCAAGACGTGGAAGTAACCTAAATGTCCACTGACAGATGAATGGAGAAAGAAGATGTGGTGCACATACACAGTGGAATATTACTCAGCCATAAAAAAGCATGGAAGCATGCCATATTCATTTGGATGAACCTAGAGTTTCTCCTACTAAGTGAGGTCAGACAGACAAAGAGAAACATCCTGTGAGATCACTAATATGTGGGATCCAAAAAGAACGATATGGAGGGGCTTGTTCACAAAACAGAGACTCAAAGATTTTGAAACCAAACTTACAGTTACCAAAGGGAAAACTCTGGGGGGATAAAATAGGGGGTTGGGACTGACACATCCACACTACTACATACAGAATGGATGAGTAACAAGCAGACCTGCTGTATCACACAGGGAACTCTACTCAACACTCTGCAGTGACTTGCCTGGAAAGAGTCTGTAAAGGAGTGGATGTAGGTATCTACATAACTGAATCATTCGCTGTCCCCCTGAAACTAACTCAGCATGGTGAGTCAACTAGACTCCAATAAAACGTTTTAAAAAAACAAGTATCCACTTTTAAAGTATTTTATTTTACTCGGGTATGTATCAATAATTATTATAATAATTCTCAAAGAACTTAACAGAGGCTTGTGGTTACAGAAAATTTTAAAATCAATGTCAATTTATGAACAGATTTTTTTTTTCTGTAAGAATATAAGGTGATGAATAAAAGACTTTAAAGCAAGTATCCACATATATCACATCAGAATTATATTCTAAGGGGTAACAGGGATGGAAATTCCAACTCAAGGAGGAAAAAGGAGTCACAAAAAATGTTTGCCTGTTCAGAGAAAAGCATTCTCATGTATTTTTTTTCAAGGGGATGATTTTGGGGAATCAAATCGCTGTAGCACCTAGATTCCAAGGGGAAACACTTAAGAGTGTTGCAACAGTTTTGTTCTGAAACATCAACATTTTTAAATGTCAGAAGATAGCCCCTTGGTAGCTAACAAAATTTATTTTTAGATGCAAATCTTATTCTATTTTTAGTTGAAATACAGGTGATCTAAAACGTTATGGAGTTCCCGTTGTGGCTCAGCGGGTTATGAACCCAACTAGTATCCATGCAGATGCAGGTTCAATCCCTGGCCTCGCTCAGTGGGTTAAGGATCCAGCGTTGCCATGAGCTGTGGTGTAGGTCGCAGATGCAGCTCAGATCTGGAGTTGCTGTGGCTGTGGTGTAGGCTGGTGGCTGTGGCTCAGATTTCACCCCTAGGCTGGGGACTTCCATATGCTGCAGGTACGGCCCTAAAAAAGAAAAAAATAATAATGATAAAGTTGTGTTAATTTCTGCTGCACAGCAAAGTGACTGAGTTGTACATAATATATGCATTATTTTTACTCTTTTTTTCCAGTAAGGTTTATCAGAGGATACTGAACACGGCTCGCTGTGCTATGGAGTAGGATCTTGTCGTTTATCCTTTCTATAAATAACAGCATCTAGACGCAAATTTTCAAAGGCCACCTGGGGGCTGCCCCTCATGCACAGCTGAGGAGACCCCTCCGTCTGCCCGGCAGGGGTCTGCGCAGCAGCGGCCGCTCCTGGGGAGCCGTCAGGTACTTGCTTTGCTTCTAGCAGCCGGGCAGCCTCTGGAGCGCTGAACTCACCTGGAAAACAGAGCCCTGCTTCAATTAGGCCGACTCCTTAGGAGTTCTAGAAAATGTTGTCAGTCGGAGGCTCATCTGAGTTCCAGAGGAGAACCAGCTCAGGTGCAGTGGGGCGCCGCAGAGCAGGCGGTCCGGAAGAAGGTTTTCAGCGACTTCGCACATTTGCGGCAGCGCCTGCTGGGGGTGGGGGAGCGGCCCGGCTGTCGGCAGGTTCGGGGACACCCCGGTCCCCTGCTAAAGGGGGAGCTGTGTCTGGTTTTTACGAGGTGGAGGCTGGGGAGGGAAACAGCCCGCCCCACCCGCCACGGCACACGTGCACCCGCCTGTGCACCTGGGAGCCGGTTCAAGGCCAGGGCCTTGACTTCATCGCCCGTCCAGGGAAAGCACTTAATTTCGTGCGAGGCGCTGGCGGCGCGGGCCTTCAGTCGGCCCTTCGTCGCAAAGATGGATAATGTCAAACAACTGAAGGAGGGCTCCTCACTTCAGCTTTTAAAACAGGAAGACTCCAGAAGGAGTAAACTCCACAAAAGGAACGGGCTAAATGCCAAAGTCTTAGCTCTAAGAGAAACGAGAGTAGAACCGAGAAATTCTCGAGGCTCTCACGGGGTCAACCACCGCCTCCGAGGAAGTAAGAAGACAAAGCGATTTCAGCCATGGCAGCAGCACTTTCATGATTTTCCAAAAGCGTTGCCCTCGGTTTTGTAATAATTCAAGGGCACGTTTTTCAAGGACACTTATTTGTGACTTTTAGAGAAATTCAAAGCATTTAAAAAGATCTGATATGCTAGACTTGTGAGAAGCATAATTGATAAAGTATTCGTAAAACACAAAGGACCCAGAGAAAAAAGAGACGTGGACTAGAAGGGGGAGAAACAAAGGGAAAAGAAAGGTTTATACGATTTTTTTTTTTTTTTTGGCTGTACCCACAGCATGTGGAAGTTCCTGGGCCAGGGATCGAACCTGTGCCACAGCAGTGAACAACACCAGACCCTTAATTCACTAAGCCACCAGGGAACTCCCATATGATTTTTAACGAATCCAATTTTTCTTATTATTCTTTTCAACTCTTAAACACTAAAAATATTGTATCTGTCACATACAGTCATACACATAATTTTACATCAAGGAGTATATATGATGCAAACTAATATTTTGAGAAATCAAATTAAACTTAGGTTTTATTACTTATTAGTTGCATAATAGTTTAAAACTGATTAGACAAAAAGGATTAGGAGGAAAATTATTTAACAGTCTTAAAGGTGTGTAACTTCAAACAGCAGTAGGGGAGGGATTTCAGAAAAAGTTTTTTAAAACCTCTCCCTATTCATCAGTGAACACAGATGAGGAGCGACTTAGTTCTGCCTGCCTGCAGGGGCCCTTTATTCTAACTTATTCACACATCCCCCAAAAAAAGTACTATAAAAACTGACTAAATAATAAAGTAAGATTTTAAAATAAGACCCAGTTTTAGATTTTGGAAGATCTTGAATGCTCAAAACAAGGTAGAATCTGACACCAGGAGACAGGGACCGTCTCACAGCAAAGCCGCTGCCTCCACTGGGTGACACTGGGTGCCAGGCTCCGAACTGGATACAGCAAACGCCCCCAGCTCCCAGACGGAGAAACCGAGGGCGGGGATCGGGAGGTCGACCCGGGCGTACCCAGCCCGCCAGACGGTGCCCTGGGGTAAATCACACCAGAGCCGGGCTTCAGCGGGGCTGGGAGACTTTATTAAGAAACAGAAAATTAGACAAGCCACCTAATCAGTAAAAGCAAAAAAAAATTTACTTATGTTTAGCCATAATTTAAACTGCTACTTAAAATATAGTTACCAGGTTTTTTTGTTTTGTTTTTTGGTTTTGTTTTGTTTTTAAGGATGCACTGGAGGCATATGGAAGTTTCCAGTCCAGGGGCTGAATCCGAGCTGCAGCTGTGGCAACACTGGATCCTCTAACTCACTGCACCAGGCCAGGGATCGAACCCACCCCTCCACAGCAACCAGAGCCACAGCAGGCAGATTCCGTTTTTTTGTTTGTTTGTTTGTTTGTCTTTTAAGGGCCACACCCACTGCATATGGAGGTTCCCAGGCTAAGGGTCGAATCAGAGCTACAGCCGCTGGCCTACACCACAGCCACAGGAATGCCAGATCTGAGCAGTGTCTGCAACTTTCACCACAGCTCACGGCAACGCTGGATCCTTAACCCACTGAGCAAGGCCAGGGATCGAACCCGTGTCCTCATGGATATTAGTCGGGTTTGTTACCGCTGAGCCATAACGGGAACTCCTGCAGTTGGATTGTTAACTCCCAGTTACCAGTTTTAAAATGATTATCTCTGTGACAAACAGTGATAAACAGTAGACAACGTTTATAAAATGATGAAATGAGACCAAGCTGAACAATTTTTAAAACCTACATTGATGGTATGTCCTTTCTTTTAAGCAATACTCTTTAAATACTGGTATTAAATCTGTCTCATAGGCCCTGAGTTGTAAAAATTAAGCCTTAAAAAAAGAATAGAAAAGAAAAAAAGACTGTCCAGAAACGGAGCCCCAAAAAATTATTGTGAAGTTTGACTAAATATCTTCCAAAAGGAAAATCAAAAGTCTTTTGAGAAACGAAGCTCCCACCGAGGACACGCAGGAGTCGTGGCGACATGGGGCGGGGGCGGGGCTTGTCCTGAGCAGCCGGCAGACTGGGCCCGAACTGCTGGCCCGGCCAGGACCACCGGGCGCCGGCTCGTCTGGATTTCCGCACCCTCACGCCCCACACTCAGACCTTCCCGCAATCGGGGCCGGAGACCGTGGGGAGGGGTCTGGTCCCTCTTCTGTGCTGTTCACAGTCACCGGGAGTGAACAGCTGAGAAGCACATGATGCTTTAACTTGTACGAAGTCTGGAAACTGCCCTCAATTTTCCATACCTGCATTTCTAAGACATTTTCTAAACTTCAGACATGGAAACTCCTGTGGGCACAAGCGAAAATGGCTGAAAATTACTTCTAAGAGGTGAGAAGAGGCTGAGGGCGGTGCTGCTGCAAAACCGCACAGAGATCGCTGTGGGGTCTTCAGTCCTGCTCAGCCTGGGAGGGGCAGACCCCAGCTGGGGTCCTGCGGGCCCGCCCCACACAAATATGAGCCTCTGAAAATTGTCCGCTCAGGTTCAGACTCCTGTCAGGTTTCCGAAGTCTCTGAAGATTATGGTTGTTGATTCAACTATGCTTGCTGATATCCATCGCTGGTTTTTATTTCATTTTTTCTTTTTGGCCACCCCACGGCATGTGGAGTTCCCAGGCCAGGGATCAGACCCAAGCTGCAGTTGCCACTTGAGCCGCAGCTGTGGCACCAAGGGACCCTTAGCCCACTGTGCCAGGCCGGGGATCGAACCTGTGTCCCAGCGCTCCCAGGATGCAGTAGGGGTCCCTGTGCACCACAGCAGGAGCTCCCATCGTTGGTTTTTAAAAGTTAAGCACTACACTGTGTAATAACAAAAAGACCGAGATCCTATACAGACCTGAAAATAAACTGTTAGTAAGCTGCAGTTGGCACTAAGGCCTCCTGGCTGAGGTAAACAATAACCCTCAGTCCATAAAAACAAAGAGCTCTACGAGAGGCCCGGGCACCACCCAGAGCGTTGCGTTTACCTCCGCAGAAGGGTCCTCTGTTGTGTGTTTTACCCCTTTTTTGTTGTTATCCATTAACTTTGCAGTCTCCACCAAGGACACCAGCACGCTGTGCGCACTCCAGGGCCCCGAGAGCACAGACAGGCCATCCTGGCCTCGAGCCCAGCAGGAAGGGCGCTTGCAGCTTCCACGGGGCAACCATCCCCAACACTCCCGGGCAAGTTTCTAGACTCCTGAGCCCCCCCACCCCGCGCCATGAGCGCGCCCCCCCACCCCACCCCGCTGTGTGCTCCACCCCTTTCTGAATTCGGCCAAGTCTCCACCTTCAAGTCCTCCCAGCTCCCCAGGACCTCGCCCTCAGCCAGGCCGCTCTCCATGGTGCTGGATCAGGCCCCACCTGTCCCGGCACCTGGATCATTCCCTCCCTGAAACCCTTCTCACTGAGCCTTGGGCACCAGAAACTCCACCACCACCAAACCCAACCTTTCAGAAAACGCCCTTGGCTCTGGCCCCCGCATGTGCTCACAGCAGAACCCCTCCCCCGTCACCCGCCCCATGACCCAAGCAGCCGTGCTCTGTCACATGCATGGGCGCAGGACTGTCCCAGCACAGGGACCAGAGTGACCCAGTGGGAACACAACTTGGATGTCCCACAAATTTCCATCGGCCGAGCTGCACCCGTCCTCCCTGTGGTCTGGATGGGCCCCCCACCTCCCCGGCCCACGGGTCCCCGCCGGCATCCTCTCTGACGCTGCGCCAGCCTCGCCGGCTGTCCCTCTGCTCCTCACCGTCCCCAACCGGCCAGCGCTGTCCCGTCTTCCTAGCGTAAAGCTGCTGGCCGGCTCCCGTCCTCACCGCCTTCAGTCTTTCCAGGCTTCCGCGACCGGGCTGCTCCCGCCCCTGCCGGCCCGCAGCACCGGCACCTCCCGCTGGCGTGACAGCCACGGTAGCGCTGCTCAGCCCTCCTGCTGGGGGCATACGGGACCCTCACCCGGCTGCTGCCCGTCAGGGTCTCTTTCTGGCCTTACGCTTGCCCCCCAAAGCAGGGGTCAGGCCTGCCTCATGCCCTCTGCACCCCCCCATACACCCCCGGAGTGTCTAACCCCGTGCTGGCCCCGTGGCTGTGGGAAAGCTGAGCAGCACAGAAAGGGGGGTCAGGTTCCAGCATAGCTTCCCCGCGGGATGACAGCAGTCCTTGAAGATCAAGTGCCAAAAGTGGAAAATGAAACTGTGAGCTCGCAGAGGGTGAACGAGCATCTGGTCTACCCAGGAGTACCTTTCTGTGACTCCAGAATGGAGATGTCTAAATGAAAAAAGTCCCCCAAAGCTGAAGCCATGAGGCGAAAAACAGAAGTGGCCCCGATAACATCAACTCTGCAATTTTGACTCATTGAAGGATTAGGACATAATTCAATTTTTAAAACAAGAGACTAAAATCAAGAATAAATAAGGTCAGCCTTCAAATCCAAAGGAAAAGACAAGAATTTAAACGCAGAAATGAGAGAAAGATATGAATGGGCGATTCTCAGCAGAAAAAAACCCAAGTGGAAACGGAGCCTGTGATGAGGCTGTGAGAACTCTTAATTAGAGAGACACAAATTAATCAACAAGATGCCACGTGCAGGGCGTGGTGAAGCGGACGCCGGGCAGCGCCAGGGGTGCAGACAGGCGAGGCTGGGGGGCGCTTCTGGCAACACTCACCCAGGGGAGCCCTGTCCATCCGAATCGCACGCAGACGTCTCCACACACTAGAGCTGGTGGTAAATAAGCCAGTCCCGCCCAGAGCAAGGCTGACCACCAGCTGGGGGAGGTGTGTTGGGGGAACCGCGCCCTGTGTGTGCAGCAACAGATCAGGGTGGCGGGGGGCTCTGGGCCCTCCAGCGCTCCTGACGGGTAAGGGGGCCGGCAGGCGGGCGCAGGGCTCCCCCTCACAGACCGCCTGTGCTGATGAGCCTCCCCACACGCTGGGAAGAGCGGCTCCGGGCGGCCGGCGACACGCGCGGTCGTCCTGAGCACCGTCCCCCGGTCCTCCCTCCCCGAGCAGGAACACCCCTGACCACGGCCGGGGGGCTCCCTAGTTAGCAGCTCACAGTCGCAGGACAGTCACCCCCCACCAGCTATGAAGCAGTGGCACCTGTCGTAGATGGAGGGAAAGAGTCGCGGAAATGTCCTACCTATCCCACTGGCATTCGGGTGGTACTGATGGGTGCGGACGGGTCTGTGCGGAGAAGCAGGACATCAGGTACTGCCCCAGTCAAAACCCGCACGCCCGACACTCCCACTGGGGACCGTCTGCAGGAACTTTCGACCCTTTAAAAGCACATTTATTTTATTTTATCTTATTTTATTTTTAGGGCTGCACCTGCGGCATATGGAAGTTCCCAGGCTAGGGTGGAACTGGAGCTGCAGATGCTGGCCTACACTGCAGCCACAGCAACGTGGGATCTAAGCCGAACCTGCGACCTACACTGCAGCTTGCCGCAGTGCCAGATCCTTAACCCACTGAGCGAGGCCAGGGATCGAACCTGCATCCTCGCTGACATTATGTCGGGTTCTTAACCAACTGAGCCGAATGGGAACTCCAGTCTTTACTAATTTTCAAAGATGTTTTACTGTTCAAAAATTCTTTCTAACCCCCTTATCGAAGGTAAGCACTGAGGCAGAATATTAACTCAGGTAGTCAGTGTAGGAGAATGGGCTTCAATGCATCTTTGCTATGGCTACTGATTAACATTTGTGGCTTAAGGGCTCCAGGGAGTAACACCTCCACAGGCCTTGTTTTATAATAGGAAATGAGCATTCCCCACAGACTGTGTTTACTATGGGAAATGCGAGAATCTCTAGCTTATTCCTCAACTGATAGAAAAGGAATGAGAGGAATAGTAACTTAATCCAAGGAAAGAAAAGGACAAAAAAACCCATAAAATTTAGGGACATTTCCACCCTAAAACCCCTGCTGGACGAGGACTGACATAGGTAATTGAGCAAGGCCCGTGGGAGAAACCACCTCTTTCTGGACCCCAGGCTGGTGCCCCTCCCCACCTTAAGAGATAAAACAGAGGACAACAGAGGACAACAGAGACGGGGCTGGGAGCTTTTTGCTGTCCTTTAATAGATAAAGACTTTGCTTGCTGCCTGCGTGTTCGCGGAGTTCATTCTTCGATCACCGTGAACAAGAACCCGGATTCCGGTATCATTTTTCCGGGATCAGCATCACATGACCTTTAAAAATAAATCCAAAACAGCCTTTTTGCAAATCTGAGTCTGGTCTGCAAGCTCCCAGCTGCATGAGCAAGGAATGTAAAGCCTTGGTTAATCACCTCTTCTTCTTAATCAAGTTATCATGGATAGAATTCCTGGAATAAGAGCTCTCGAAGATTAAAATTTACTTAACAAGAAAATTGCCGTGGAACACAATGCGGTCTTTCCTTCTCCGGGGACCCTGAGGTCGCCGCGAACAGCTCAGCGCTTGCTCCAGGATGCTAATTACGACGCTGAACAACAGTCACAAACAGTGAACAAAGCTCACTGCAGACGCAACTGTGTGCAGGGAACGTCCTGTAAAATCTTAACACCTTCGCATCTAGGAAGATGAGCGGCTGATAGCAGGTGTCAGGACCTCACAGATGCCCAACCTGCCCGCAGCCCCTCCACCAACCCACAGCACCCTCCGCCTTCAGTTCCGAGACCCCTGCTCAGCCCCGGGGCAGGTGGCCCCTCGGACGCCCTCTCCTGCCTGCCACGTCCTGGCCTTTAATTCAGTGGAAGCCCTGAGGCCATGTGTGTGTTTGATGCCCCCGCCCCCAAACTCGATGACAAACAGGGAGAAGCTCAGACAGTCTGCTCCCAGCACCTCCTCAGGCAGACCGCTGTCCCTGCAAAGTCACACCTCATTTTATGGATAATTTTAAACTAAAAACTTAAAACACCTTAAGAGGCCTTACCCAGCTGCACGTTTTCAAGTGATCTAACAAGCCTGACAGCAGCCTGTGTTCTCCATCTTTTAGCTCCGCCGTTGCTCCACCGAGAAATACGGCAAGGAGTGTTGCATGGGTTATAAATTCAACGATCCCCTTCAAAACCATCCAGCGCCCAGAGAACGAGGGCCTCCTGCAAAAGTCAGAAAACTCCCTTCCTAGCTGACAATAACCTTAAGATATTCAGAGGAAAAAGAGTCTCACGGGTTTTATTTTCAAAAGACTCAAGCTAAAGGACGAGACTTTGTGCGGGCATCTCCGGGGCCGTCTGCAGGCGGCAGGCGCAGGTGACGGGGAGGGCCCCAGAGCAGGAACAGGGAGCCGCAACCCGCAGGTCCCCTCCCCGCTCCTCCCCAAACCTGGTGCTCAGCGCCACGACCAGGAAAACCACAGAGCGAGTCTGCCAGGACTGGATTTGATTATGCTGGGCCCTAATCGGATTAAAAGGAGTTTATTCTATATTGTCTCGTTTGCTTTCTGAGCTCACTTAGAACCTGCTGTGCGGGCCCCCGCCGGCTGCCATAACGAGCGCCACCAACTGACAACAGCAGATCCTCGTCTCACAGTCTGGAGGCCACAAGTCCGAGGTCCAGGTGCTGGTGGGGCCGGGCTCCCTCCGACACCTGGAGGGAGCAGCCCTCCTTCCAGAAGCCTCTTCCAGATTCTGGGGGTGGCCGGCAACTCTGGGCCCTCCTTGGCTTGTGATGTCCCTGCCCCGTGCCTGTGTCTGCGGCTCTTCTCCTCTTCTCGTCAGGGTGCTAGTCGCCCCGGACCAGGGCACCCCGAGACCTCAGCGCCCGCAGTCTCTCTTCCCACCGGAACCTTGCCCGGCACTGGGGGTCGGGGCTCCAACTCGTCTCTTGATGGGGGCGCCAGTCAACCCCTGACACACAGGACTGCAATATTTGCTCTCAGGGCAAAGAAAGCTCTTTGGGCATTACTATTTTTTCCAAAGGAAGTATATTAAAACTGTAATTGAATTTAGAGGATGTTATGGAGTAAAAACATGAGAGAAAACCTCGATTTTGTCTTCGCCTCCATCCAGCACATTTATGCTGGATATTTACACAAAGTTTAAGAACAACTGGCACCTAGTATTCTATTTTTTTTTTTTTTTTTGTCCTTTTAGGTCCGCACCCACAGCATGTGGACGTTCCCAGGCTAGGGGTCTAATAGGAGCTGTAGCTGCCAGCCTACGCCAGAGCCACAGCAAAGCCAGATCCAAGCCACATCTGCGACCTACACCACAGCTCGCGGCAATGCCGGATCATTAACCCACTGAGCAAGGCCAGGGATCGAACCTGCAACCTCATGGTTCCTAGTTGGATTCGTCTCCGCTGCGCCACGACGGGAACTCCAGCACCCAGTAGTCTATCTGGCCCACAGCAGAGGCATGAAGTAAATATCGATTGGTTGGTTGACAGTTACTGACAAACTCTGTGTTACTGGAACATATACGTTTTGGGATAATAAACATATAATACATTTAAAGTTTTTCAAAGATACTGAGTGATTTTATTCCTAAGACTCCTAATTGCACCCAGATCATTATACTGAGACATCCCGTAAGAGACAGTATGTTTTTAAAGAAGATTATCTATATAGCAAGTGATAATCAGGAACTATTTAAAGTGTTGGCTCTGTTCATCAGTAAAGAACAAAGAGAAGATATTTTAAAAATCTAACCTAAAAACCATATCAGCCCTTTTTCTAAAGGCACAGTAAGCAAAGATAAATATCTTCCTTTTAAATTGCTCATTATTATTCACTGAAGCTAAAGGAAAATATCTCGGCAACATATGCTAATGCTTTCTGATGAATGCTTTAAAGCCGGAGGTATCTTAGCCTAGCATCTGCGAGGACTCGAAGGGGAGTGCTGGTTCTTGGGCACCATCTTAAAGGAACGATGACCAAAAATCACTTTTGATGAACGTGACACATGAATCAGAAACCGTTCTGCATTTCACACAGTCCAGAAGAAGCCTCATCCCTCTCACTTCCCCATCAACAGATGTGGGGACCAGGGAGGTCTGCAACACGCACGGGGCTGCGGCAGGGCGCCTGACGGAAGGAGCCGGCCCCAGCTCCGGCCCGCCTGCAAAGGCTGCCGTTAGAATTCTTTCCTGGACGCGAGGTGGGAAGGGATGAACGCTTGCTTCCTCCATCCGCCGGGCCACTGGCATGGTCTCTTGCTGTTTCAGCCTCCCTGGAGTTCCCACTGCTAACGTACAACAACGCCCTGACGACTCACCTACCGCTGAAACCTGATTTCACACTGATACCCCTTGCCAAAACTGGATCATCTAGCCTGTGACTTAAGACCTACAGACACCAGTTAACGCGGGAAGCAGGGCAGTGCTCAGAGAGGGAAATTCCTGGTGAGAGCTGGAGCTGCCTTACAGGGTCCACTCCCATCTCTTCTCCCCAGTTCACAGCGCCATTCAACCAATTCAGGGGGGCAGTGAGGATGTGAGGTGTAACCATGGCAACAGAATCAGAGAGGAAAGGACCGTAAAGAGAGCGATCCAGGAACTGCTGAGTGAGTGGAAGGAGTGCTCACAGAGCTTTGCGGCCTGAGGGAGGAGGGTTCAGTACCACGGACAGGAACCGTGCAGTTGCCTACTTTTTCTTAGTTTCTCATCTACACTAATTTATTCTACAAATAAAAAGAGTGAATACAAACCGAAGCATAGCTCATATAGGGTACCAGCTGTACTATTTGTTTCTACCCAGCACCAAGCACCAAGACAGCTTTCAGTAGTTTAAAAAAATAATGTTGTTAATATTGATGCCTCTTCTGAAGCTGTCAAAGATGAAGGGCAAAACCTATGCTTTAATTTTTAAAACATGAATATGGATGACAGATAACTGAAAGACTCCCATTGAGGTTTTTGGGTGTTTTTTTTTTTTTTTGTTTTTTTGTTTTTTTGCTTCTTAGGGCCGCACCTGTGGCATACAGAAGTTCCCAGGCTAGGGGTCGAATCAGAGCTACAGCTGCCAGTCTACACCACAGCCACAGCCACGTCAGATCTGAGCTCCCTCTGTGACCTGCACCAGAGCTCACGGCAATGCCGGATCCTTAACCCACTGAGTGGGGCCAGGAATCGAACCCTCATGGATATCCATTGAGCCACAACGGGAACCCCCTCCCACTGAGATTTTCAAACAAGGTAAGAATCCCTCTACAACCTTACACAGCAAAGGCCTGCTTAGTCCGCAGCAACGCCGCCTTCACTACCACACACGCCGCATCCCAGGGCCTTGCAGGGTCTAAGTTTTCTCAGCAGTGCCACGCGTAGTGTCTACTTTAAAACGTGACCGAAGTGACCTGAACTGGAAGATGGCAGGAGCGCCTTCCCTATTGCTTGTTCTTTAAGGAAAACAAATAAGTGGGTAAAAAACAACTCAGTCTGCCTTCAAAATATTTTAAACCAGAACTTCTTCTATGTGTTACTCAGTGAAAGTATTAAAAAAATTAGAGTCAGAATAGTTCTTAGGAGGTCATCGAATGGGGGAGTAGGAAAGACAAGGGAAGTTTTCATTTGTACGTACTCAGACTCCCTCCTAAGACAGACTGCTTGTTTTGTTTTGTTTTGTTTTGCTGACTGCCCCCAAGGCACGTGGAGGTTCCCAGGCCAGGGGCTGAACCCAGGCCACCGCTGTAACCAGAGCTACAGCAGTAGCAGCGCCAGGTCCTGAGCCCACTGAGCCATGAGGGAACTCCAAGACAGACTAACTGTTTAAAAAAAAATAACCCGCGACGCACTGCTGTAGAGCACAGATGCCTGGGTGCAACACGGATAATAAACAGCATGGGTCGGGGTCAGCAAGGCCCCGTGCTCCCGGTGGCCACGCCCAGGCACAAATCCACAGGCCTCCCCTGGCCGTGGCTCTGGTGGCCCGCTCCACGACTCCAGCAGAGAAGGCAGATCCTTAGCTTTGTACAGAAACAGGACGAGAGGTGTGAGTCTTCGGGAGTAAAGGATCAAAAGGAATAGAAAATACATGTATTTCATTCTAACAGCCTCTGATGAAAGCCACAGATCCGCCCTGAAGGTCAAAAAGCTACATTCTTCCCTTTCCTGTGCCGCCTGCTTCCCGCCAGATTTAAGCACTGCACTTGACAACGCTACCTGGAGCCCATGACCTTTCCCAGCCGCAAAAGTGGGGACCAGTCCCGGCGGCTCCGTGCGGCTCCGGGGCACCCGCTCCAGAGACCACGGCTCTGCAGTCAGACAGGACACGGCTCCACACCGGCCACGCACGTGTGGGCGCACACACGCCATGGACAGCGACAGCACAGCAGAACCATGCACAAACTCGTAAAATTAAAAACCTGCCAGCTGGCTACTATGACCCTCTCTGAGGTCGGCTGAGATTCCAGACCTTCCAGATTTCCTCCAAATGTCGTGGGAAACAACTACGAACCTACAGGAAGGTTGACAGAACAAGAAACGTTCATGTGTTCTCTGCAATAATACTACCATACCTGAGAAATTTAAGATTAATATGACAACATGATAAGATGTACAGTTTTTATTTAAACTTCTCCAATTGTCCCTAACACGTCTTTGTTGAAGCCAGGATCAAACTGTGGATTCTACTGCACTGTGCTGTCACATCTCCTGAGTTTCATTTCTTCTGGAAGAACCCCCACTCTTTTGTCTGAAGAGTCCAGGCTGGCCGTATCACAGACCCCTTCACAACCTGAATTTTCCTGTTTGTTTCCTCTTCTGAGAATGAGGTTAAAACTTGAGGCGAGGGCTGCACAGAGCTGCTGTGTATTTCCCGTCACACACCTGGAGGATTACGACTGCTGATGTCTGCGTGAGCAGTTACCAGGGAGCCGTCTGCCAGGCCTCCCACTGCGAAGGTCCCCGCCCTGTTCCCCAGTCCTGATGGTTTGTGACTCGATATGGCGACTGCATGACTGTCCTGTTCCCCAGCCTCTCAGCTGGGGCTCTCAGCACCCACCCAAGATCCTGGCCTGTGCTCCTCAGTACACCGGAGGTTGAAACGGTGATTTTCTAATCCTATCATTCCTTTGTCACTTATTAACTAACTTCCTGCTATTAAGGAGAGCTCACTCCCATTCTTTTTTCCCCTTTTAGTATCACACTAGATTCATCATTTTTTTTAAATTCAAGGTTTGATCATCGATTGCCACTATTATTTGTTTTATTGCACACTTATTCAAAATTCGGCTAACAGCACCCCTTCAGGAGGCTACGTTTTCTACGTCCCCAACGAGCTCTGGGCATGTCGACAAAACATGCAGGCTCAGCTGGGCTTTGCCTGCTCGGATCTGGAGTCATCCGCCACTCCAGGGACCCTTGGTCCCCTCGCTGGGGACGTGACTCGGGAGGTGAGATCTGGGTGCAGGCCTTCTCGTGACTACAGCAGCGTCCTCCCGCAAAGCCCTGTCAGGGGACAAGGCCGGGAATGTATGGTCTTATACGTATGCACATATATTTCAAAAGCCAAAAAGAATGTTTTCAAAGTGTATCTGAGCGGGCAGGGAAAGTCTGGGAGCTTGGGACGGCGTATGGACGCGGCAGGACCACGGTCAAAGGGGGCCGCCGTCTGGCACAGGGAACTCGACTCAATCGCCCGCGACGACCTAGACGGGAATAGATCTGGGCATGCGCGTGGCTGAATCACTCCGCTGTACAGCAGAGATTAACACAGCCTGGTCGAGCAACCAGACTTCAATAAAGCTTTATTTAAAGGTGCCTGAGAGGTCTCAACCTAATCACTAGCCTTTCTGCCCCATTCCTACTCATTGCACATTCATTTCTGGTGTATCCATTTGGGTGCTGGTTTTCCTTAAGAAAATAAGCAGGAGTTCCTGTCGTGGCGCAGTGGTTAACAAATCCGACTAGGAACCATGAGGTTGCGGGTTCGGTCCCTGGCCTCGCTCAGTGGGTTGACGATCCGGCGTTGCCGTGAGCTGTGGTGTAGGTCGCAGACGCAGCTCGGATCCTGCGTTGCTGTGGCTGCAGCGTAGGCCAGTGGCTACAGCTCTGATTAGACCCCTAGCCTGGGAACCTCCATATGCCATGGGTGCGGCCCTAAAATGACAAAAGGCAAAAAAAAGGAAAAATAAGCAAGTCTTCTATATTTATATCTAATATCTATAAATATTCAAAACATATGCAGATTTTAATTTTTTCTCACTTATTACACAAAGGTTGTGTATAGATACATAATTATATATATATGTATATATGCTATATACAGACTATACTTTTTTTTTTGTCTTTTTGCCTTATGTAGGGCTGCACCCACAGCATATGGAGGTTCCCAGGCTAGGGGTCTAACAGGAACTGTAGCTGACGGCCTTTGCCACAGCCACAGCAACGCAGGATCCGAGCCACGTCTGCAACCTACACCACAGCTTACAGCAACGCCGGATCCTTAACCCACTGAGCGAGGCTAGGGATCGAACCCGCAACCTTGTGGCTCCTAGTCGGATTCGTTAACCACTGAGCCACGACGGGAACTCCTATACAGACTATACTTTATTTAGACTTTTAGAGAAAAACTTCAAAGTAGATCCTGGAAATCCATCCCATAATATTTCACGGAGATCTTTCTTGCTCTTTTTGGGGGGCTGCACATGACTCCAGTCTGTGGATGCCTCACAGTTTATTCAACGAGTCACCCATGGATGACATTTAGCTTGTTTCCAGCCACAGGCTCACACATACTGTGCCACAAGGAGTAACCTTTCCTTCTTACAGGAGTCCCCAGTTTCCTTCCTCAACCTCAACAGGAGACTGAGTTCAGTGGCTCTCCCTTGAGGCCTAATGACTCAGTTATTTGAACTTGGCTTAAATCATGTCTGGATCCTCAGGCTCTATTTTGTCACCATGAAGGTGAGTGACTGTATGTCTCTACTGTGAAGAACAAAAGCCCTTCTTATAATATTGGTCCTAAGAACAGTTGAGTTTTAACCTTGAATCATATACATGTTATAAGAAACCACGTTCCTCAGATTTGTTGTAAAGAATTGTGCTTGTAAAATGTTAAACTATATTTGGCATAAGAGAGTAAAAAATAACCCACTTACGATAGCCTTAAATTATTTTGTTTAATTATAATGAATGAATTGCTAAGTTAAAACTGCCCTGTTAATTACCAGTTTAGGAACATTATTTGAAATCCGTCCTCCCTGCCTAAATTCAACACAAGTAAAAGTAAGTATCTCTAACAGACACATTTTTAGACATAGCACAAAGCGACATTTTTCGCAGAGGGAGCTCGGGGACCAGTCTGAGCACCAGTGCTGCAGGAGCGGTGCACTCACAGGCCGGCTGAGTGAGGACACGGGTTCCACACATTGACTGGGATGAAACAGTGCAGATTAAGCACATTTGAAGTGTTATTTCAATCTGTTAAATGGTTCCACTTTTAAAGTACAGATGCGACCACATAACACCTAGACTAGCATTTTTTTTTTGTCTTTTTGCCTTATCTAAGGCCGTACCTATGGCATATGGAGGTTCCCAGGCTAGGGGTCTAACAGGAGCTGTAGCCGCCAGCCTTCGCCACAGCCACAGCAACGTGGGATCTGAGCCGCATCTGCAACCTTCACCACAGCTCACGGCAACGCCGGATCCTTAACCCACTGAGCAAGGCCAGGAATCGAACCCTCATGGTTCCTAGTCGGATTCGTTAACCACTGAGCCACGACGGGAACTCCAAGACAAGCATTTAAGTTCCTTTTCCATCAGAAACACCCAAGATGACAGGTGCCATTCATGCAATTCCCATTCAGAGGATTCTAAACTGGAGTGGCCCAGGAGTGTCCTGTATTAGGCAGCCGATGCTGAACACACCCCAAAGTGAAAAGGAAAGGAAATCACTCACAGGTCCTGGGGGAGTCGCGGGACCTTGCCCTCAGCAGCTGCAGAGGAGCCAGTGAATTCAGCCGACCCGAAGGCAGTGACCGTCACTGCATCACTCCTCCACGTGACACGCGGTACTGAGAGTTAAAGGGCATCGCTCTCCCTCTTTTCCTGCAAACTGGGAAAGAGTCTGTCACACCAACCCCTCGTTAACAAGAAAGGGTGGTGTGGCCTCCAGACAATTCCCAACTTCTGGGAAGGGGGCTGTGGCCGGGGCCGGGCAGGGGGTGGCTGTGCTGGGGAGGCCGACGGCAGAAGCACGTCTCCTTCAGAACAAACACACAGCACACCGCCCTTCCTCGAGAACAGAGGGAAAACGCCAACTGTGTGGCACACGCTCTTGGGCAGAGATCAGGAAAACCCACCCTGTGCTTGACTCGATTTTCATCTCTTTCCACCTTTCCCTGTGTCCCCTGTGACGTGGACTTAAATTTAAGGTGAACTGAGGTGAGAAAACCCCGCCAGGCCTTGAGCCTGAAGCAGGATCAGGGTTTCCCCCAGCAGAGGTGGGGTCTCTGAGCTGCTCAGAATGTGCTGGGGGGAGCGTGGAAGAAGGGTGAGAAGCATGTTGGGGCTCGCGCTCCGACCCGACTCCCGTCTACACTGTCGGCATCGCCCCCTTCCTTTCACAACCCTTCTCTCCTCTCAGCTACGTAGCTAAGGATAAAAAAGCCCACGCAGACGCCAAAATGCCAAACACCTTTAAAAAATACGACACCTTGCATCCAGACAATGGACTATGATTCAGCACTACGAAAAAGTGGTGGTTATGAAGCCCTGAAAAGACGTGGAGGGATCTTAAATGCTTATTACTAGTGAAAGCAGTAAATCTGAAAAGGCTACATACTGTGCAAACCCAAGAGACTAGTCTGTGTGACACCACGGCGGCTGCTTGTCATTTTGTCCAGACCCACAGAGCGAATGACGCCAGGAGTGAGCTATGGACTGTGGGTGAGGATGGCATGTCCACGTGGGCCCATCGGCTAGAACACACGCAGCACCTCAGAGGGGGTGCCGACAGTGGGGGAGGCCGTGCATGTAAGGGGGGGGCTGTGCGAAATCTCTATACTTTCCCCTCAGTTTTGCTGTGAACCTAAAACTGCTCTAAAGAATAAAGGCCGTTTAAAAATTGTACTAAACACCAGACCCAGCACAAAACCACAGTGCTCTGAACACATCTTTTGGAATTCCCGTCGTGGCTCAGTGGAAATGAACCCGACCAGTATCCACGAGGACGCGGATTCCATCCCTGGCCCCGCTCAGTGAGTTAAGCATCTGGCATTGCTGTGAGCCGTGGTGTAGATGGAACACGCAGCTCGGATCTGACCCCTAGCCCGGGAACTGGAACTTCCGTACGGCAGCCCTAAAAAAGCAAAAAAAAAAAGAAAAAAATTCTCTTCTGCTCTCCAGGGACCCTCGTCGACCCCGGAGACATGGGGTGTCACAACTGGGGTGCAGCATCGAGCGGGGGGAGGTGGGGACACACTCCACACCCCCAGGGCAGGAATGTCCCCCCCAGTGTCCTGCCAAGCGAGGCTCAGGTCCCGCTGGGAAATGCTGGCTTCGGCTCCTGGAGGACATGACCTTGGCCCCACTGGATCCGGTGTCGCCGTCGCCACCATGCATGTGGGTGACTCAATGGCCAGCTTGGGGGTCGGAGGCGGCCAGGACAGCGATGCGGTCTCCGTGCCCGAGGGGGAGGGCAGAGGCTCAGAGCTGAAATCTGGGCGGAGGGACAACGAAGAGACTGAACCCGGAGGAGCGTTTCTGCTGCAGTCCCGGCACCGTTTCCCGACCTTCCCGCCTGTGCGTTCAAGGACATCTGAAACCCAACGTGCTCGAGACCCAGCTCTTTCCCCAAAATGACTTCTCCAACATCCCCATCTCGGCGCACCCAGGTGCTCAGGCTGCAGGCGTAGGTGCCGCCCTGAGCTCCTCTCAGTCACATCCAGGGCGTCCGCGGGCCGGGGCTCTGAGCACCCACCTCCGCGCCTGCCCGCCGCGCCCCCTCCCAGAGCGGCGGGGACTTCCTGGCCAGCCTCCCCCTTCCTCTCCACCTTCACCGCTGGACTCAGTTTCAAAGCAAATCAGATCGCAAGTCCCCTCCTGGACATTTTCTATGACGTCAGGGGCAGAATCGTGTCCCCAAACCCGCAGGTGGTGACTGTCCTGGGAAACAGGTCTTTAAGGAGGTGATGGGGGCAGGATGAGGTTGTGAGGGTGGCCCTGGTCTGGCATGACAGTGTCCTCTTAGGAAGAGGATGAAAGGACACAGATCAGGAGAGAGACGCAGGCCCTGTGTGTGGAGGGACCACCCCCCGAAGAGGCAGCAGCTCTCGGAGTCTACACCCCAAGGACAGAGGCGCAGGGGAGCCCCAGCTTGCCGGTGCCTTTGGACTTGCAGCTTCCAGAACCTGAGAAGTGGATCTCTCCTGTTTAGCCACTGCCCGGTCTGTGGCTGTGCGCCCGGGCAGACCGGCACCCACGGCTTTCAGTGACGCTAAGCCCAAGCCGCACTCGCAGTCCCGGGCCCCCTGTTCCGTGCCCAGGTCACAGCCCAGCGTGGTGCCTGCCACGCCAGCCAGCTGCTGCATTTGTCTGCGGGCTGGTCTCAGTCCGAGAAAGTCAGCCAAGAACCGCATAAGGTATTTCCAAGTGAATTACAGGGCCGTGTCGCCGAGTCCCACGACTTTCCAAAAGGAAGTGTGTATTTACACGAAATGTATGGCTCTTAAGTCATAATACAGCTTTCCTGGCAGAATTTTCAGTTTCCCTTAGCAAGTTTTCCAGCCAGTAAATGAAGAGAAGGTGCTAGAACCAGAGTTTCACTATTTTACATCCTAGCGATGGCTGGATCTAGGCAATCTCCACAAGGGGGACAAAAACCACAAGAAGAGCTGGCCAGACACCCATCCGGCGGCGCTCCTGGTGAGCGCACAGACCCCAGAAAATGAAACCCGAATATGCAAGGCCCAAGCTACAAATTCCAGGAACCACAGGGGACCCAGGAACGTGTTCAGTGACCCCGGGGGAGGGAGCTAAGACCGAAGATGCAGAAACACTACCAGACAAGCAGTCCGCGCCTCTAGCAAATAAAAAGGCCAGAAAAGCCACAGAGAAGAAGGAGATCCGGATTCAGAGAGACGCAGGACACGCGCCAGCCAGACAGTTAACACGACCCGAGCGGATCCTGATTTAAACCAACTATTAACCAGATGCCTGGGGACGAGGAAGATTCGACTCTTGATGACACTAACCAATTACACAGTTTTACTCACTGCGCTGGTACGTGGCTGCGTGAGGGTGTGACAGGGAGTGTTTTTAAAGAGAGATTTTGCCCAGAGAGGCATTTCCTGAAACAGCTGTAGCTGAAATGGTGTGACAGTGAATTTCTCCAAATTCTTCATCCGGAAAAGATGGGCTCAGAGCAAAGGGCGGGGGTGAGAGGGGGTTTCTGCAAGCGAGGCTGAAGCTGTGCAGTCGGTCAGGGAAGGCCGGTTCCCTAACTTTGCCATCCCCTGAAATTTCCCTGAAAAAAGTTATATATGAGACCAGAAACTGCAGTGTCAGGGACAAGAAGAGGCAATTAAGAGGAGAGAAATCAAATGTGGCCACTAAAAATACAAAGGGATGCAAATTTTATTGGACTGAGAAGTGAAATTTATACCCATTTAATTGGGAAAAAATCAAGTCTGCATAGAAAAAGTGTGGGAGAGGACTTGGAACCCAGAGCCCTTCATACTTTGTGGTTGGATTTGGACAGACGGTTTGGCATTTCTCCTAAAGGTGAAGAATTACCTTCTCCATCTGCATATTCCATGCAGCAAGTCCATATCAGGTGGGGTGTGTGTGTGTGTGTGTACACACGTATTTGTGCGCAGACATCCACACATCCGGGGACACTCCTGCAGCGCACACCGCAGGTGCCATGTATAAGAATGTTTTCAGAACATCAATAAATCAATACGTAGTCAAGGGGAGCAGCGGTGGACCAATGATGTGAGTGTGGCCTGAGCCAGAACCAAGCCCAGACCCGGTGCGACGCTCTGCCGCCAGGCTGGGGACAGTCCCTTTGCAGGGCGGCTCCGCCCAGCCCGCACCTGTCCAGCCTGGGAGTCTGTGCTGTCGGCAGGTGGAGTCGGATTTTCATTTTGTAAGATGATCCAGGGACACGGCTCCCAACTGCACTTCAAATAAAACAGAGGTGCTCCCATCGTGGCACAGAGGAAACAAACCCAACTAGCACCCATGAGGACTCAGGTTCGATCCCTGGCCTTGCTTAGCGGGTTAAGGATCTGGCGTTGCCGTGAGCTGTGATGTAGGTCGCAGATGTGGCTTGGATCCCATGTTGCTGTGGATTCAGTCCCTAGCCCAGGGATCTCCATATGCCTTGGATGTGACCCTAAAAAGACGAAAGGAAGGAAGGAAGGAAGGAAGGAAGGAAGGAAGGAAGGAAGGAAGGAAGAAAGAAAGAAAGAAAGAAAGAGTGTTTAACCTGGTTTCAAGCCTTGTCTTTCTGGGCGAGCACGTACGTGCCTATGGGTGTCCTTGAACCTGTGACATCATGGCAGCTCAAAGCCAAAGCCTCGCGTGCGTTAGTGGCACCTGCTGCCCAGTGGTCCCTGCACTCCGGCCCCTCCCAGCCGGCTGAGTGGCTGGGTCTCCAAGTGAACAGAGTCGTCTGGGCTGGAGGTCCCGGGTCAACAACGGAGCGGTAAGACTGGAGGTGACCTGGAACTCTCACCTTCAGATAATTCTGTGGATGAAGAGACCCCCCAGCCCCCCGCACTGGGCTAGGCTGACGTCACCCTGGTGTCGGGGAGACCCTAGGCCCTGCAAATGAAATCTCCCAACAGGAAAGAACCACGGCCCTTGGCGTGGCTGTCACCACATGTTCTGCCCTTAAGATCAACAATCTTGAGTAGAAAATAAAGAAAATGAGATAATTAACCTGAAAGACTAAATAAAGGCAAACACAACAATGAGTCATTAAATAACACTTTGGACAAAACAACACTTTGGACATAAATAGATGTTCTCTTTGGGCCAGTTTTCTAGGCTGGCGGGTGTTTCAAGCTTTACTGAGGAAGAGAGGTGTAAGCGTCATTATGAACTCTAAGTCATTATGTGTTTACCTGCATAATTTAAAAACTGATGGAAGCTTTCTGTTTGCTCTGAAGAATCAGAAAAGCAGTAATACCTGTCGATTATTTCAATGTCTTCATTACGTTTAGAATGTCAAATTCTATTTTACATGATCGACCTGAAGAGCGGTCACCGTCCAGCCCCTACTTGTCCTGAGCACTGTGCCAGCGCCACAGGGCACCCGAGCCCCGTGCCCAGAAAGGAAGGTCAAGGACTGAGATGGGTGTGCAGGATTCGAGGACTCTGCCACCGTCCCACACAGAGACGCTGAGGTGCCCTTACAAAAGCCGAGGGGGAAATCACTTTCACTGCAGATTGCCAGAATAATGTCCCAGCCGTGCGCTCACCTGCAGTTACAGAGCTGCCCCTGATAAGCTGGAGTGTCACAGTTCCACCTTGCTTATCGCCCATGAAACTGTCCATCGACCTCTGTTTTGCCACGTATTCTCGGATTATATCTATAGATACTAGAAGATGTAAGAAAATTCAAGGCTGGGAGTTTCCGTGGTGGCTCAGTGGGTTAAGAGCCCGACTAGCATCCATGAGGATGCAGGTTCAATCCCTGGCCCCGCTCAGTGGGTTAAGGATCCAGCATTGTGGTGTAGGTCACAGACCCGGCTCGGGTCCCATGTTGCAGTGGCTGTGGTGTAGGCCAGCAGCTGCAGCTCCAATTCGATCCCTAGCCTGGGAGCTTCCATATGCCGCAGGTGCAGCAAAAGGAAGGAAGGGAGGGAGGGAGGGAGGTAAGACAAAAAAGAAAAGAAAATGTAATGCTGTATTCATTACAGGGGGAAAAAAAGAAAAAAAAATGCAATGCTGTATTCACTGCGGGGATTATTTCTGAGAGTGACATCCGCTGATTACATGTGATGGACACACAGAGGAAGAAGTAACCTCAGACCTCAGACCTAAGAAAGGCTATATTTTGGTTCCTTTTGTGTTTTAATGTGAACCTTTTTTTATTTCTGTTTTGCTCTGGCTGCACCTGCGACGCATGGAAGTTCCCAGGCCGGGATCTAACGGCACCACAGCTGCGGCCATGCCAGATCCTTAGCCCGCTGTGCCGCAAGAGAACGTGCAGTTTCAGTTTTGCAGAATAAAAATATTCTCTGTGTGGCTGGTGGTGCTGGTTGCACCACAACGTAACTGTCCTTAATGCCGCTCAACTACACACTTTAAAATATCCCCCCAAAGAATGACGTCATTGATCCAAAGCGATACACGCAGAGCGAGTAAGAGACACCAAGGCCACGGACACCCTTCTTCAGGCAAGCGAAGTAAGGATATCGGCGCAGGGTGGTGAATTCACTCCGGTGTGCTCCCACAGCTGTGCCCCTCCTCCACCCAGAATCTTCTCTCTCGGGTCCAGACCCCAAAGCGGCTGTGGAGACGGCGCGGCCGCCTCGCCTCCCTCCTCCAGGCCCGGGGTGGGGGCCCAGAGCCTCGGCGCTCTGTCCTGACTCCGTGTTGAATTCTGACACCTCCGGCTTGAGCGTTCCCACACTCTCTCTTCTTCGCCCTCTCTTCTAGACCAGCCTTTCCTGCGTCCTTCCCTTCGGGCGGAGCCCTGCTCACCATGCGTGCCCGGCCGGGACCCCTCCTCCGGGGCGGCTGGAGCACACCGTGCAGCTGGGGGGTGCCTCTACGGGGAAAGGCCTCCCTGGAACCCGAGCCTGGCTGCAGACCCTGGCGCACGCCGCCCACGGCCCTCGGCGGGGTACCGGAACCCTGCGGGGTTGCCCTCAGCTAAAAGGACCCCTCACCCAAATCCCGCCCCATCCCTGAGGAACCCACACCCGGCGAGGGGCACCCCGATTAGGGCGGGTGAGGCCTGTGCACACGCACGCGAACCCCTCCCTTCACTCCCCCGTGTGGACCCGAGAGCCCCCGGGACGCTTCCCGGAAGGTGGGCCCGCGTCGGAGACCACTTCCCTGGGGGACCTTCCAGGGCCACGCTGGGCCCTGGAGACCGTGGGCGCGCGGCCTCCCTAAAGAAGCAGGTGGGCGCTAGGCCCGGCCGGGAGGGGCCAACGCCCCCCACTCGAATTCACCCTCAAACCTCTGCCTGCTTCCCACATCTCGCCTCCCCCAGCCCTGCTGAAAAAGGGACCGACTTCTTCGCAAAAAGCAAAACGGGAACCAGGACCCTTGCGCGGCTCCCCCGCCGCGCGGCTCCCCCACCCTGCGCCTCCGGTCAAGGGCGGTCTTCCTACAAAAGAGGCTTCGCGCTTCCCGCGGGCGCGCCCTCAGGGCACAGCCTCCGGCTTTCCGGGACGTCCAGGCTCCCCTTCCCCGTGCCCAGACAAGCGGCAAAGGCGGCAGAGAGCCCCAAACCGAGAGTGGCAACTGCCATGGGAAATACTTCAAATTACACTCTACGGAATAGGCACACGCATAAAACACGATCACACAGTTATGTGATTACCGGAGGGCAGGGAGAGGACAGATGACGGACACATGGACAGATAAACGGATGGTGGCTGCCTGGCTGGATGGACAGATAACACATGCACAGATAGATAAGTAACAGATGGAAGAATGGATAAAGAGATAATAGATACATAGATAGACAAGAGAGGACAGACAGACAGACAGACAGACAGACAGGAATTGTGCACACGGCATGTGTTGGAGGCGTGGAATGAAATACCAGAATATAAGATCACACCAGATTTCTGGTTAGGCCTGAGAGAGACTCGGGGATATTTTTAATTATTAAAGGCAAGAAGAAACAAGAAGCAAACAGCGGTGACAGCCCTTGCAAGCCCAGAGAAGTGAGGAAGAGGAGAAGCAGATGACTCACTCCTGGACACGCTGAGCACAGGGCTGGGCGCCACGCAGCGGGGCAGGACTGGGAATCTAGACAGTTGATGCACCGTTGCATTTACTCACACTACTACCAGCCACGCCAGCGTTTGAACTCAGTTTGAATCCAGTTCTGACAGACCCTCAACTCTAGGCTTGGAACCCGGGCAATCACCGCCCCTACAGACACGAACACAGCGCCCAGGAAACAACAGCTCTTAAACGTAAAAAATAGCCTCGAGTGGGAATCTCTGTTAGGTCAACTGACCTCAAGAGAAGCTAGTTTCATCTTAAAAACAAGTATTTCCTGAACCTCACAAAGTCTCAAAAAATGTACCAGGGGAAAAAAAAGGAGTTCCTGCTGTGGCCCCAGAGTTAAGGACCTGACACATCTGTGAGGACGCAGGTTCAATCCCTGGCCTCACTCAGTGGGTTAAGGATCCAGCGTTGCTGCAAACTGCAGCACAGATTGCAGATGCGGCTCGGGACTGGTGTCGCTGTGACCGTGGTGAAGGCCTCGGCTGCAGCTCGAATATAAGCCCCGGCCTGGGAACTTCCGTATGCCACAGATGAAGTGGTAAAAAGAGGGGAAAAAAGTGTGCCAGGAAAGTTGAAGTGTCCCACAATTTAAATGATAAAAAAATGTACACAGACCAGAAAACTGACAAGCATGATACTGAACTTTTGTTTCTGAATGTCCAGAGTCACTGAGTGGAGAAAAAACAGCCTGAATTAATAGAAGCCTAAACTGAATCATAATATTTTCGAAATGGACCTTTATTCCTTTCAAGCTCTCATAATTAAAGGAAGTAAATTCTGGGAAAGCATCGTTTAGCCAAACTTTGTCCACAGTGCTTTAAACAGCAGAATTTGTTTATAATTTTCACAGTCAAAACGTTTCATTGTAACTAGAGCTTGCCAGTGTGAGTGAAAACAGCATGCTCTTTTAGGTAAGAGCAATTTAATCTGCCTAATTAAGACGTTCAGCAGCTTTTTCTTCCTGGATAAGGCCAGTTATCTAAGAATGTGCATTTACCGAGCGCTTGCTGTATGCAGGCTGTCAGCCAGGGAACTGCCCAGCGTTGCCTCGTCTGATCCTAGAAGATGCAGTAAGTAGGAATGCTTTCTCAAGCGTGATGAGATTGAAGCCCACTAGGTGAGAAGGTGCGAGTGTGTTCACGGCGGGTGACCTGGCCGAAGGGACTCTGAAAGAGTCAGAACTGCACAGACCCAGCCATCACGTCTGCACCCACCAGGGCCTAATCAACGGAGTTCACAGTTGCACACGCGGACTTCTCCCTCATCACACCATCTTTCAAACGACAGCTCCCGGGGTTTGTGCATTTTAAGGTAAGATTTACTGAAATACACTTTGTCTACAGAACAAGTTACTTCGAGTGTACAAATCAACGCCTTCTGACGACTGTTTCTGGTCCTGTAACCATGACGACAATGGAGATGTAGACATTTCTCTCATTCTAGAAACTCCCTCAGGTCCCGCTGGGGTCACAGTCCCCTTCTGAGCACACAACTTCTGGAAAGCAGCGACCTGGTTTCTGTCCCTGTATAAATCTAGGTCGTGGCCTTCGCTCTTCTGGGTCTGGCTTCTCTCACTGGCATCACACCCTGAGATGCAGCCACCTTGCTGCAATATTCTTTTAGTTCCTTTTTTTCCCTTTCTGCTGAGAAATATCCCCTTTGTAGAGATGCGATACGGTTTATTTACAAATTGACGGACATTTTAACTTGTTCCGGCTTTTTGCTACCATGAGTAAAACTCCGATAAATGTTCCATGTAAGTACTTGTACCGACGTAGGCTTTTATTTTTCTTGAGTAAAAACCAACGGGTGAGCCTTAGGCTCATATGGTGAGTATATGTCTTTAGTACATGAGAAATCACCAACTAGTCCAAAGCGCTGGATCGTTTTGCGTTCCCACCAACAGTGTAAGAGAGTTCCAGCTGCTCCACAACTTTTCAAGAACTTGATATTGCTGGACTTTTAATTTTATTAGGTATGCAGTGGTATCTCCCTTTTTTTTCTGTTTGTTTTGTTTTGTTGTCTTTTTGTCATTTTAGGAACGCACCCACGGCATGTGGAGATTCCCAGGCTAGGGGTCTAATCAGAGCTGTAGCCACCGCCCGATGCCACAGCCACAGCAACGCGGGATCCGAGCCGCATCTGAGACGTACACCACAGCTCCCGGCAACATCAGATCCTTAACCCACTGAGCGAGGCCAGGGATCGAACCCGAAACCTCTTGGTTCCTAGTTGGATCCGTTAACCACTGAGCCACAATGGGAACTCCTCCCTGTGGCTTTAATTTGCATTTCCCAAGTGACCAAGGATATTGAGCATCTTTGAAGGTACTCATCTGCCATTCTTAGATCGATATTGTTAGAATATCGGTTCAAATATTTTACCATTTTTATTGGGTGTTTGTCTTATTTCTAGTTTTAAGAGTTCCTTATGTATTCTGGATATAAGTCCTTTATCAGTTATGTTTTGAAAATATTTTCTCTTAGCTGTGGCCAGTCTTTTAATTTTTCTGACAGTGTCTTTTCAAGGACAGAAAATCCAGTTTTTAGAAAGTCATATTTACTTTTCTTTTATAGTTTATACTTTCCGTGTCCTACCTAAAAACTTTTGACTAAACTAATTATGTTTTCTTCTAGAAGCGAACTTCTAAGCAACTAAGCTGTTAACAATTAGGTCAATCATATATTTCTAGTTAATTGTATATAACTCAAGGTAAGCTTGAGATTTATTCTGTTTACAAATATCCAGTTGTGCATTCAAACGCCATTTTTTGAGAACATCTTTTCCCCACTGAATTACCTTTGCATCTGTGCCAAGATCAACTGGCCGTGTACATACGGTTCTCTTACTTTTCTGTTTCATTGACTTACATGTCTAGTTTTCAGTCAATACTGTATTGTCTTGATGGGTGTAGCTTTAGAGGATGACTTGAAAACAAGTGGTATATTGAGAGCTGATACTGAAAGACAAACAACAACAACAACAAAAACAGTTTTAAGAAAGAGAGCAAAGGCCAGAACTAGACTCAGGTATGATGGAATTATCAGACTGTGAATATAAAACAGCTGATTCACATGCTAAGGGTTCAGACAGGAATAGATGAGCAATGCAAGCACAGAAATGGAAATTCTAAGAAAAAATAATTGAGGAAATTCTAGAGATAAGAAATACTATGAGAGAAATGAAGGAGGCCTTTTATGGGCTCACTAGTTAGATAGGACAAAGTTGAGAAAAAAAACCTCTGAGCTTGAAGAAATGTTAATAGAAACTGCTAAAACTGTAAAGTAAAGAGAACAAATACTGGGGAAAAGGGGGAGACACCCAAGGACTGTGGGAGAACATCAAAAGGTGGAACATACCGACATACGTGTAATGGGAATCCCAGAAGAAGAGAGACCGGAATGGAAGACATATTTAAATAATAACGATGAGGATATCCCTCAGTTAATGTCAGACACTAAGCCATAGATTCAGGAATCTCAGAGAATAACAGGCAGGATAAATGCCAAAAATCTATACCCAGGTTATCACACACGAAGTGCAGAAAATCAAAGAAAAAGAAAAACTCTTGAAAAAAATCTGAGGGAAAAACAACCAATTGAGGAGCAAAGATTAAAATTATATTGCATTTCTCAGAAACCATGCAAGCAAAAAGAAAGCGGAGTGACATATTTAAAGTGTTAAGATTAAAAAATCACCTGGAATTCTATAACCTGGAAAATCATCCTTCAAAAGTGAAGTATAAATACTTTCTCAGAAGAACAAAAACTGAGAAAGCTGGAGTTCCCTGGTGGCTCTGCAGGTTAAGGACCTAGCGTTGTCACCGCTGTGGCTCTGGGCACCGCTGTGGTTTGGTGCAGGTTCTATTCCTGGCCCAGAAACATCCACATGCTGTGGGTGCAGAAAAAAAAATTTTTTTGAGAAGTCTGTTGCCAGTAGACCTTCCTTGTGAGAAATGTTGAAAGCTCTTCAGAGAGAAAAAATTTGATATAGTTCAGAGACTTGGATGACAAAATCCGTTAGGGAAGGAATAAGCGAAGGCAAACAAAAACTTTTGCTTTCCTTGTTCTTAATTGATTTAGAGATAATAATTTGTGTAAAATAATAATAGCAGTAATATGTTCACACACACACACACACGTATATGTATTCTTATGTATAAGTGAACTGAATGATCCCAATAATGTAAGAAACAGGAGGGAGAAACTAGGAATTTTTTAAAGGATATTTGAACTACCCATGAAGTGTTACGTGAAAGCAGATTTGGGATCATTGTAAATCTATCGTGCAAACTCTAGGGTAATCACTAAAAAAAGTCAAAGAAGAAGTGTAACTGATATACTAAGAAAGGAGAAAACATTAAATCATCCAAAATGCACAATTAAAATGATAAATGGCAGAAAAACTGAAAACCAAAGTAGGCACAGAGCACAAGCGCAATGAATACAAAACAGTAAGAAACACGGCAGATGTTAACAAACCCCGTCAGTAAGCACACTGAGCATCAGTGGTCTAAAGTCACCCATTAAAAGACAGATTGTTAGAGTGGATCAGAAAGCAAGACCCAAGTACAACTGTCTGCAAGAAACCACTTAAGATATAAAGGTACATTTAGATTAAAAGTAGAAGGATGGAGGAAGCTACGTTATGCTAACGCTGCGAAAGAAAGAAGGAAGGAGGGAGGGGGGGAGCTGGAGCTGCTGCATTAATTGCAGCCCGAGCACATACTTCAAACAAGGAAACATCTCAAGGACAGAGAGAGACAGCACATAACTACAAAGGGATTAAAAACTCCAAAAGACACAACAGTCCCTAATGTGCGTGTGACTAACAACAAAACATCAAAATATCTGAGGCAAAAACTAACAACTGCAAAGAGGGAGAGGAATCTGCTATCAGAGTCAGAGACGTCAACACCGTCTGTCAGAGCTCCCTTGTGGTGCAGCAGGCTGAGGACCCAGCACTGTCACTGCTGTGGTGTGGCTCAGCCCTGGTCCGGGAACTTCCATGTGCCACAGGTGTGACCAAAAAAATATTTTTTTTTGCTTTTTAGGGCCACACTTGTGGCATATGGAAGTTCCCAGGCTAGGGGTCCAATCGGAGCTGCAGCTCCAACCTACACCACAGCCACAGCAACATGAGATCCGAGCCGCGTCTGCAACCTACACCACAGCTCACGGCAACGCCAGACTTTAACCCACTGAGCGAAGCCAGGGATCAAACCCACATCGTCACAGATACCAGTCAGGTTCGTTACCCCCTGGAGAAAAACGGGAACTCTCCCCCAAAAAATTGTTAATAAAAAAAAAGATTTTTAAAAAAGAAACAGATCCAACAGGAAGGAAATCAGTAAGGACACAGTTGAACTCAACAGCACCTCAACGAACTGAACATAACTGCCATCACAGACTTCTTCAAACAGCAACAGCATGACACACCTTCACGTGAAACACTCACCAAGAGAGACCACATTTTGAGTCATAACCCTCACCTTAGCAAACAAAAGAACAGAAATCACAACGTAATAAAACTGGAAGTCAACAACAGAAAGCTGAAAATTCCAAAATATTTAGAGGTCAAATGACATACTTCTCAATAACGCATGGGTCAAAAACAGAAGAAATCTCAAGAAAAATTTTAAAAGATTTTGACTTAAGTGAAAATGAAAATCCAACTGATTAAATTTTGCAGGATTCAGGGAGTTCCTGTGGTGGCTCAGCGGGTTAAGAATTCACCTAGTATCCATGAGGATGAAGGTTTGATCCGTAGCTTCGCTCAGCGGGTTAAAGGATCTGGTGTTGTCGTGATCTGTGATGTAGGTCACAGACACAGCTTAGATCTGGCATTGCTGTGCCTGTGGCTGGCAGCAGCAGCTCCAATCTGACCCCTAGCCTGGGAACTTCCATATGCCGTGAGTGCAGCTCTAAAAGTGGGGGGGGGGGGAGGAAGGAAGAAAAATTTTGCAGGATACAGAGAAAACAACGCTTAGAAGAAAACCTATAGCAACAAATACCTAAGTTAGAAAAGAAGATCTAAAATCAATCATCTAAGCTCCTACTTTGTGAAACTAGAAAAAAAAAGAGCAAATTGAATTCAAAGTAAGCAGAAGAAAATAAACAATAAAAATTAGAGCAGAAACAAAGTTGGAAACAGAAAATCAATAGAGAAAAATCAATGAAAAGCTGTTTCCTAGAAAAAAATCAATAAAATTAATAAGCCTCTAGTCAGGCTAAGGAAAACAGCAATGACACAAAGGACTAATTATTACTATAAAGCAATTTTTTAGATTACTAATATGTTATTTAGTGGATATTGACAGACCGATTCTAAAATTTCATGGAGAGGCAAAAGACCCAAAATAACCAACACAGCACTAAAGGAGAAGAACAGAATTGGAAGACTGATAGAATTTGACTTTAAGACTTACCATAAAGATATAATAATTAAGACAATGTACTCTAGGCAAAAGAATAGAAAAATAGATCAGTGGAACAAAATAAAGAGCTCAGAAATAGATCTACATAATCAATTGCTCTTCCATGAGGAAGCAAAAACAATACAATAAAGCAAAGACAATCATTTCAACAAATGGTGCTCGGACACCTGGACATCCCAGAAGACAGCGTAGGAGAAGCTGTGCGGCTGTGGCTGCGCCGGTAACTGTTCACGGGCAACACCAAGGGCATGATCCGTGAAAGAAATAAGTGATAGTCTGGACTTCGTTAACGATGTTTGTCCCGTGTGTGAAAGATACTACCAAGGGGATGAGAAATAAGCCACAGACGGTGAGATAACATTTTTAAAAGACATCTGATAAAATATGCAAAGCCTTGGAGTTCCCGTCGTGGTTCAGTGGTTAACGAATCTGACTAGGAACCATGAGGTTGCGGGTTTGATCCCTGGCCTTGCTCAGTGGGTTAAGGATCCGGCGTTGCCGTGAGCTGTGGTGTAGGTCGCAGACGTGGCTCAGATCGCGCGTTGCTGTGGCTCTGGCATCGGCCGGCGGCTACAGCTCCGATTAGACCCCTAGCCTGGGAACCTCCATATGCCGCGGGTGCAGCCCTAGATAAGGCAAAAAGACAAAAAAAAAAAACAATATGCAAAGCCTCATAAAAACCAAAAAGAAAATGAACAACCTAATTTAAAAACAGTCAAAAGAAAACTATTGCCTTTGGAATGGATAAGCAACGAGATCCTGCTGTATAGCACTGGGAACCATGTCTAGTCACTTATGATGGAGCATGATAATGTGAGAAAAAACAATGTATACGCCTATGTGTGACTGGGTCACCTTGCTGTGCAGTAGAAAATTGACAGAACACTGTAAACCAGCTATAATGGAAAAAATAAAAATCATTGTTAAAAAAATGGTCAAAAGACTTGAAGAGACCTCACCAAAGGAGACAGTCAAATAAGCACATGAAAAGATGCTCCACATCATATGTCATCAGAGAAACGCAAATTAAAACAATGAGATACCCCTGTGCATCTACTGGAAAGGCCAAAATCCAAAATAATGACAATGCCAAATGCTGGCAAGGATGTGGAGCAACGGGAACTCTTACTCATTGCTGGCGGAGACGCAAAATGATGTAGCCACTTTGGAAGACAGTTTGGTGTTTTTTTTTTAACAAAACTAAACACACTCATCACATGATCCAGCAGTTATGGTCCTTGGCATTTATCTAAAGGAGCTGAAAGCTTATGTCCACACAAAACCCAAACACAATGTTTATAGCAACTTTATTCATAATTGCCAAAACTGGGAAACAACCAAGACGTCCTTCAGCAGACGAACGGGTGAGTAGACTGTGGCACATCCACACAATGAACTATTATTCAGCACCAAAAAGGAACGCACTATCACACCACGAAAAGACATGGAGAAACCTTACATGCATATTACTAAGTGAAGGAAGCCAATCTGAAAAGGCTATGATACTTCATGATTCCAACTATATGACACTCTGGAAAAGATAAAACTGTGGAGACAATAAAAAGTCCGATGATCACCACGGGGCCACGGGGAATGAACGGGCAAAGCACAGAGGATCATTAGGGCAGTGAAAATACTCTGCATGATATTGGCATGATGCATACATGTCATTTCACATTTGTCCAAACCCACAGAATGTACAAAACCAGGACTGAGCCTTCACGCAAACTGTGGACTTTGGGTGATTATGACAAGTCAATACGATGCACCAGCAGTAACAGACGTCCCGTTCTGGCGGGGGACCGACCGCAGGGGAGGCTTGGCACGTGTGCGGGCAGGACGTGTTCGGGAACTCTCTGCACTTTCTGCTCAATTTTGCTGTGCTCCTAAATTGCTCTAAAAAATAAATTCTATGTAAAAGGGGAAAAAATCACTAGGCATTGCATTGATCCACAAAATCAGTTTGGAAAATGAGCATCTAAATATTGAGTCTTCGTATCCAAGAACATAACATATTTCCTCATTAATTTAGGTCTTCTTTAACCTCTCAGCAGGTTCATAGTTCTCAGTACACAAATCTTGCACATGTTTCGTTAGATGTATCCCCATGTATTACAGAGCTCTGATGCATTGGATATCATTTTCATTTCAAGTTCCAATTTTTATTCCCAGTACATAAAACATGGAGCAGGGAGAGATTCCTGGCCCTCTCTTGAACAGCTGACTGGCTTTAGCGTCTACATTTTCCTGCAGGCAGGCCCCTGCCAAGGCCCTGAGCGCGGGAGGGCTCTTGCATTACGTGCTGCACACACTGAGGGGGCTCCCTCAGGTCAGGCCCTGCCCTAGTCTTCCTCACATACGTCCAGCGAAGGCCCGTGCGGAGAACATATAAGTTGCGTGGGCTCCCCGTGCCTGGGGCCCCAGAGTCCAGGCCAGTGCACAAGCCCACACTCAGCTGGTTTCCTTTCACCCGCTTTCATGGCGGCTGCGTCTTCTCCTCATTCTGCGCCGCTGGTGAAACAGATCACGGCCAGCCCTCCTCGAAGGGACTTCTCATCCTTTAGGAAAAAGCTGACCTGGTTGCCTTGCTCTCTGATGGGTTCAAGGAAAGTTATGACTTTGCAGGCTGCCTGTTTTTTTCTCACAATGTTCTATGTTTTTCTACATCCTAAGGAGAGCCAGAATACCAAGGCGTTTTATTTGCTTGCTTCTTGCTTTTTATCAGTAACCTATCCAAGCATTTTTTTCCTTCAGAATTAAATAAAGCTTCCATGTGGGGAAAGACAATCCAGAAGCTGAATTTGTCACGATCAGCTTAAGACCTAGTTTTTACTTCTGCTTTCAAGGCACACAAAAACAATGTTGACTCTGCAGGTCCAAGAACTCATTGGCGAAGGCTCAGGTCCCAAACCCCAAACCCTGCAAGGTGGGCACGAATGCCTGAGTCATGGGCTAAGCACCTACCTCTTGAAAAGCCTCATAGGACGAGATCGGTAGCTAACGCTCCTCGGTAGAATTAACAGCTAGGAATCAATGCTCTGCCCAACAGAGGTACAATTCAGCTCAATCGATTTTTTTCGAGAGTAAAATGACATGGAGAGAAGGGTGGGCAGCTTTTAACCTACGAAGTGAAGCGCTTTGGGCCTCCTGATGCCACGGTTTCAGGGAGGCAGACTGAAAGCATCAGTCTGCCCGCCTCAACAGGGGCTGCGCTTACGCAGGAAAACGTTATTTTTGAGAGAGGCCTACTAAAACACTCAGGAGTGAAACGTATGGTGTATACGCTTCACCCAAAAATACTTCAGTAAAAAATATTAACAAAAAAATAACAAAACGTTCCCCAGTCCACGTTCAAAATCAGCCCGCTGTCCTGAGGAACGCGGCCCAAGGCTGTCTTCCTCGCGTCGGGCCGGGCCGGAAGGAAGCACCGATCCTGTCGTCACGTCCCCTGTGGCTCTAGACCCGCAGACGTCCCCCCCGGGCGTCCGTTTTGGATGCGAAAGAAGATGCGGCCAGCTGTCTCACACAAGCACCGCGACGGGGAGCAGAACACAGCACCCCAAGGCCCCCGGCGAGGCGAGCCCCTGAGCTGGACGCTTCCGCGGCAAAGGGGGCTTTGAGGACGTGTCGGACTAAGGGTCCCGCGATGGGGGTGAGCCCGGCTCCCCCGGCTGTCTGAGCACCACCATGACGGGCCTTCCAGGGAGGCGCCCGAGCTGGACCAGAGAATGGGCGGTGACGCCACCGCCGACGGGCCACAAGCCCAGGAGTTCCGGTGCCTCCAGAGGCTGGAAAAGCAAGGGGGCTGATTCTGGAAATGGAACGCAGCCCTGCCAACACCTAGATTTTAGGACTTCTGAACTCCAGGCGGTAAAATGATAAATTCACGTGGCTTTAAGTCACTAAGTGTGTGGTGCCGTGTTCCAGCAGCCATCAGAAACTAATACAACTGGAGTTCCTACCGCGGCTCAGCGGGTTACCGACCCAACTAGGATCCGTGAGGATGCAGGTTTGATCCCTGGCCTCGCTCAGTGGGTTAAGGATCCAACGTCGCTGTGAACTGTGGTGTAGGTTGCAGACATGGCTCGGATCTGATGCTGCTGTGGCTGTGGTATAGGCCGGCAAGTGCAGCTCCGATTTGACCCCTAGCCTGGGAACTTCCATATGCCAAAGGTATGGCCCTAAAAAGAAAGAACAAAATCCTGCATTATTCACATGTTTAGCAAAGTATCTGTGACAAAGCAATCATGTGGATACTAACAAAAAAGTAGTTGCCAGCACACCATTGCCTGGAGGATTTGAAAGCCGATGACAGTGTTTTCAGACTGCCCCAGCCTGGTCCATAGCTTCTAGAACTGCCTTCTCTGTTGCCAAAAACTGCAGCGCTAGTGCAAATTCAGCTTGGATCAGGTGTTGCTGTGGCTGTTGTGCAGACCACAGCTGCAGCTCCAATTTGACCCCTTGCCTGGGAACCTCCATATGCAGTGGGTGTGACCGTAAAAAAGAAAAAAAAACAAAAAAACCCCTGAGCACCGTGCCCCAGTCCTGGGCACCATTAGGGTTCAGAGTGCGGTCCGAGGACCAAAGCCCCCTCCCCGGGAAGGAGGCAGGTCAGAAATGCAGAGCCTCGGGCCCAGTGAGACCCACTGAACCGGAAGTGCAGCTTTACCAACACCCACAGGGGTTCTCAGCACCGCAGAGAGAACCAGGTGCCCTTTCGAGGGCCTGCACCTCCCAGCTGCCTCCCTCGTCTCCTTACTCTCGGGCTGGGCGTAGCTGGACCATCTGGAGTGCAGCTCAGGACCGAGAAACAGAGGGCTTGCGGGCACAGCCTGCGCCCGGGCTGGGCCCGTGGTGGCGTGGGGCTGGTTTCTGAAGCGCCGGTAAAAGCCACTGCTAAGGCAAGGGGTCGGGACCCCAGTTCCTCATGATTTCACAGCAGCTAGGCCTGGGGCTTTGCACCCATACCGCCTTCGCCAAGCTGTGGCCGTGGCCTCCCGGACGTCTCCCATGAACCCCAACAACCAGAGGGGCTGTGCTTAAGAACGTCGATGCCATTGCACCGTCTTCCTGCCAGCAAGTCCCCAGCGGCCTCCCAGAAACAGCAGAATCAAATCCAAACACCTGCCAGGTCTCCGCAGCCCCTCTCCCTACCGCATCCGCCCTCGCCTCCCTTGGCAGCTGCAGGCCGGGCTGCCCCTCGGCGCCCCAGGCCACCCTGCGGCACCCTCTGCCCGCACCGTCTCCCCCAGGTCTGGGGGTCGGTCTCCATCGTTCTAGTCCCAACCTAAGCCCCACCCGCCAGGAGAGGCCTCCCTACCCCCCGCTCCGCTGAAGTGGTCCCCACCCCACACCACGGCTCCTGCTCCCCTCCCCGCCGCCCAGAACCACCTTTCTAGCTAGCTGCTCACCAGCAAGAACACGGAAGGCAAAGTCATGTATTTGAATCGCTGCGTCACCGGGGCCTGGCGCGGGGCCAGGCACAGGCCCGCTCAGCAGACGTCGGCTCAAAGCACGGAGAAGGGGTTGAACCGCATGCAGAGCCCGGGGGCTATGATACACCTGAGCCCCAGGATTTCAGGAAGACGCCAGCAGCTGCCTTCTTGTGTACGCACCCTCTTTGAAAAATCGGCATTTATGTGTCTGGACCCTGCCTTCTGTCATCTCTGTAGCTAAGTTACACGCGGTTGCTCCGTTCACGCTACCAGGAGACAAAGGTGACACTCAGGGACGGAGGGAGGCCGGGCCCTGGCTGGTGTCCCCGGGGAGCCGAGCGCCCCGAGCAGGCATGTCCTGCCAGGAGCAGCCTCGTTCAGTGTGCTCTCGGCACTGCGGGCTGTTTGGTGCCACGTCTCGGGGAAAACGTGGCAAATGATCCTCTCGAGGTTCTTGTGACTCACACGCAAACTGCCAAGTCTGCGCGCGCCCAGCTCCCAGCTGCCGCGGGGTTTCACAGGAGGGAGGTGGGGGGGGTTACTTGTTATTGCTTCAAAATATCTGAAGGATGAGAAACCACACGGTTTTCTGTCCGATGCTCTGAGCCTCACCCACACACATGCGCCGCTGTTACGGAGGAGAAGCTACTCTCTCCACACGCGGCTCTGTGTGCGCTCTCCCTCGCCGTAATTACTCACATGATCCACTTGATATTCGTAAAAAAAAAAAGAAACCATTGTAATTCTCGTGAGTCAATAAAGTACCCCAGGCACGGCCGGGAGGTCGGCCTAAGGAGCTGGGCTGCGGCGTGTATGGCCGGCTCAAGCTCCCCGGCGCTTTTCATGCATAAAAAAGAACAAGCTTTGTATTTCCCCAGGTTGAAGCACAAAGGAGGGAGAATGTGGAAAAGAGGAAAGGGGTGAGAAGCGAGGGTGACACTGCAGAGCCTGCGGGTTCCACAGATGGGCCACCTCCAGGCAGCTTCTGGCCTCCGGTGTGGTCACAGACAGCAGACGTGGGTGGGGCCCCCGATGCACCTGCAACATTGTTTTAAACCCAGAGGGGAGGACAGAGGCCAAAGGGTCCCCTTTGACGCCGCCGGGACCTGATTCCACTAGCCAGCATCCACCACTTAACTGTCGGATACTAGGGGGAATCAGGGATTTTAAGAACATAAGTCAGTAGAAAAAGCTGCGGTTTGAAATCCCCTTTGTCGGTGGTTCTCTGCTGTGCTGAGCAACTCACATCACCTCCGACGCCTCACTTTCACCCTGAAGAACGGGGGAAGCAGCAGACCTCCCTCCGCTTCCCGGGGTTTAGGGAGACGGACGGTGGTGGAACCGGATACGTGAAAAGGCAGGGTCCTTATTTCAAAGCATCACTGGGTTCCCCTGCAGGCGGAGGGGCACTGCCATGCCTAAGGGGCTCAGGCTCAGGCGGGCCCTAAAAACCACCGACTCCATCCCAGGGCTTCCCCCGACCACCGCTCTGCGTTAAAGGTCAGGAGACGCGCGGCTCTCACTAGGCGTTGCGCTCCAGGACCTAGCAGCCATCTCAATGCAGGGCGTTGCTCTTGGCCGTGATGGGGCGGGGACCTTTCCCCATGAGACCACCCGCGGAGTCCCCGTGCTGGCAGAGAATGTCCCGCCCCCAAGGCTGTCATGAAGACCAAGGTGCAGGCCACTGGCCGGGGTCTTAGAGACCGCGCCTGCTGGCATTGAGCGATCAGCCCTCTCCGAGAGCACTCCGGAACCGCGCTTCTGCTGAGCTCGTCACAGGAGCAGGAAGGTGAGGATGGCAGAAACCGAAAATAGCTGCCTGCCGGCTTCCCGGTCCAACAACCATTACGGCCAACACTGAAGAGAGAACGCGAGGGCCGAAGGCCCCGATGACTGCTGACGATGAGAGCCAGGCTTCTTGTCTCGTGTTGATTCTTGCAGATAATTAGCATGGACACATCAGCTACGCTGTGCCAGTTTTCCAGCCCCAAACCGTGCCTCGCCCTCACGCCTGCCCCGGAGCGTGCCGACGTTTGGTGGCGGAGGGAGGCTGCTTGAAGATGAAGCGCCAGCCGCCTGGTACTATTGTCACCCACGGAGCGGGGCACCTCAACGCCCACGGGCTGTCCAACAGCTTTACTATGTTAGCCTTTCTCCAAAATGCACTGCTGATACTGCTCTTTCCTAGAATTTCTGTAAGGACTGTGGTGAGTCCTGATTTCTGCTGTACAGGAAACAATACAGAATGCAAATTAAATGGTGACACAGTCGGCGTGCCTTCGCCGACCCCAGCTTGCGGCGGATGCAGTAAAGGCAGACTGATGGCAGGTAACAGGCAGGCTGGGAAGATGGTCTCGTCAATCTCTCTTCAACCGCCTAACTAGCTTTTTAAGCTGTAATTGCACTGCTCGAAATTGCTTTATTAGCTGCAAGGCTTCATCATTCTCCTCGTCTCATTTCTATTCAGCCCAGTCTGGATTTTTTCCGTCTTCTTTTTAGGGAGCAATGAAACCATCTGCCTAGATTCCTGGGGCAGGACAGGTAAGGGGCAACAGGTAGAGACCTGCGCAGGTGGCCTTGTCCTGACCTGGAGAGACCTGCTGTTTCCATGACTTAGGGCAAAGGGCTCCCATAACACTCCTGGGTTGTTCTCTCCTTCAAGCGGGAAGGGGTCTCGTGCCTGCCCTGCTCCTCCCCCCTCCCCCCCTCCTCCAGCAGAGAACTGGGGAAGAAGTCAGGTAGCTGGCCACTGACTGAGGTCACTGACAGATGCTTGGAAGTCATGGAACACCCGCCCCGCGGAGCTGCCCACTGGTGCCCCACTGCTGAGAGGCGCCAGGGCCAGGCGGCTGGCGCTGCAGCTTCAAGCATCCTCTCTCCTCCCTCGGCCACAGCCCTCGGGGGGCCGTCTCTGTGGCCCCTGCAGCTCTCCCGCCGAGTGACACCTGACAGCAGGACAAGCCACCACCACCCCAGTTCTGTCCTGCCTCAGAGATGCCAGCTTCTCTGCTATGAAAACTGAGGAGAGAAATTTAGGCGGAGAGGAAAACCAGGACTCACGAGGAAATGAGGGGAAACCAGGCTACGCTGGGAGGAGGTGCTCTGCACCCGGCTTCTAAAGTTGACCAGACAAGAAAACAGTCCTTATTAATAAACATAACCCTGAAATCTAAGCACTTAAAAAAATACAAATGACAAGTTCTTTATATTTTCCACAGATGGTTCTGTGAAATCAAAAACTCGCCAAAACATCCCCTATGTGTCTAAAACTCCTGGAGATGGAAGGCTGAAAGGCGGTGTCACTGCTGGCCTGTACTGCGAGGCTCAGCATCTGTGTTGTCATGGAAACGGCCCAGAGCCGACCAAGCCCCCTCGCTCCCTTGGCCCCGCCCCCTCCCTGCTGCACCTGCCAAGCACCAGGCTCCTGTGTGTGGGTCAGGGGGCTGGCGGCCAGCCTGGACTGACCTTCCAGAGGCCCCCACGCGCAGCTCCGGGCCCAGCAAGGCATGTGCGTCTGCATCAGCGTTAAACCCTGCTCCGTGCCCTGACTTCCCAGCATTCCCCTGGCTTGGCTCCACAGCCGACCCAGAGCAGCCCAGACAGGGCCACAGCCCCAGAGCAGAGCTGCAGACAGGCCCTCTGCAGCGACCCCGCAAACCAGTGCCTGGCAGAGCACATCCCCTCCAGGAGAGGGATCTGAAGAGGGGTTTGGGTTTTGCTTTCATTTTTTTTTTCCAGAATATAAAAGATAATGGCCTCTGATGTGTCAAGTGAAATTAGACTAGGAGTGAACTTATGACATGAACCCTGCAGGGCGCTGCGTTTCTGAGGAGGACCCCCCCCCCCAGCAGTAACACACCCAGCTTATGACGCCAGCTTCCTGTCTTATTTTCGAACCTTTTTTTTTCCTTTTTAGGGCTTTACCTGTAGCATACGGAAGTTCCCAGGGGTACAATAGGAGCTACAGCTGCTGGCCTACACTACAACCACAGTCACATGGGATTCGAGTTGTGTCTGTGACCTACACCCCAGCTCACAGCAATGCTGGATCCTTAACCCAGTGAGTGGGGCCAGAAATCGAACTCACATCCTCACAGACACTGTCAGGTCCCTAACCCACTGAGCCACAATTAGAACTCCCCAGCAAATTTTTTTTTTTTTTTTTTTGCTTTTTAGGGCCACACCTGTGGCATACGGAAGTTCCCAGGCTAGGGGTCAAATTGGAGTTGTAGCTGCTGGCCTACACCACAGCTCATGCATGGCAATGCCAGGTCACTGACTCACTGAGCAAGGCCAGGGATGGAACCCACAGCCTCATGGATCCTAGTCGGGTCTGTTACCACTGAGCCACAAAAGGAATCCCACCCTGGTGAATATTCTTGACTGAATGAATGAACAAACACTTGTTGAGCTGAAAGATATATTTTTTCTACTAACCAAGACCTTTCAGTCGCCACACACGCTGAGACCCGCATGAGGTGCGAAGCCTCTCACGCCCTGTTCAGCTTCCCTCTAATCCCCTCGTTTATCGGAGCCGCGAGCCCTTCCATTACACAGCCTGCAACTCTCCACACTGAAGGCCAAGGGGGACGTACAAGGACAGTGGCCCCCCAGAATCAGACGAGCGCTCAGACATCCGGACGGCATCCACCTGCTGGTGGGCCGAAAGCTGCGTTCGGCCTCCAGCATCATCTGTCAGAAGCGGCTGTCAACAGCCGACCCCGGAATTTTTCCAGCATCATCTGTCAGAAGCGGCTGTAAACAGCTGACCCCAGAATTTTCCAGCATCATATGTCAGAAGCGGCTGTAAACAGCCGACCCCAGAATTTTCCAGCATTCCCACAAACACCGCCAGTGCGCCTCCACATCTGCTCGGGGTCCGGCACAACGCTCCTCAAGCGCTCCTCACATATGGAGAGCCACAGACGTACTGACTTTCTAGCGTCCAGACGAGGTGACAGCAGGAATCGGTAATCACTTCCTCTATCTCGTGTTCTGTTCTCAAAAATAACCTGAAAGAGGTCAGCTGATTGTACGGCAATCCTGCAAGAAATTCACATCTACGTTTGCATCAAAAGTGCTACGGACGGTAAGACAACTTGAGACCAGGAGGTCTTAGGGAACAACTATTGTTAATGAAGTAAGAGATTCTCTTAATTACTAAGCACTTCGAGGGGATCCTGGTACGGGGTAGGTCGTGTGGCTGGTGTGTCACCACCACACGGAGCCTCCTGAAGTGAATAACGGCTGAAGGATGAGGACCTCAGCAACCGGCCTGCAAGAAACGCACTGAAGGTGCCCTGGAAATCAGAGTCCCCACAAACACAAGCAGAGTCGCAGCACGGCTTGGATCCTCTGAGGCCCTGGCCTGAGGCCTTGCTCACTGGGTTGGGGGGGCGTGTAACTTCCTTCCCTGCCGGCCCCAGGCAGGTACCCAGTTAAATATCCATCTCTCCAGGAAATCCCCCTGTCTCTTTGCCCTTTGACCTCTGGGACTGGCGGAAGCAGGGCTGCCCCTACCAGACAGATGTTCTGTTCAAGGACATAGAAAGATGCTGCCAAACCGGGAGCACACCGGGCCCCACACCAGCGGGGACGCAGGCAGCAGCTGAGGACGCAGTGCGGCAGCTCATGCTTTCCTTCTTTATTTAGCCACATATTAGGTCAGAGGAGCACAAGATCCAGGGGCGCTGGGCTTCAAACGCGCGCGGGGTGCATGCGGAGGCAGGGAGGTGACATGCGGTTTTCAGCACCCGCAGACCACGTGCAGGGCCAGCAGCGGCCACCTGCCCGCCCCCAGCCCACAAGCCCCCGCTCAACAGCACTTTTTAAAGGGCCGCAGAGCCGCCAATGTCACAGCCTCTGTGGTTCCTAGAGGCGCACGGCTGCGCATCTGTGCGACGGCCCCTCCCCGCCTTGTCAGCCTTCCAGGCTCCGGATGCTGCGGGAGCTTCTTTACGGGGGTGGAAAGCGGCGGCTTATTCAGGATCCCTTTGGACTTAGCCCTTTGATGTCCCATGTCCCCTTAGAGAGTGCTTGCTGGTGCCACCACCTCCCCCAAGACACAACGCTGCCTGGCCCGCTCCCCCCACAAAGCCTGCCAGGCCCCAGCCGACCAGGCGGGAAAGCGGAGGCCACGCGGGCGGCCACGCGTGTTCTTGGCTCCTTTCCATCCGCCTTGGACCATCACCTTCCGGGCAACACCCATCCTCTCCCGTCCCACTCAGCCTCCCCCCACCCCCGCCACCTCCTCCTGCGCCCCCGGCCCCTGCGAGGGCGGCTTCCCCACCGAGGGCCTTCGCCTCCCCCCTTGGCTCCGACAACACGTCACCAAACATTCTGAGAGGCTGCATCGCCTAACCTGCAGCAGGTAAAAGAACCCTTCACCGTTTCTACGCGTCACCGCTCGCCCTCTACACCGCGTCTTGCTGGACAATGACAGCCCTTTCCCCTTTACCAAGGCCACAGCAAACGGAGCCGCCTCTGGTCCGGCAGAAATGGCCACGACGTTGTAAATCAACTGTACTTCAATTGAACTTTTTAAAAAAGGCGGGAAAAAAGCAGTCCACACCAGAAGACTGAATTTTACTCTGGTTGGCCACTTTTCTTCCTGTGTTCTAAAGCAACCCTGCTGAGGAAAATGACCAACGACGACACGCTCGCAGCATATGGGTGTGCATGCGTGTTTGTCACATGTGTGTCTGCATGCGCACAGTCCGCCAAAAGAGCCGCCCGTGGGCTGTTCCCCTCAGTCTCCATGCACCGCCCCCCCCCAGTAAGAAAACACGGATAGTTCGGATAGTTACTGCTTCCGCCGTGTCTTCTGCCGTGGGCTCCCAGTCCAGGGGCAGGTCCTCCTCGCCAGCCTGGTGACACAAGACACATGTGAAACGCAGTTAGCACGACAGACATTCTCGGGGTCAGCAGCATGCAGGTCATCAGTGCAAAGGACTAACGAGGTCTCCGCGTTAGGCCAGGACGCGGGAGCGACACCAAGTCCCCTCTCCCCTGAATTCACTTGAAACTCCACGACGCTTCGTGCCAGACACGGGTCCCTTATAACACAGACAGCAAAGACGGCAGTGAGTGTTTACAGCCACGGTCACAAATCATGAGCCCAGCCGAGTGCGTGTGGCTTTAACACCACGAGGGAAAGCCGAGTCGGGCGGGTCATGTAACTAACTGCCTGACCAGCAGGGCGAGGGCGGGTGTGCGCGGAGCCGAGGGACCGACCCTGTTAGGAGAGGGACAGAGACGCCACAGGAGAGGAGTCTGTGGCCACTGCTATTCGAATGGAGCAAAATCACGACCTCGGGCCAAAGCTGAAGGACGAGCTAAACCAGAAAGCGTAAAACCCCTGGTTTAGGAAAGCGCAGCGCCTGCGGCTGCAGGAGGAGGCTCCCCGGGGCGCCGGGCTCCGGCCTTCGCTGACCACTCAGTGACGTGAGGCCAGCTGCTGACGCTGAACCCTGATGCCTTGCGTATAAACTCAGGCACCTCCACCGCCTGAAGAGGGGAGAATTCAGCAGAGGACGACATAGGGCCACCGGCCCCTGCTCTGTCCTGGGCTGCTGTCACCACCACTCTGAGTCTCAGCCTTGAACCCAGGAGCTGGGAGACAACCGCTACACGCCAGACCATGAACTGCAAGGCGTCGTGTTTGATGTGCATCGTTTAAAACGGCGCTTCTCCTTTCTCTAACGCGTGATGACAGCCCAGCAGGAAAAACCCTGCTTACTCTTCTGAAAGGCAAACGAAATGGGTCAGCTGGCCCGGGCGGGCTGCTCCACGGCGCCCCGCTCGTCTCCCCACCTACCCCGGAGCAGGGCCTTGGCTCTGTGACCCGTGGACGGGAGGGGTCACAGAGCAGTGACCGAAATCCTGCCTTGGGGCCGCGCACTGGACTTGCTGGAACCCCATTCACACTGAACACCACCTGCTCCTTTTGAATACCAGCTTCTTCTGGGGTTTATGGAGGTCCCGATTTTTCATTAGCACACGTTTCCTTGTCAGCACGACTCATTAATGGGAAAAAGATATTCCAAAATATCTCAAAACAATTCATAAGCCACAAACACTTTTCCTAGACAGTCAGATGAATCCCCCAGTCTGTGTGCCGAAGCAAAGCCGACTTTTAGAAGGCTATGTGGGGTTCTCTAGCCCAGAGACCTGCAGATCCGACCCGGCTCAGTCCCTCTCGCTGACCAGGAGGAAAGAAATCAGAGGGAAGCAACTCCTAAAGGCAGAAAAAAAAAAAACCTAGAGCCCAAGGTGTTGACGGCTACCAATTAGTCGTTAAATGTGTATAAAAGCAAATTATGTAAATAATGCAGGCATGCCGTCACGCAGCAGATTTTCTCAGAAAAAAAGGAGCGTGTTCTTTATGCAAGGATTTTATGACATTTAATTTGGAGTTCAGAGGCCAAATGTACGCCATCGAGTCTTGCCCAATTTCTTGACAGGTGAATCGCCTTAATATCACACAACATAAAACACGGGCAAACCTGGAAAATGCGGTCAGCCTCTGAGCTCCAAAACAGAGAGACTTCACATTTTCCTGAGAACTTGAAATCTCCCAGGGTCAGTATCTCAGGTTTAATTTTTCTGTAGAAAGAGCTCTAATTTCTGGGTTCCAAACAAATGGGGATTGAATGCTCTGTCTTAACACAAACTCCACAGGCTATACTCTCCTAAAGCATCTACCCAGAAGAAAACTGGCTTTGCTTTGGGGCCCCTGAATTTAGCCAGTGTTCATCATTTGTTGTTGGGTATCAGCCAACCTCAAACGCTTTTAAAATCTGCCCTCCCGAGGGGCAGGCGGGCAGTGCCGCCTCTCAGCAGCTCTGCCTCCCATTCTTCCAACTGTCAGGTTCCTTCTGGCATATATTTTTAATAATATGCGTATATTCATTGCTGGTCCATTTTGAGTCAGTCTTAGAAATATTTCAAACAGGAGCTGTTCCTCAGAGCTTGGTCAGTGGCCATGATGCCGAGTCCAGGGTCCCGGAAGCGTGTTCAAAGCCCCTTCATTCCTCTCCAGGCCCTCGTCCTAAGCCCGGGGCCGACCCCCCCACCCTCCTCTGTGGGCCCGGCTGTTCAGGGGCTGACAGCTGGGCCTCCACCACCAGGGGCCCAGTTCCAATAACCAGGGGGATCTTCAGAAGGCATCAGGAGATAAGAACGAGACTGTTGGCTCATCATTAATTCAAGTCATTAATGCAATTTTTGAAAAACCCAAATCTCTCTCAAAAGGAAAAAAAAAAAAAGGACCTGGCAACCCTTGTAAGTCAGAGGCTCTTTTTAAGGCACAGGCATCACCAAAAACATATCCTATACAAACCGAAGAATCAAAGCCGTGGGGAGCCTCGGTGTCATATTCTCCCCCTCCTCGAAGCTTCTACCTGGCACAGCGTCTGGGCTGCTCCAAGTAAAAATCAGGCTTCATACGTATGCTATGCTTGACAATCTCTTCTGACCAAAAAAAAAAAAAAAAGCTCCTTTGACCAATGTATATTTCAAGCATTAACAAGTTAGTTTGGATTCCAAAAAGAGCATTAAATATAAAATATCAAGTGATTTCGCTCCTTCAGCTTAAAATTATGTGAATGTCTCAATCCACAGTACATATAGATAAAAATAAATGGCAGTTAAAATAGTAAGAATTGGACTCATCAGTATAATGCTGGGTACAAGAGACAAGGCAAAAGTAAAAGGTTGGACTGGGCAAAGATTTAGTCAGTTATCAAAATCTGCCACTTACAAACGCAATGTGAGCTGCTATAAACACAGCACAGGCAAATCTAATCATTCAAGAGCTTTAATAACTTGTTGATCACCTATAATTGAAATGAAACAAATCGAATTCCACGGAGACAGTCCCCGCCTGGCGGGCAAGTCAGAGGAGCCTCCCACAGGCCAGGCGGCCCTGCGTTTGGGCCACTAATGCTTCCATGTCGTTCTCTTTTCCCTTTATCTTCGATCTCTCCTCTGCATCCGAACAGGCACCCTATTAAGACTGCATTAGCTGTTTCTTAAAAAGGAATTCATCATTCGTTTTGCCTTCCGCTTTCATCCCCCACTGTAGCCACTGGAGGTCTTACAATTTAAAGCCACTTGTTGAAGGAAAATCTCACTGATGCAGACGAGCCTGGACACACGTGACTACTTTAGGGCACACGCTCCGTGAAGAAGCATCCTGAAGTTTGGCTTAGGAGGAACCATTTTTTCCCCTCGATTCGTTTCATTCATATACTTGGACCACCCACAATGCCTTGTGTGGCGTGTGTACACACATATGTAATGTTTATATGTGTGTGTGCAAACGCAGCATATACACCCATACTCATTAAATAGCCCAGACTCGTCACACAGTAGTCCCTCGGCACACACGCATTCGTTCTAGTGAATGAACAGCCCATCTGCAGCAGTTAGGGTCTTCGGGGATCCCGTGGAAAAGTACATTCTTTTCTTCTCCGTACTCACCTCTGTTTCCATGGGTTCCACCTCTATTTTTTTCCACAGCTCCAGCAACTGTGCGATCGGCATTTTCGAAAACTTTCCTTGCCCTCTGAGCAAGTGCGATAGTGAAAAAGAAGATAACCAGAGGCAACACACAGCACAGAGATGGCCAGACGGGATGTCAGAGCCGAGGCAGAGGCCGGCCTGGCTGGGAGGACCCGAGCCGGTGAGGCTGAAATCAGGCTGGGCGACCGCAGGCTCCGGCGGGGTCCTCGGGGTGCGGCGGGAGGGGGTCTTCGATATGGCTGCTCGCGTCCTCGCCCCCCAGGCCCGGGGCTCCGCTTGGCTGCGAGGAGAAAGAGGCGGAACCGCAGCTCTGGGAGCCGAGCTGCGACTTTGGCGGCGAATGCTCCCCTCCCCGCATCAGACTGGATTCCCTGCCCCCGCCTCGCGTTGCCACTCCCTCCCCCTCCCCCCACGATTTTACCTTAATTGGCTCTAAATGATGGGTGAAAGTTGGGTCTGAGGATGCTGCTGCCATAGAAACCGCATAGCAACCAAGGGCTGGGGAGGAAGGGATCCGGCGGGGAGGGGGCCCTGCGGCAGGTTCGCCCTTCTCCCGCCCCGCGCACGCGGCGTGCACCCTGCTTCCTTTGCCGGCGACTCCCCTGAGCCCCCCGCGACCGGCTTCAGCCAGCGGAACACCCTGGGCCCCGGCGTGGGCAAGGTGCAAGGAGGGTGCTTTTCCTGCATCAATATTTCAGGCACTTCCCGCATCGCGGACCTGCTCCCGACCGGGCAGCTGGAGCAGAAGCGCCTCCGCGCCCCCACCGCACCCCCAGGCATCAGGACGACACCCCGGAGAAAGGAAAGGAGGACCGAGAGGGGCTGGGAGTGCAGGGCCTCGGTCTGAGCTCCCTGCTGCCTCTCCCTGCGGCCTCGGGCTAGTTCCGCGGCAGCCAAAGCCGTTTGCTGGCAGGACGGTGGGCTCAGCAAACGGGGAGGGTGGCCGCTGCGTTGGAGAGAACGGCCTCGCAATCACACGGCCTGTGGGACTCGGGACCGCGGTCTGGGGGAGGCACGGTGCTCTCCACCGATTATCAGGTTCCCGGAAGGAGGCGCGTGCCCCACGCACACTTGCTCGTTTACTTCTCCATCTCCTGTGGGTCGCGAGCCCATTTCACAGATGGGAAAACCCTGAGGCTCAGAGAGAGGGAACTCCCCCCCGAGACTCGCACCCAGGGACAGAGGCGGCAGCGGTGATCTCAGTTCCCCGCAGCAAGGAACGCCTGCAGGGCAACTTTCTAGGGAACGTTTATTTCCTCCATTATTGCCTTTTTTCTCCTTTTTTGGTCTCTTTTATCTTCTCACACCATCTCAGTCTTAGAATAAAAGCCACACGCATGTGGAAATAAATGCGTCTCCCCAGACTTCTGAGGCTCATCTGCTTTTGGTTCCCTCTTTTAGGAAACAGTGTCCAAGTCTCATACAATCTCATGTTGCTCCTGGAGTACGTGCATTCATTTCTAAAGCAAATTCCTTTACCTCCAGGGAAAATATCTAAGAAAATGGCTTACTGCTTCCAAAAATTAACAATAATCTCTTCGTCTCTTTCACCCTTATAAAATCACTTAGAAATCCAATTCATCAGCAAAACAAATCAAAACAACAAGTCTCAAATCCCAAATACGTCACGTTTCAGAGGGAAAAATTATACTCGGAAGAGTTTCCTTTCTTAGTGTTGATTTACGAAGGTCACTTTATCTTTCTACAAAATTTTAAGATCCAGTAAGGATCTTAAAAATTAATTCCATTCAAAATAAAAATAATGCCAGTATCGCCTGTTTTTGAGGCGGCGGTTCACAGACTGACAGAGCAGCAGGGTTCGGATGAGTTCACCAGACAAGGAACCTCAGCGCATAACGTAAATGTCGCAGGTTAATAACATACAAGACGACTCGGGTCCGGGTAATACGGAGCAGGAAGTCGCTGATGGAGAAGGTAGTGCCACAAAGGTTTAGGCCGTTCCACCTGAATGACGACGCACCCCGCCACCTGGAAGGCGGTGCGGAGGAAAATGAATGGGAGGCCTTAAAGCCTCCACCTTCTGGAATTTTCCACAAGTATTCTGAGATGGGGCAGGCAGAAGGGGAACCCTAGTCTCTGCATTTGGGAGTGGAACCAGGACGGAAAGAACGCTGGATGGGCCCTCCTGGGAGCAGAAGGTGCCCAGCTCTGCGCCAGTGGGCTGGATCCTTACGGACACGCTGTCTGCAGACACGAAAGAGCTCATATTCAAGGCACATCTTAGGAATCGCTGAAAATATGGTTCATCATTACAGCATGATGTCTCTTTTTAAACTATGCAAATGTGACACTAATAAAGACACGGAACTCTATTCAGCCGTTTTGCAGATAAAGCAGAGGAGTCCTGACGAGAGAAGTGAGCCAATCAAGAGGGCGGGCCCAGAGTTTACACCCAGGAGCCCTGCGATCACGAGTCCACGCCTGCTGCAGTCTGCACGCTGCCTCTGAGATGCCCAAGACAGGAGCTCCCACTGTGGCTCAGCGGGAAAAACCCGACTAGTATCCGTGAGGACATGGGTTGGCTCCCTGGCCTCGCTCAGTGGATTAGGGATCTGGCGTTGCTGTGGTTGTGGTGAAGACCAGAAGCTGTAGCTCCAATTCGCGAACCCCAGCCTGGGAACTTCCCTATGCCGCACTTATGGCCCTAAAAAGACAGAAAAGAAAACAAAGAAAGAAAGAAAGAGAGAGAGAGAAAGAAAGAAAGAGAGAGAGAGAGAGAGGGAGGAAAGAAAGGAACCCCAGCACCCTTGTGCTCAAGAGGCTTTGACTCTTAGAAAGCATCTCTTCCCTGAGAAAGCACAGCAGGAGGAATCATCCCAGAGCACAGGTGGGACTCAGAAAATATGACAGTGGCCCTGCCTCTGCCACTAAGACTCAACTTCTCTGCAGCCTGTCTTCTCTGCAGCCTGGAAAGCACAGGGGCCGGGCTCTGTCTCACAGACTCTTCAGCAGTAAAAGCATGCAGGAAAGTGTCTGCTGACCTGGCTGACTCAGTTACGTGGTGCCTGAGATGACGAGACGGGCTGGCCATCCTTCCAACTGACCCCAGGTAGGCCCGGGCCTGCTCCACTGTGCAGGTCACTAAGACCAGAGCACTTGATAAAGGTGAGGAGAACCAACTAAGATCCAGGGAAGTGATCGCCAGCCTTGGCATTTTCACTCTCCAAGTTTTACAAGATTCTCCAAAAACCTCAAAATCAAATTAATTCTAATTTTCACCAAACTCTGGTATCCATTGTTACAGGCCGAACTGTATTTCCCCAGCCCCACTCCCCACAAAATCTACCCACTGAAGCCCTAACCCCGCTGCCTCAGAACGTGACCTCACTGGGGAACAGGGCTTTTGAAGACTTCACGCCGGGGCAGGTCCTTACAAAAAGGGGGAAATGCAGACCCAGACAGGCACAGGGAGCAGGTCCCTGAAGCCAGATCCTGCTGCCAGCAGCCAGGGAGCTGGCAGAACTGGACAGCAGCCTGGGACAGACCCTCTGGGTGCCTTCAGAGGGAGCCCGGCCCTCCCACCACCTGGATCTCAGGGTCCCAGCCTCCAGGACCGGGAGAGGCTGAATTGTGGTGTGGAGCCCCCCAGTCTGTGGTCCTTTGTTAAGGAAGCCAAGCCCACTCACCCCAAGGAACCAAAGGAGATTAAAACAATTGACAGAAACACCATAAGGCTACAGTTTCTCAGCAACCAGGACCCAAGGTCCGGATAAGTCTGGTGCGTGGAGACACCAGTTCACGCTTCCTTCTTTGAGGATGAGCCAGGGCCCAGGAGACAGCATTTCAGCTGGCAACTGTTAAGCTTTCACAAGCTCAAGCCTCTAAAGAGGCTCCCATAAACCACTGTAGATACTAACGTCCTGCATTTGGGTCCAGAAAGACACAAAAGATGGTTGGAATCAAGACCGGCACAAGGCCCCATTTCCAAAACAACAGAGAGTGACACTCTGAACCAGAACAGTGGCTTCTTTCCAAAACATATTATTCACAAGGAAGGAAAAACGGCTGAGTGCAGAGGCAACAGCATCTCTTTATTATGAAAAGTAAATTATATGCTAGCGGAGCATTTTAGAAAAAGAGCCTTGCTTGCAGGCCTCCCGACTAATGCATCATCTCTGCCGGGGAAAGTCAGCGTGACCCTGGCCTCATGAGCGCCCTGTCGCCTTGTCACGTCAGCTGGGACTCAGGTCCTCTGTGTCCTGAGGGCACCTCACCTCCAGGTAGAAACAGCCCTGGGCAAAGCCCTATCGGCTGCAGCTGCATGGATGTCATTTGTGAGAAAGAACGGGCACCGGCAAAATACAGAAGAAAGTAACAACGATGAAATGTCTGCATCCCCCTTCACAACTCACCCACCTCCTTCGCCCACACATCATACTTTCGAGAAACGAGCGCAGTCTGGTAAAAACACGACCTGGTGCTCACCAGCTTCCTGGTAGGGAGTCTTACTGACTTGCTGGTCCTGCAGAGATGGTAAGACAAAAGCTGTTCTCTTTTCTAATTCAGCATACTCGGCAGTAATCATCAATTAAGTGATTTTCAGGGATTGATTTAATTCAGCTCTGAGCCAAATGTATTTGTTCCAAAATTTATTTCAGTTCTCACACGGCTAACCATACAGCGCGTAAGCTCATAGCACGGGAACCCAGCATCACACGGGAGACACGCCGTTTGCCGTTTCCCCCAAACCACAGCTCATCTCAAAGACACTCCCCTTGACAGCACCAGGCATTTCTGCTGGAAGTCACGTGAGTAACCGTGACCCTCAGAAAGAACTTTAAGAGGCCCCGTTGTGGCTCAGCGGAAACAAATCTGACCAGTACCTACGAGGATATGGGTTCGATCCCTGGCCTCGTTCAGTGGGTTAAGGATCCAGCATTGCTGTGGCTGTGGTGTAGGCCGGCAGCTACAGCTCTGATTCAGTCCCTAGCCTGGGAACCTCTATATGCCATGGGTGCGGCCCTAAAAAAAAAGACAAAAATTAAGAGAAAGAATTTTAAAGGAAAATAAATATTTTTCCAGATTTTTTAAACAGCAGTCCCTGTTGAGCCGACTCGGGTTCCTTCAGAAAACAAGAATATGAAGGCTGACGTCTCTAAGCTGAACATATAAATTCCTCTTTAAAAAGACAGTGTGAAGGCTGTGCAAGCTGTAGACGCAGCGTCTGGCCTTGAGGAGGGACGAGCACCAGGCCCCCGCCAGACCTGTGATTCAGAAACACCCCCAAGAGGCACTTGGGGTGCCCTTGCCTCCTGTGGCTGATGACACACAGGGTGGTGGTGGTTGTTAACTACTCTTCCTGTTTACTTGTGTCTCTTTACCGGGAAAGAAATGACCGACATTTATCAGGCTAAGAGTGAAAGAAGGCAAGAGACAATAAAGATGACTAAAGACCATAAATAGTGACACTTAGAAGAGTGTTCTGCGCCAGACTCTATACGAGGCTTCGGAAGGAACTGGAACCAGTCTTAATTTGTACTGACACGAGAAAATTAGGCATGTGCACAAACAGTACTGGGTAAATTCTTAAAACGATGGTAGTTACTTTCTCAGACTATAAATAATCGCTAAAAACACAATATTTATAGGAATATCCCTGAAAATCTATGGGCTCAAGTATCTACTCCTGGTGAAAGTACTGGAAATACCTGCTAGCGCTCACAATTACAGATTAATTGCGATAATTATAGTAATTATAACTATAGTGATTATAAAATACCTAGTACAGAATTCTTTTCTACTAAAGAAAGGGGAAAGTGGACCTGTGAGGGACCCTTTGGAACCACAGGGCTCCGAGAGGGGAGCCAAGGGAGCAGTCCCGTGGGAGACGCCCTTTGCCAACTGCAAGAACACACCCGAATGCCAGCCTCCAGAAGCCCCAGCTCTGGCTCCGCTGCTTGCAGAGACTAGTGACTTTCATGCTCTTGACTTTAATTTCTCCATCTGATTCTTTTAAAAGACGAACACTGGGTGAGTTTGTTAGGAAGTGTTAAGAACAGAACGGATGAGCTAGGCTTGACACACCATCTTACAAGAAGAAAGACTTTCCATGAAGTGTTGGGCGTAAGGGATGAAAAAAGGTGGGCACAACCATTTCGGAGTCAGTGTGAGACGTGAAGGGAACTCTGCAAAGCAAAAGCATGAAGAGACCCACAGCATGATAAGCTAACAGGACCAAAGGACCGCCACCCCCGCCCCGCCCGCCCCGCCGGCTCTCAGCCAGCGCACCCAGCTCCTCCATCAGGCGGCGCCCTGGGTGGCAAGGCGCTGTGAGGCGGTGGGCCAGTGACGGGCTCCCTGCTCAAGCCTGGAGGGGTCCCGTGTGCAGGCACAGGGCTGGCCCCACCACTCCTTCGGCAACAGTTCATGTTTATTAACATAAAGCGAAGCGGCGACAAAATCCTAGGTGACAAGTTCACCTACATCCACCGAAGTGGCCAGCGCGGTGCCAGATACACGTCGGTGCTGGAAACGTTACGACTGATCGGTCGCAAGGGGGATTTTTCAAGGGATCAACAAAACTGTGGGGGGAGGGTTTGTGGGTGTGCACACCCGTAGCCCACCGATTTCCTGGAAAGAGTGAAGTTCCAGAACCGTCCCGCACTCTCCACCCTGCTGACGGTTCTTCAGTCTTCCAGTGAAGACATGGGGCTGTGACTGTGGCTCCCTCCCCTGCCGTCTCGGGGCCGCAGGGCCACGTGTCATCCGTGGCCAAGTCTTTGCTAAGTGGCGGGACAGTCGAGGGTCTGGAGGGGGAGTGGCCTGGACAGGACGTAACAATGATGGGTAGGACCCTCCAGATCTGTCCCCGAGGTGAGCGCACCGATTACTGATTTTGTCCAACAAGTGTCTCAGGGCTAGAAGAGCCATGACTTTCTCGTGGGTTCTTTTTGGGTTGTTTTTTTTTTTTTTTGCCTTTATCTAGAACCGCACTCACAGCATGTGGAGGTTCCCAGGCTAGGGGTCTAAAAGGAGCTGTAGCCGCCGGCCTTCGCCACAGCCACAGCAACGCGGGATCTGAGCCGCGTCTGCAACCTACACCACAGCTCACGGCAACGCCGGATCCTTAACCCACTGAGCAAGGCCAGGGATCGAACCCGCAACCTCATGGTTCTTAGTCAGATTCGTTAACCACTGAGCCACGACAGAAACTCCGACTTTCTCCTCGTTTTAAATGCCAGTTCTCTAAGACGGATATTGAGTATATTAACAAGAGCCCTGGAAAGAGAATCATCAGAGCAGGACTTTTTTAAAAAAAGCAAGTGTCCCTTTAATATTACTCGGTATTTCTTGGGAATAGTTCAACCTAACCTGGAATTCTCAGGCTGATGTAGGGAAAGGCATTACTATTTCTTGTGAGGACAAAAAAAAAGTCTTGGGTTAAGTAGACGCTGGTTCTCCCTCCTGGAGTCCCCAGGGGACCCAGCCCTTGATGACAGGGAGGCCTCCTGGGCTGGGACATCAGCCTGCAAGGTGGCCCTCTCAGCCTAAGCAGGGGCTTGTGTTGGAGTCCATGGCTTTAGGGCCCCTGTTCGCCCTCAGTGCAGCCCCATCTGCTCCCCAGCACCCAAGCTCCGGCCACGGGCCCCCGAGCCTCCTGCCTCACACAGGTTGTCCCAGGATGAACACAGGTGTGTGCAGAGAAGCAGCGGCACCTGGACGGAGCAGGAGGTGGGCAGTGGGGGGCCAGAGTGGACCCCAGGACTCTACAGTCACCACATAACTGGGGGGCTTCTGAAAGGTCCCCAAAGGACTAGGGTGACCGGGCTTTGATCTCAGAATTCATTCGATTTACAAGAAAGAAATGTGACCGTTTCTGCACCGCTGTGTGGATGGGTTAGGTTCTCCCCGACATGGACAGAAGTCAGCCTTGCCGGGACCTGGTCCTGCAGCTCAGACTTCTGGGGTCCTGAATAACAGACCAGGTGTGGGGCTGGGCGAGCTTGAACACCCCGATAAAATGAAAGCAAATGACTTTGAGCTCTTCTTTCCGGCGATTATGCTGGATCGATTATGCACGCAGTTTCCACCACGTAGTTAAAATCAATGTCCTTATGTAAACCTTTGCCACCCCGCTTTGTGGACCTGTCCCCAGCGGCTGGACCCACTTGGAGCCCCAGCAGGCAGCAAGGACAACCAGACCTTCCGCCAGCCCTTTCATGATGTGTTTCCATTTCCTGCGTCCCTTTCACATAAACCCCTGGAGCCTGGGCTTTTTCAAACAAGCCAAATAGCCTTCTGATTTGTTTGTTTCATCCAGCTTTTGTTTGTTATCTGGCTTGATTTTCTTCAAAAACTGCCTTTTTTGTCTCGTGTTTTGGATATGTTTTCCTTCCACACAGCTGATTACCGCAGCCTTTTTAGATGGCACTTCTGTCAGCTGAGAAGGCGCAGCCAGACTTTTTTCTTCTTCAGTAAAAACAGATGTTTTCCGATGGCAGCTTATGGCTTTTTCTCTGCATTGTCACGTGCTGCTCCTTCATCAGTGCAAATCGTTGCTCGCTCTTAGGACACAGCTTCTAAATGACTTACGAAAAGCCCGAAGAGAGGGGGCTGCATTTCAGGACCTCTGGATGGCGCGTCGTTGCTGACGTGGTAGAACAGACCGGCTGGGGGACAGGGCTGAGGTGTGCTGTCCAGCTGTCGATCCCGCCTTCCTCCGGAGAGGGCAGCAGATGGGGCTGAGTCGCTGGCGTGCGTCTGGCCAGGACGTTTCCACTGAGGCCAGTGTGACAGGCGTGGGTCCCTCACCCCACCCCATGCCCATATCTGCCCCCTCCTCCCCGAGGAACAAGTCCTCCGCCCGGGGCAGGGTGGCGGGCGCGGAAAGGATGCCAAGCAAGGACTCTGATCAAGGTAAGGGACACCACGCCCACCTGAAACTCAGGAGCAGCTCCACCCCCATCGCGGGGTGGGAGGGCGTGCTGCCCCGCTGTTGGGAAGGCAGCCTCGTCCCCATCCAGGTCTCACCTTGGGGGGGTGGGTAGCAGCCTTTCTGGGACCCTCGAGAAACTGGTCAGCCCTCTGGCCAGCCCTGTGCCTCCTCCCAGTGTTTGGCTTAGATGTGTCCTCAGCAATAAGTACAGACAGGTGCACAAAGCTGTTTCTAGCAGGAGCTGAGACAGCTTTGTCCATCCTGGCTGAAAAGCCGATATAGCCAAATAAAAGAAAATCAATAAGATAGTGACCCTGGGCCCGCCACCCTTTCAATGTGCTTCCAGCGCCTTTCCATACGGCCTGGGCAGAGACCTGAAGCACACACACAAGGTTCCCTGTCCAGGGGAGTTCCCTGGTGGTCCAGCGGTCAGGATTCAAGGCTTTCACCCCTGTGGCCCAGGTGTGGGACCGGGGTCCCATATCAAGCTGCAGCACGTGACAGTCGAAGGGAAGGAGAAGAAAAGCACAGCAAGTCCAGCATCCCGCGGCCATCTTTTAAGACACAGCAGATTAAGAATGCTTCCCAACATCACAGCCTCAAAATCACTTTAAATTTCTTTGTGACACTCCACCACCTTGGCTTACCTTAATCTGCAGAGTCACTTCCCTCAGAGGGTGTTTTGCTCCAGTGAACATGTCGGTGATTAGCTTTTGCACTGTGCTTGGGGATTCCCAAATGCAAGCCTTGCAAAACACAGCTGTATGACCATGCTATGTCTCTCATTCTAAACGGCGGTAAAACAGCTTTTAATACAAGGTTCATCTACAATAGGAAAAATGAGTTTTGCTTCTGTGGGTGATTTTTGAAGGGTCCTGAAAGATCTCAACTCAAACGTACTTTCCATCTTGGCCAACTTTCATGAAAGCGGAGATGGCAGCATTAAGAGGATTGTCTTACTGACCTGAATAAATTAAGTAATGTGCCAGGTTCCTGACGGGGAAAACTGGAAACTGTAGCCGTGCATATTCTACAAAAATTAATTTTAATTGTATTGTGACTATAGTCAAAAAGCCAATGGTGATTTGTAATTTATGAAAATAAACAAGAGTTTAAGCAAAAAAGAACAGAAGGGATAAGAATAACAAGAACAACCCCTGAATATCATTATATAACATATACTCTAAAGGCACATTAAGTAGAGTGATAAGGCGAAAAAATACACACCTACGTTAAAGGGTGAGAGCAGTGCAATTAGTAGCTACAGAAGATATACTTGGATTTCAAATATGTTAGAAAAAATACTGAATACTATCTACAAAAGGACACAGTATTTAAGACTGTTGTGGGAAAAATGATCGTTTGGAAAAAAAATAAAGTCTCATTCCCCAAATACACAAAATTGGTTAGGGATAATTAAAAACATCATTGTGGAAGATGAAATCATAATGAAAAGAAAATATGGGTGAATATTTATCTGAGCTGGTTGGGAAAGAGCTTTGCAAGCAAATAAATGGAATAAATCGCAAGGAATAGGCCAACAGATGTGTCTACATAAAACTTAGAGACTATCTTCATTTCCCGAAGTGGCGGGCAAGGTTCGCCACATCCACCTTTCCAGAACTCATGGGGCTGCATCTGAAAGGGACGGACAAAGCCGCGTCTTTGTGCGCAGGGCCACATTTAGGAAACCTTCCCTCTCCTTTTTGCTTAGAGACAAAACTGTCTGCCTTTCTCTCGGGGGGGGGGGGGGGGCGGTGTCTCTTTACACAAGAAATGGAAGCCTTATCTGTATATTTCATTATGCGTCTGTAACACTTTTGAGGTTTTCTACCACATTTTAATGAACCATCTGTCCAGACATTATTTTCAAAAATTTACAAGTTAGTAACTGGGAAAATGAGAGGTGTGTTTGTGTTTTTACATCACTGGTGGTGATTTAATGGCTACCATCTGACCTAAATCTCCAAAGACATGAGGAGGCAATGGGTTTAGAAACAGGGCCCCAGACAGGCAGCTGGAGACAAGCAGGTTAAGGCGTGAGTGTGTCCCAGAAGCCACAGTGCTCTCTGGGGAGCCAGATGTGTGCGTTCACTGTGTAGCCTTGTGGAAAAATTTTCAAGTGGAGTCAAAACAAAACAGAGCAAAGGGAAAAGCTAGATTCATTTGGAGCAGATCGGGGCAGGAGCAGAGCAGCACAGAAGATTCCCAACACAAAATACAGAAGCAGGAAGACCAGCAAGCAGGGACCACCTGTGCAGACAACTCAGAGGGTGAGTCATGACCTGGGTGTGAATAAAGAGAGGGTGTCAGAGCCACTTGTGGAAAGAGCGCGAGCTTGAGCTGAAAAGACCACAGGGTCCAGGTCCAAGCCCCAAGTCCGTTATTTAATCCCCTCGAGCCCTGGTTCATGGCTTCCCTTTGCTGAGCTTCACTTCCTCTGCAGCAATGGGAAACTGGTCTTGGAGATGTCAGGACGGCGGCCGCACCTGCCTGGACGCCCCCCACCCCACCGCCCAGGAAGGAAGGGCTGCCCCCGGGAAAGCGGTCTCGGGATCAGAAGGTAAGAGGGGTGAGCGGGTGGAGGATGGGTCCCCTCCCAGCCCATCAACCTCCCCGAGCTGCCGCGCGGACAAGCGGGTTCATGTTCGTGAAGGTGTGTAGCTCTTCGCTGTCCCAGTCAGCGCTACGTACGTGACTGTCCCCTGTCACAGCGCGCAAACGATTTTCACTTCCAGTCTTCCTTCAAAACCTGCTTCCCTCTGAGGCTTTGCTATTCTTCCAGGGCGCCTGTGGGTGGAAGTGCAGGTTTTATACTACCCGACTCTGGGTTGGGGGCGGCGCTGTAATGCCAGCGGGATCACTAGCACTGTCCTGTGCCCACCGACCTGTCCCCAGGCTGCTTTGCACAATCCTTCTCTTAAATCCTCCCTGGACGTCGTTAGGGCCTTTCCAACAATTCTCTGAGTGTGTTGCACTTAGTTTCACACCTGTTCCCTGATGCTCTACGCCTCCCTGTTCATGCTTCTGACCTAGAATCAAATAATTAGAGACCTTCAGCTTGAACGCCTAGGAATGTGCTTAGTCAATTAACAAGATGAACTCTTATTGTATTATAACTTTAAAGCTGCTTCCATCACAGAATGATCAAACCCCATCTCAGAGTTCCCGCCGCGGTGGACTGCTAGCATCTCGGAGGGCTGGGAGGCCAGGTTCGAACCCCGACCCGGCACAGTCCATTAAAGGATCTGGGGTTGCCACGGCTGCAGCACAGGTCACCACTGCGGCTTGGATCTGATTCCTGCCCGGGAACCCCATATGCTGCAGGGTCACCAAAAAAGAAAAAAAAACCCAACCCCCCCAAAACCAAACAAACAAAAACCCTCATCTCAGCTGGGACTGTGTGTCACATGGTCCAAGGAGTAGCACAGGTCAGAAAACAGACCAGAGGCAAACAGACCGGTTGGTGGCGTAGCAGGGTAGCGTGGGTTCTCTGGGGAGCTTTCAGGTTGGACGCAGACCGGGTCCAGCCAAAAGAGAAGCAGAGCATGCAGGTATTTTCGCACTGGTTGACAGGATCGACAGGGATCGTGCTAAAGGATTAAGCAAAATGTCCCCTCCCTTTTGAAGAAGATAAACTTCGGTTTCATCACCCAAAAAACCAAACTCCTGAAAATTATCTGTGACTGACTGTGTACCAAAATACAAAAACAACTACACGAATGCTCTGAGAGTAAACCAAGCAGACAAAATCTGGAAGAAAGAAATAACACATGGAGGGTTTCTTGTTGTGTGATTTTTAGCCACAGTCACAATATGGTTCAGCTAAAACTGATCAAAAACTTCTGTTTTTGGCCAAGATGGGGTAACAGGGGCTGGATTTACCCTCCGAGCTTATAATAAAAAGATATATGAAACAAACATATTTTTCAAAATACAAGAAACAGTGGAGCGTAATCTTCCCTCTCTTTGCTTGGCTGATCGTTTTGCACATTGTGCCGGCCCAGGGCGCGGGTCCCAACGAGAAGGGGAACAGAGAAGGCGACGCTAGGACTTGCCCACACTACTGCCTGGAGGGCTTCCGGGTGCCAGAGCGGGAGGCAGAGCCCAGAGTCTGGCGGTTCCCCCCGAGCTGAGGAGACAGACTTGGGATTCCGGAAGATCACAGCAGCTGGAATTTCTGGGTTTCAGACCAATGAAGATGGAGCTCCAGAAATACGAAAAGAAACACGCGCGAAAATGTGGCTGCTGGTGACGGATGCACGAATGTGAGGAAGGCGCCGGCAGTCAGAGAAAGGACCGCACAAAGGAGCAGGCGGGCCCGTCCCCGGAGCTCACACGGGGCTGAGCTCCTGCCTTGTCACCAGCCTCACACACAGGCGTCAGACGGCATTGCCTCAGTGCCAGGAATAAGCCAGCCCCAGACTGAAGGCTGTCCTGCACCCAGGCTACAGAGTTTTAAAGCTGGCTTGAAGGGGGTTAAACTAAGCAGAGGTAAGCAAACTGCACCCCCAAAATGCAGCCAACAATACTTGAGTCATACGGCAAGATTCAGCACCCAACAGTGTGAAATTTAAAAGGTTCAACATCCAGCCAAAAATGATCAGCCAAGCAAGGGAAACAAAAAAATACGACCTACAAGCCGTAGAAAAGTCATCAAAGAAACAGACTCAGAGATGAGATGAAGAGCTCCGACCACGGCATAGTGGGCGATCCACCTCGTCTCCGTGGAAGCGCCCCCTGGATCCCCGGCCCCGCGCAGTGGGTTACGGATCCACTGGAGATGCAGCTGTGATGCAGGTCTCAGCTCCAGCGCAGATCTGATCCCTGGCCTGGGAGCTCCATATGCTGCAGCTGCAGCTGAAAAAGAAGAAGAAGAAGAAGGAAGAAGGAAGGAGAAGGAGAAGGAGAAGAAAAATAAAAAGAAAGGAAAGAATCTAAATATTCCCATATCTATTAAAGTAACTGAATTAATATCAAAAAGATTTTTGAGATTTGGCCCAGATGGCTTTAGTGGAGAATTCAAATTTTCTGGAAAAGAAAAAAATACGAATTTCACCTAAAGCCTTTCAGAAAACAGAGTAGGGAAAAAACACTCCAATTACTTTATGGGTGCAGTTTAACATGAATCTATGAAAGATCTGACAATGGCATTACAAAAACAAAATAGGAAGAACAAATCAACAGCCCTCATAAACACAAATATTTAAACAAAATACCAGCAAATATGAATTAGATATGAAAAGAACATGTACTTATCAAATAGAGTTTATCTAAGGAATGCAAGGTTGGTTCAGTATTTTAAAATCAATCACCATGCCAGCAAACAGGAAAATAAGTAATTTCCAACTTAAAGGGGATGTGGTTTGGATCCAGTGTTGCTGTGGCATAGACATCGACTGCAGCTCCAATCCAACCCCTAGCCTGGGAACTTCCATAGGCTGCAAGTGCAGCCCTAAAAAGAAAAAAAGAAAAATTTAATCAAACAATTTTCAAAAGGAGCAGTACCCGAGCTGCCACTGTGGTGCGGCAGGTTAAGGATCCAGCATTGCAGATCAAAACTGCTGCTCGGGTCCATTCCTGGCCCAGGAACTTCCACAAGCCATGGGTGCACACCCACCCCAGAAAAAGAGCAGCACCATCAAATGTTTGCAAGAATGTGGAGCAGCCAGAACTTATACATTGTGTAACAGTAACAACATAACCACTTTGGGAAAAGGCCTGAAGTTTTTTTTTTTATCTTTTTTTTTTGCCTTTATGTGGAGCCGCATGCGCGGCATATGGAGGTTCCCAGGCTAGGGGTCTAACAGGAGCTGTAGCCGCCGGCCTTCGCCACAGCCACAGCAACGCGGGATCTGAGCCGTGTCTGCAACCCACACCACAGCTCACGGCAACGCCGGATCCTTAACCCACTGAGCCAGGCCAGGGATCAAACCTGCAACCTCATGGTTCTTAGTCGGATTCGTTAACCACAGTGCCACGACGGGAACTCCTGAAGTTTTTTTTTAAAAATTAAACATATGCCAATTCTCTGACCCTGCCTTTCCAATTCTAGGTATTTACCTAAGAGAAATAATATCCATGTCCATTGAAAAACTGGAACGACAATGATCAAAATGGCTTTATTCATAATAGCCAAAAATGGAGAGAATCCCTGCCGTCCATCCACACAACGGGTTAGGCAAACTGTTCTCATATGATGAAATACGACTCAACAATAAAAAAGGAAGGGACTGCTGATACAAACAACACGGTGAGTCTCAAGACTTTTAAAGAGGCGAGGGCAGACCGAAACGCCCCCTAAAGGCACCCCAGGACTAACCCCAGAAACTGTGAGGGGTCAGGTGCCTTGGCAAAGGGAATCCAGGTTGCTAACACGCGGAGCTTAATAGGGAGACGATCCTGAATCACCACGAGGGTCTTTAAAAGTCAAGCAAGCGTGGAGTTCCTGCTGTGGGGCAACGGGGTCTGCAGCACCAGCACGCAGGCTCCATCCACAGCCCCGCACGGTGGGTCCCAGGATCCGGCGTTGCTGCAGCTGCTGCGTGTGTCCCGACTGCGGCTCAGATCTGATCCCTGGCCCGGGAACAGGGAACAGGTGTGGACGCTAGGTGGGCCGCGGCTGGCCTTGAAGGCGGAGGATGGAGGGAGAATACTGTGATACAATGAGTATGTACTTTGCCCTCACTTCCTGGCTTGTGGCTCTCAAAAACTTATCGTTGCCTCAGTGATGAGGGCATCAGGGACATCTTTCGTTCTAATACTTGGTTTCTGCCCTTGGTTCCTGAGAAATAATAATGGGGAAATGGGGTTTTTGGCTATTCATTAGAAACCTCCGAGTTCGTGCTCAGGAGGTGACTTTTGGAAAGCTGCCCATCACCTAAAGGGTGGGGGCTGGCCCGTTAGAAGGTTGGGACTTTCAGCCCCACCCCTGCCCAGGAAGCGGGGGGCCTGGAGGTTGACTCAGTCACCAACAGCCAAAGATGGAGTCTTGCCTCTGCAGTGGAGCCCTCGTAAAAAACCAAAAGGGAGGGGTGCGGAGCCTGCCGTCTGGGAACAAAGATGCAGCCACGCTGGGTGTGGACAGAAGCTCCGGCCCGGGACCCCTCCGGACCACAGCCCACGACCTCTTCATCCAGCTCTTCAGCCCTGCCCTTTAACCTCCTGTGATGTGGATGATGTGGGCTGACATGTTTTGATTCTACAGACTCAAAGAAAGCCCCCGACATGGGAGCTGAGCGTTCAGGTTTTATCTGGCGCGCTCACTGGGGACCGCAGCCCGGGAGAAGGGCTCTCGGGAGCTCTGAGGGACCGCTCGGAAGAGCGAGGACAGGAGCCAGTGGCCCTGCAAGTCTAGTCCGGGGAGGGCACACCATCAAGGACACAGCTCGGAGGTCCCGTCGTGGCGCAGCGGAAACAAACCTGACTGTATCCATGAGGACACGGGTTCGATCCCTAGCCTCACAGTGGGTTAAGGATCTGGTGCTGCTGTGAGCTATGGCGTCGGCTCTCCAGTCCGGCGATTTTCACCGCCCTTCCTGCTGGGCGCTGCCGCAAAGCGATGATTCATAACGAGTCGATAGTCTAGTAAGTGGCTGTCCTCCTGAGTTCGTGAGCCATGCCAGCAGGTTAACTGTGCCCAAGGAGGGGGCTCCGGGAACCTCCGTCGTACAGCCGGTCATAGATGCACAGGTGACAACCTGGACTTGCAACTGGCATCTGAAGTTCGGGCGTGAAGGCGGCCTTGAGGAGCTGAGCCCTTAGGCCGGGGATGGCGGACTGAATCGTAGGACACCCAGCTGGTGTTGAAGTGGAGTGCAGAGTACTCTGCGGGTAGTGAGTCGGGGAAAACCTCCTGTCTGTACCAGGGGCCATGAGCCAGGAAAGGCAGGCAGCCTCTAGAAGCTGGAGGGGGCAAGAAAACAGATGCTCCCTCCCGCCTCCAGAAAGGGGAACAGCCCTCAAACCCCCTGATTTCAGCCCAGGGCGACTCGGGGCAGACATCCATCACAGGAAGGTTTACAATGATAAGTGCGTATTGTTTAAACTGCTAAATTTGTGACAATCTGTAACAGCAGCCACAGAAATCTAGTACAACTAGAAAAGAGAATTTCCACGTGGAATTGCAAGTACTATATGATTCCAACTTTGTTAAGCCCAAGAATCGATAATGGACAAAAACAAGAAGCAGAACAGCAGTTACTGGGGGGCATGGGGTGGGGGCGAGCAGAGAGGCCGGAGGGGGTCTCTGGGTCGATGGTTCTGTTCTTGGTGTTGATTTGGTTGCAGTTAGGAAAGTGTACCATCGTGGCCAGCGGGGACAAACCCGACTAGGATCCATGCGGATTCGAGTTCGATCCCTGGCCTTGCTCAGTGGGTTAAGGATCCGGCGTTGCCGTGAGCTGTGGTGTAGGTGGCAGACACGGCTTGGATCCCGCGTTGCTGTGGCTGTGGTGTAGGCCAGTGGCTACAGCTCTGTAGCCTGGGAACCTCCATATGCTGTGAGTGCGGCTCTAAAAAGCAAAAAAACAAAAAAACAAAAAAACCTGCAGGGAATGGATGCATGAGATCTGTGCATTTCACTGACTGCAGCTATTACATCTAAAGTGAAAACTATAAGTAAACGTAAACCTAGTTAATGCCATACGTGATTATTTATGGGGAGATGTAGAGATGTTGGCAGTTTATTTTGGAAATGGGTTGCAAATACAAACATACGATGGCTCAGTTGACAGAGGGATGGGTAAGTGGGCAGAAGATAAAACAAGCTTAGCCAAGCCGCCCGGGTAGGATCTCAGTGCTGTGTCCAGCATTCGCTGCGAAATTCTTCCAGCTTTGCCGTCTGCCTGACTTCGTTTATTTGTTTAAAAGCTAACAGGCTGAATCTGTATAAAGAGTGTAAATAGAATGTTGACTCAGAAAACCCGAAACTTTACATAAGCGATTGCTATTGGGGAACCTTTAAAAATGCCCTCGCCTGAGGCTCCCAGGATTTGGTGTCATTGGCCTGGGGCTTTTGAATGACCTTTGAAAACACTTGGGTGGGTTTCGTATCTGGCATTGAAAACCATGATGATGGGGCAGGGGCTGGGGGGAGGCAGAGAGAGAAATGTTTGCGTTACAGGATCATGGCTAAATTTTTCTTTACTTTTCTTTTCTTTTTATGGAAGTTCCCAGGCTAGGGTCGAATCGGAGCTGTAGTTGCTGGTCTACACCACAGCCACAACAACGTGGGATCCAAGTTGTGTCTGCGACCTACACCACAGCTCAAGGCAACGCATGATCCCCGACCCACTGAGCAAGGGCAGGGATCGATCCCGCATCCTCAGGGATACTAGTCAGATTCCTTTCCGATGCACCTCAGTGGGACTCCCTACATTTTTTTTTTTTTTTTAATTTGGATGCGCCCACGGCATGTGAAAATTCCCCGGCCAGGGACTGAACCCGAGTCACAGCAGTGACTACACCGAATCCCAGCCTTCAGGCCACCAGGGAATTACCATGGCTAGATTTTATTTCCTTCCTTCTATTAGTATCTTCTAAGCTCCCCTCAATAACCATCGATTCTGTCATAATTGAAAGATTATTCTTTTAAAGCCAGTGCCAACGGCAGCCTCTTCACCGTGGGTGGGGACTTGTGGATCCCACGAGGCCCGGCAAGAACCACGCGGAGAGCACGGCAAGACACTGCTGCCAGGGCTTCGGAGAAAAGCGTCTGCTGGCCGCTCGCCCGACAGCGCAGGTCAGGGTCTCCACCATCGCCGCCGCTTCTTCTGAACACAGGACAACGTGACACTGGAGTTTAAAGGCTTCTCGCCTGCAGACTCCACGGGGCCTCTGGGGGGAAGGCGAGTAACAGGACGGGCGGTGCTTGACAAGGGAACTACTCCGCGGACGGTCTGGGAGGAAGAGCGGGAGGAAGCGGGGCCTGCTTGTGGCCGTGGCTCCGAGGCCCTGGAGGAGCGGGCGCGCCTTCTCGCCCCTGCACCCCCACCTGCATCCCCCCGCCTGGGGAAGGGTGCTCAGCATCTTCAGAACTGGTGACGGACAGAGACCCTCGGCCCCGGCCCTAGCAGGCCCAGCTGCAGCTTCCAGATAAAGCCAAGACTTTGCACCTGACACCCAGCACTTAGCTTGAGGCCTGCTGGTCGCTGGTAGCCCCCTTTACAGACTTAACCCACGGTCAGAATGGCCAACTGAGTGGCCCAGGATCACTCCTATTTGTGCAGAACAAAACTTAACTCCATTGGTCTCTCATCCAGAATATTTCTCCACGCCTGCAGTCTTCGCTGAAGAAAATTTACACGAGACCCTCTGCTCTTTTGTAAAGAGAGAAAAACGGGTAAAATGAATTGAGATCCTTGCATTCTACTTTCCAACAAACACCCTAAAAAACCTGTTTGCCCTAAAAAAGTGTCAGTGAAGGCCTATCTGTTCCGAAACAGCAAGAAAACACACCTGCTTCCTTCCACGGATAATAAATGAATGTTATTGCTCATTTTCTCCAAAAGATGGACCCTGCTTCCGGGGAAAGGGGCCAATGGGCAGCGCTGGAGAGGTACGGGCGACACTGTCTCTGCCGTAAAGCCTGGCCACGAGGTTCAGTGAACAGGAGGGAAACCGCACGCGCCGGCGCTGAGACCTGGCCGAATGGTGACCTCCCTGGGGCTCGGGTCCACCCGTAACCTGTGACTATGACCTCGCTTGGAGAGATCTTTAAAGATGGAACAGGGTGAGCCCTCACTGGAAGCGCACGGGCCCGACAATGACGGGTCCTCACAACAAGAGGAGGGACGTGCGGGCACAGCCACGGAGGAGAGGCCACGTGAGCGGGCGGCCCCCAGCCGGGCCACGGAGGAGAGACCACGTGAGCAGGGGGCCCCCAGCCAGGTAGCGCCTCCAAGTGCGCGGCGGCACCCCCAGCACCTCCAGAGAGAACGCGGCTCTGCCCGCCCTGGATTCTGGAGCTGTGGCCTCCGGGACCGGGAGGGAATCGACTCCTGGTCCTTTAAGGCGCACGGTTTGTGGCGGTCAGCCACGACAGCACTAGGACACTGACAGCGGCCAGACCGCCGGTCCCGGGACCGGCCAGGCCAGCAGCCTCGGAGGCCTGGAGACAGGGAGGCAGCTGGCGCCCAGCCCCGGGCAGGGTCCTACGGTGCCTCCACGGCCCCTGCGTGGTGACAAGAGCCTCTCCGCTCGCAGGCAGAGCTGAACGGCCCACAGTGTTTGTCCAACACACACCCGGGCGGGAGATGGCCCGACGCCCCGAGCACCAACCTGATTCTTATCCTGTGACTCCTAAGCCTTGGAAGGTCGGGCTGGCGTCACGCCCCGAGGCGGGGAGACGAGCCGCTTGGGCGGAGGGAGGGCACAGCGGCCGAGGAGGCCCGGCAGGCTCCTGCACCATCCCCACCCGCAGGCTGTGTTTCCTCGGCTCCCGGAGCCGCCACACCGGGCCGGCTCTCAGCCATGCTTCCTGAGCCAGGATGACGTGCAGCCTGGGCCTCCTCCGGCAGCACCTCCAGCGGGTGCCACCCCCCGAACTGAGGAGGGCCTTTGCCAGGCATCACCCACTGAGAACAGCTCTTCATGGATTTATGAGCAGGCCCCGCTTTGGTTTTCCTCCGTCATTCAAAGAGCCCGTGCTGACTCCATCAGCAAGTGTCCATGTTTTGGGACAACAGACACGAGACACGAAGCCAGGGCCTTACTGTCAGAGCACATTTCTCACCCTCTCGCTAGACGTGGCCTTGTCGCCGGTTCCGGCAGCTGGGTGTGAAGGGGACACTGTCCTTCCCAGCAGAGCCATTACAAGTGGCTGCCTTCACCCCTCCTGACTGCTGGCCGGAGAGCTGAACCCGAGTCAGAATTCAAGGGCGTCTTTGAACTCGGATGCCAGGAAAAAATCACATCTTTATTTCAAACCTCGACCTGGTCTTTCTGTTTCCTTCAACTGTGAACACAGGCCAAAAAAATATACAGCTGCCCAAGGATTTTGCTACTAACAGAAATCACGCTTTTATTTGTCATCCTCTGTGCTCTTAAAAACGTATTTAAAACATTCTGAGAAAAAGCCCATTCACCAGATCACCAGAAGAGGTCCATGCACAGAAAGAAAGCCCAGCAATAAGGTGGAAGGGGGTCCTCGGAGCCTCCGCACGCGGATCCTGGACCCGAGTCCCCACGCGGAATCTGCCCACGAAGCAGGACACGGGGCCGGACGCTCTGGAGCGAGAAGTAAGCCTGCAGGGGGTGAGACGGTGGGAATGTCTGTCCCAGAGGCGAGGCATCCGGCGAGCAGAGCACAGCGGACGGCGAGCGCAGCGCTGCACAGAGCAGGCAGGCCTGGTGCCGCCGGTGCGGACGCCCGGGGCCCTGCAGCCTTTGCTCACCTCCCGTGCACCACAGCGCCAGCCTGAGACCCACCAAAATTTTTGGACAGTTCCTCCAGCACATCCGCAAAGCTCCGCCCTGTGACCTTCCTCTGGGTGAGACTCGCTGCCAGCCATGCGGGGTCACGCTCATCCTGGCCTCGGAAGGGAGGCCACTGGCTCACGTCGCCCACGGGCCTCGTCAGGGTTGCGGGAGAGGAGACGGTTGCAGAGCGACGCCCACCGATGCAAAGGGACCCGAGCGCTGTTTAACCCGCAGCTCTCTCTGCGCCACCGCGCAGGGCACCAAACCCTTCCTAGGACGCACCACGCACCACCCACCATGCATCACCCACCAAGCACCACCCACCATGCACCGGGAACGCTGGGTCCTCAAAAACTCTGCAGGGGGACGTGAGGACGCGGTGGGTGACGGCTGGGCCTCGGCCAGCAAGCGACCAGGGACACTTACAGGGGTGATAACCGCAAAGCCCGCAGGCCTCGGCTCGCACCGGACACCCCGCAGGCCTCGGCTCGCACCAGACACCCCGCAAGCCTCTATACCCGCGGCTGCGGAGCGCCCCCCCTCCCCGCAGCTGGGATTCGGACCTGGCCCACATCTCTCCTGGGCCCTCGCGATCTCTGATGCCCCCGCCTGTGGTCTGCCGCCATTCTCACTCTCCCTGCCGCGTGCGTCCTGCTGGCTCCACTCCGCCTCCTGGCTGCTGCTTCAGTGGTCGCAAATATACTCGGGCCCCAGTCCTAGACCCACCTGCCCGGAGGCAGCGCGGAGCAGAGAAGGAACGGCTGGGGTTCCCTTGGTAAGGACAGGGAGGGGTACGCAGACTGCGAGCTCCGGGCTCTGGGCCCCCGGCTGGGGCGTCACCTGAAACCATGCTTCTCCTGGTCACCAAACACAGCCAGCACAGCCACCCCCTGGGGTCCTGTTAAGAGGCAGACTCCAGGGCCCAAGACTCTGCATATCTAACCAGCGGTGCCGATGCTGCTGGCCCAGGGCCCACGCCGGAAGGACACTGACCTATAGGAGCCGTTTTTGACTACCTTTAAAATGAGCACAGGAGTTCCCACCATGGTGCAGCAGAAATGAATCCTGCTAGGAACCATGAGGTTGCAGGTTTGATCCCTGGCCTCGCTCGGTGGGTTAACAATCCAGCGTTGCTGTGAGCTGTGGTGTAGGCCAATTAGACCCCTAGCCTGGGAACTTCCATGTGTCACAGGTGCAGCCCTGAAAAGACAAAAACGTCAAAACAAATCAATAAATAAAAATAAAAAACAAAATGAGGAAAAGCCCACCCACCCCACTCTGAGGGCTGCCCGGAGGGCCCGCGAGGAAGAGCAGGAGGAGACAGACGGTAAAGCACAGGACCCGCCTCGGGACGCGTGCCTGGAGGGACCTTTGCGGCTCCCGCTGCCGGCTGCTGAGGAACCGCAGCGGGCATCTGAGCTGACAGTGGGGGCTGGCCGGCCGCCAGGCCACACGGAGTAAAAAGGCGAAGACAGCAGGAGCCAGCGGGGAAGGAAGCACCGGGACACGCGGCTCTGGCGGGCAGTCCCTGCAGGCTCCGACAGCGCCCGGGGTGAGAGGAGGCCAGGTAGATCCCAGGGGAGCCCCTCGGCCTGGATGCGGTCTCTCCCTTGCTCCCGAAAGGTTATAACATTAAATGCCGCTACAGCCACTGAGCATTGGCCCCAGTTCCCAGCCGAGGGAGCGAAGCCCAGTGCTGGCCGGGCCTTTGGTCTACGCGGTCACATGGCTCCAAGTAAGCCACGTGGCAAGTGAGTGAAGGACCGCGACCCGGGCTGAGGCGAGCAGGGCCTGGGGAGCAAAACGCTGCAGTGCTGGCCTCCCCCACCTAGACGTGGGCGCTGAGCCTCCAGGTCACCGTTTCCGGCGCTGAGACCCAAAGTACTGGCTGAGGTTCCGCGTCGTCACACACAGGCTGAGCCCGCCCGCCTCCCAGCCCCGGCCGCGCTGGGTCTCCATGGAGGTGCAGCCGCCCCGCGGGCCCCCTACAGCCCTCGGCAGACCACACAATGTCCGCGGCAGAAGAGCAAGGACACCACTGGTCCCGACCTTCAGAGAGTCTTTGGGGGCAGTCTGGAGAGATTTAATCATCATTTAGCCATCTGCGCTGCCTGCCCAGCTCCCCTGGGAGGCCCCACCCCGCTCTCCCACCTGCCAGCCCGCATCCTGCGGTCTTTCCTCCCCACCGTCTGTACCAGCCGGTTGCCGGTGGTCCTCAGTCCTGCCTTCGCAGCACTGGCGTTTCTCCTGAAGGCACCACTCACCCGGCTACACGTTAAGCTCCCGGAAGGCTGGGACCACGTCTTATTCTTCTTGGTGCCCCTTTCCAGTTCCGTGAGACAACGACCTACTAAGGTGACTTCTCACAAAGATACTGTTAAGCATCCCCTGGACGCATCAGAAAGAAACATCCTTCTCTCGGAAAGAGGAGTGTCTAAAGGGTCCGGAAGGCTAAGAGCCTCCCTCTGTGGTCGCAGAAAGTCTGGGTTTCGTGTAGGTGAGCAGACTGTCATCCGTGACAGCGAGATAAATGAGTGAACTACACTCCGTTTCTGAGCCCGGAGTCGATGGAAAGTACTGCTTGTAAACTGGATGTCCCCCTTTCCCGGAGTAATTACTCAGCAATAATCACACGTCAGGCTCAGGACTCGTGTGCTCAGGGGCAGGACCAGCCGGCGGGTCCAGGAGAGGGGGTGCCCGCGAGACCATGACTGGAGGGAAAGCCAGGTCCCCGGTGTCCCAGACGGGCTGCTTCCAGAGCAGAGAGGCCGCTGTGCCCCGCGGGTCGGGCCCTGGGGAGCCGCTGTGCCCCGCGGGAGGCTGGCTTCTCCTGCCACCCCAGCCGCGGCGGCACCCAAGGACCTGTCTCTCGTCACCTTGGATGAACACTTTAGTGGCTGGCCGGCCCGGGAGGCTGAGGACATCTTGGTTTTTGCCGTCGCGGTCAACCGTTTCTCTCCGGGAAGGTCAAGGACGCTTCTCTCGGGCAGGCTCTCCCGGCAGGGCCTTCCCGGAACCCTGAACCCTTTCCCGCCCGCCCGCCGCCCCCAGGCTCCCAGGGACGCACCTCCGGCCGGAGGCGGCCGGCTCCGGGAAGCGCGCTCTCCCTACTCTCCCTGCCGCATCAGCGCGGGGCTCACGTTGCTGAGCAAGTTATTTTTAAAAGGCGTGCTCGCAGCATCGCAACAACCCCGGACCCAGGGCCTCGGGGCCTCGCTGGGCTGGCGCTCCGCTCGCTCGCGGCGGACACTCCTCAGACAGACCCGGTGAACTGGACCCTCGGCTGAAGCGCTGCCGTCCTCTGGGCAGGTCTGAACAGCAGTTACTGAACGGCAGCTGTCAGATGTGTTAGACCAAACCCTGCATCCAACTTCCACCGACCGCAAACCCTGTGATGTTTACGAGGTGCTAACCCCTCCCCCTTCTTTTCTCTGTTCTTCCCTCTGGGGTGTCGGGCCGGCTGGGGTGTTGGAGCCGGTGGGGGCAGGGGTGGGGGGTGAGGAGGGGAGGGGGGAGCGATGATGGGGCGAGGAGGGGTTGAGGGGGGTAGGCCCCCGTCTGGGGCGGGCAGCAGCAGGGCCAGGAGATGGACTGACCAGATCTGTGAAGATTCTGAGCCTGAGAGCAAGCGTTGAGAGGAACGGGTGACAGCGCAAGGAATAAAACAGGAAGCACTGAGTCCAGACCGGCTTACATTACTCAAGTGCCAAATTGAAAGTATGATGAGAAATGGGATCTCAATGTAACTCAGAGCCTGTTCACACACAAAATAGTTCTCATTTCAAAGAAGGAACCTGAGGTCTAACAGTGGGGACGCTGACAGGCAGCCACGCGACGAGACACGCTGGCACCAGGCGCTGCCTGACCGGGTGCAGGAGAGAGGCGTGACAAAGACATGTGACCTGAGGACACGTCAGACCGGGGGGGATGGCAGTCTACAAAGTGTCTGCCTATGACTTCCTTGGTCCTGGGAACGGTCCAGACCAGAGCCGACTAGGCCCCCTAAGCACGAGCAGGGTCCTGGGCGGTGCTTTTGCTCCAAAGGTGATGTTGGACAGTCGGTGCGGAGGGAGGGGTTCTGTGGGCCGGGCGGCCGTGGGGGTCAGCGCCCGGCTCTGGATCCAGGCGCCTGGGTGGTGCGTGTGTAAGAGAACATCTTTCTTTATAGAAGATGCACCCCTGGGAGTTCCCATTGCAGCTCAGCAGTAACAAACCCAACTAGCAGCCATGAGGATGTGGGTTCAATCCCTGGCCTCGCTCAGTGAGTTAAGCAGCTGGTGTTGCCGTGAGCTGTAGTGTAGGTTGCAGATGTGGCTTAGATCCTGCATTGCTGTGGCTATGGTGTAGGCCGGCAGCTGTAGCTCCAATTCAACCCCTAGCCTGGGAACCTCCATATGCCATAGGTGCAGCGCTAAAAAGACAAAACAAAAAAAAACAGACAATGCACCCTTGGGAGTTCCCATTATAGCTCAGTGGTCAACGAACCAGACTAGTATCCATGAGGACACCGGTTAGATCCCAGGCCTCACTCAGTGGTTTAGGATCCAGTGTTGCCCTGAGCTGTGGTGTCGGTCACAGACACAGCTCGGATCCTGCATTGCTGTGGCTGTGGTGTAGACCGGCAGCTGCAGCTCTGATTCGACCCCTAGCCTGGGAACTTCCATACGCCGCGGGTGCAGCCCTAAAAAAAAAAATGCACCCTCAGTGTTTGCGGGTGATGCGTGTCATGGCAACAACTACTCCCCAGGCTTCAGGGAAAACAGTCTTTGCAGCCTTCTTGCAACTTTCCTATAAACTTAAAACTCTTCCAGAAGAGGAAGTGGTAGATGTCAAGTGGCCAGGGCCCCTGAGTGACCAAGGGCAGGGCTGGGAAGAGGGTCACCGGTCACTACACCCTTTGGTCCCACAGTTTGACTTGTTTCTACCCTCTGTTCGTGATGGCAGTGCCATCAGGGTACTGGGGTTCTCTAGAAACCTAGGGGTGTATAGGGTAAATATTACAAAGGGGATTCATTAGAGGAAATGTCTCATGCAGTGACAGAGGCCACCAAGTCCCAAAGTCCATTACTGGAAAGCTGGAGACCCAGGAAAGCCCGGGGTAACTCAGGCTGAGGTCAAAGGCCTGAGACCTGGGGCTCCCAGGACCAGGGGCAGGAAAGGCGGTCGTCACGGCAACGGGGGAGCATTCGCCCTTCTTCCCCTGTTTGCATCATCCAGGCCCACTCCAGGGTACAGAGTCACACGCTCACCTCTCCCAGAAACCCCCTCGCAGACACATCAGAAGCCGGGGCGCCCTTGGCCTAGTCAGTTGACACACAGCATCAACCATCCCAGGCTGTGTCTGCACCTGCTCGTTCTTTCTTAGGGGCGGGCAGCCCCACACGAGGGCATGTCATCCCTTCATTGGCCCTAAAAGGAGAACATCAGGCAAACAGCGGGCGCAGCCAGGCGCGTGCCTTGAATGTGCCAAACAGACAACATTAACCCAAGGTGTATATATGAGCCAGAGTTCAGAGAAACAGAACCAAAAAGATGGGTGTGTGTGTATGTGTGTGTGGAGAGAGAGAGAGAAAGGGAATTTAGTTCAAGGACTGGCTCACGCGATGATGGAGGCTGGCAAGTCCAAAACCAGCGGGCCAGCTCTGAAGTGTGCAGGAGACCCTCTTGCTCAGTCTGTGGTCAGTCTTGGTCAGCGTTTGCTCTCCCCAGGCATTGAACTGATTGGACAAGGCCCACCCACAGAAGGAAGCACAATCTGCTTTACTCAAAGTCCACCTCTTTAGAAGCTCATCTCATCCAAAAAGACCCTCACAGAAACATCCAGAAAAATGTCTAACCACAGAGCTGGGCACTGTGGCCAGCCCAGCCGACACAATAAATGAACCATCAGAGTGGATCAAGACATTGACCAGAAAGATCAAAAGAAAAGCAAAATACATTTTCTTTACAAATCCTTCTGGGACGTATTTTCATGTTATAGTTTCATTATTTTGATGCAAACGTGGCAAACTGCCAGAACTTCACCGCAACGGCCCACTGTGAGTGCAGCAACGTGGTCCAAACAGCCACATCCCCGTCTCGCTGGGTTACCAAGTGTGATGGAGAGTTTAGTGGCCACCATTAAAGATAACCCCGGAGCAGAACCATCCTGAGCCCAGCCGGCTTAGTGACCAGTCCATGGACCTTAAGAGGCTGGCAGACTCTTCCCTGCAGAGACTGTCAATCACAGAAAATCACTGGGGATGGGACGTGAGTCCCCCCCATGGGGCGGGGGAGGCTTCATGACACAGTCTCCTCTTGACAATTATAACCCAGGCTTTTCTGCCAACTAAGAACCAGGAGAAGTGACAGCTTCCCCAGCAGCTAGGCTGAGTGAAGAGGAATTAAGAACGAATTTTCAGTTCAACAAGGAACACTCACCTGCCATCTGCCACATGGTTGGTCACGACCTTAGGAAGTTACCATCCCCAGGGCCTCTACAGCATGGGCCACGCTGCCCTTCAGCAAAGTTGACGCATTGGGTACAACGCAGAAGTAAGAGAACCAGGACGGGCCAATCAAACAGGACACAGACAAGAAACGTCGTTGCTTCCAAAACGTCTCAGACCGTCGACAGAACACAATGTCGGTGAACCATCATCGTGCTTCCAAGAGAGAGGAGGAGACCTGGCCACTCGGCAACCACGAGGCACGTGCTGGCTGCAGGTGACACTCAGCAAGCGGATGTCACAGGCCTGAGAAGAACTCGGGAAAAAAGGTGTGCTGGCCCTGAGGTAAAGACACCACGTGATAATGAACTTCCTTTCTGCCAGCCAAGGTCCCCAGGTGCAGCCTGCCGTCTCCCGGCAGGACTGGACCCTAGTGTCCGTGGCGCAGGTGGCCGCCGCGGCCCCGCCTGGATGCCCGCGGAGCCGCGGTCCTGCACCAACTCTCACTGGCAAACGCGTGCCTGCCGGGCCTCGGCGCAGAGCCCCGCCTCGCTGGCTGCGACGGCCGCCCAGTCTGAGGAGTGTCGAGGAATCTGTGTCCACAGAGCCACAGCAGGGCCGTTCTGCTGACCCCCGACCTCTGGGGACCCTATCGGCCTGGCCCCGGCCTGCGGGGCCCCACCTGCCACAGCGCGACCTCCACCAAGTGCTCGGCACCGACTTCTCTGAGCGAAGCAGGGCCCAAAGGAGAGGGTGACACGCACGTGCAAAGCCACACTTCGGCCTCCACTCCAAAGTCAAAGAAAGGTCAAAATGCCCTGTGGAAACTCTCCAGAAGCCCTATTACACACAGCGAACCGAGCAGAGGCAGAGCCTGCCCCCCGCGGTCCCGCGACGGGGGCGGAGCCGCGACAGGAAGGGAAGACGCGGCCAATGAGAGGCGCGGACTGAGCCAGCACCGCCCCACTTCCGCTTCCTCCCGGAAACGCCCTCCATCCCCTGCCCTGCGGACGCGCACGTGCAGTACGCTGACCCCACGCTACCGTCCTTGCTGATCCCAGGAATCCCTTGTTGCCGTGGAAACCTCCGCAGGCTGTTCCAGGTCGATACCAGCAGCGGGCCCAGAATGTCCAGCGCAGCCCAAGCGCACAGCACCTGCCTGGCGCGTCCCGGGAGACAGCGGAGGAGGCAGCCGCCAGCAGAGCCGTGGCTGGTCATTGGCACCTGTCGTGCCCGTGACGAGGTTTATGGGAGAGCTGCTCTGTGAGCCAGAGGGCGCTCAGCCGGCAACATCAGATCCTTAACCCACTGAGCGAGGTCAGGGATCGAACCCGCAACCTCATGGTTCCTAGTCGGATTCGTTTCGGCTGAGCCTGACAGAAACTCACAGCAGACTTCTCACGTGCCTGGTGCTTCCTGGATTTGATCCAGGTTGCCAGAGGCATCTTTACTACCTGTTCCTATGCTCTGTGCCAGGCAGAAATGCTAAAAGGCACATGCGTTTATGGATGGGGATTGTGTTACAAGCTGTGAAGTCTGCTCAAGTGTCTTATTCCATTTTGTCCACATGACAGCCCTGAAATCGGCCTGGCCCTTGACATCTTGCATTGTGCTGTTTCACTCTGCTGCCTGTCCCTCTCATTGGGACACCATCTGGCCCAAGTCTCAGTCCCTTTAAGAAATGCTCAGACTGGAGTTCCCATCGTGGCTCAGCGGTTAACAAACCTGACTAGCATCAATGAGGACGCAGGTTCGATCCCTAGCCTTGCTCAGTGGATTAAGGATCTGGTGTTGCTGTGAGCTGTGGTGTAGTTTGCAGATGTGGCTTGGATCCCGTGTTGCTGTGGCTGTGGTGTAGGCTGGCAGCTGCAGCTCCAATTGGACCCCTAGCCTGGGAACCTCCATATGCCACAGGTGTGGCAAAGAAAGAAAGGAAGAAAGACAAAGGAAAGAAAGAGAGAGAAATGCTCAGACTGCATGACAACAAACATACTTTATTTATAAAACGCACAGGTAGAATTTAGAAAGGCCAGTGTCGGAGGCACACCACTAAACTACGGCTTTCCTTGACCCTCCAAGGCTGGAAAATAAAATCAATTCAGATTCGAAGTTCCTCTAAATTTACCAGCTCTGCTAGAAACAATGTAATGGAAGCCCCAGCCCTGAGCCCTGTAGTTGGAAAGTGACTCAAAAGAAACAGCAATCTTTTAAATGACTCTCAGGGTCTAAAGGTTCCCACTGAGAAAGGATCCTGCCAAATGAAATCCCTTTTCCCCTTTTGTTTTGCTAAACAGCCAAAACCAAATGAACAGAGAAGCCAGGGCTCTTGACCTGCGAGGCAACAGGAACCCGGGGGTGGACAGCAGCTCAGAGGAGCCCAGGGCGAGGCCCCAGGCCACACAGGCTGCGGGAGACCCTACCCCCAGCACAGGGAAAGCAGGGTCAGTTCCTCCCTCCGTTAGAGAAAAGAAAAGGTCGAAATTTGGCTCAAATTCCAGACACAACACTTTGCTCCCTCCAGGGGAAGCCATTGCTCATCTCTGGGCACCCTCATCTTCAAGCCGGCTTCACTGTGCTTGTTGTCAGACGGGTCCCTGTCCTCTGCCTAGTTCTCACCTTTCAGACCGCTGCGTTTCAGGTGTGTCTCTTTCATACACCACAGAGTTAGAATTTGCTTTGGAGCCAGTGCACAAGTGAAGTCCGTTCACACGCATCTGTAAGGCTGTTTGGTCTCACTCTGTCCTTCACATCCCGCTGCAGCAACTGTGCATATTATGTCACACTCACTGTCTCCCTGCGTGCTGCATCCTTTTTGCTTTTTTTGGTACTCGGGAAGGTCTGATTTCACTCTAGCGGGAAACTTTGCATCAAGACTCTTTACAGTGTGTACAGTTGGTGTCCTTGAAGCAGAAAATTAAAGTATCACAGAACTAACGTTTAAACCTATAATCCTTGAGAAGTTCCCATTGTGGCTCAGCAGTAACGAACCCGACTAGTGCTCATGAGGATGTGCATTCGATCCCTGGCCTCGCCCAGTGGGTTAAGGATCCAGCGACCCTGTAAGCTGCATAGTAGCCCGCAGGCGCAGCTCGGATCTGGGTTTGCTGTGGCTGTGGCGTAGGCCGGCGGCTACAGCTCTGATTTGGCCCCTAGCCTGGGAACTGGGAAACCCTAAAAAGACAAAAAAAGAAAGAAAGAAAGAGAGAGAGAGAGAAAGAAAGAAAGAAAAAGAGAAAAGAAAGAAAGGAAATGAATACTTTAAAACTGAACAGCTTAGAGTCCTTCCAGGTCCTTCTCCCAGGTTTAATTGCACCCTAACACAATCACCCATAAGCTAAAGATTAGGCACCCTGAACACGGTTGCCTGTGGGTTAAAGATTATTAGCACATATTTTCCAGAACTTTTCTAGTTTGTTCTGGTCTCTGATCAATGTGCCCTTTTCGCAAGTGCTGTGTTCTAGTCTGTAACCCAGAAGACCGCCATTGTGCTCATGCTGGGACCTCCTGACTCCAGCTTTGACGGCTAAGATCCCCCCAGAGACAGAAGAATGCATGGTTGCGTCCATCCTGGTTCCTGTTTGAAAACCTGGATTTCTCCCTTTTCCCATAAAACTCTCCACAGTTCTTCCCAGTGGAGGGCACAGTCTTTAAGGCCTTAGCCTGCTGTGGCCTCCTTCGCCGGGCAAAGCAATGAAAGCTCTCTTTCTCCTTTACCCAAAATTCCGTCTCTGCATCTCTATTGGGCACCAGCAGACAGAGACCGAGTTTCAGCAACATAATGCAAAGGCAAAGGTGACAAAAGGACAACCTTAAACCTAAGAAACCCCCAGGCCCCGACCACGTCAAGCCACTGCATCGCATAGGTTCCACCCGTGCTCAGATTCTTCAAAGATTTCCTCCCTCATTGCCTTGGAGGCTAACAGGTCAGCGGAGCAGGTGGGCCGGGCACCGAGCAAGGTCTGCTGGAAAGTGCAAAGACGACAGCCAAACACAACCCAAACCACTGCAGTGACAACACTGGCTCCTTAACCCGCTGTGCCACAAGGGAACCCCAAGTGATTGTTAAATAAAAGAAAAAGGGCGATACTGACTTGGTTAAGACTGAGTGTTGGTTGGGATCATATTTTAGCCCACACAGCTAAAAACGTTTGGAAAAAAAAAGGGCAGAGACCAGGGAGAAATAATGCTAAAAGCAGTTTTAATAAAGTAGGGGAAGTCCATCCACAGACCAGCCCCCACGTCTTGGGTACTGACGCTTCCTTCCCACAGAAAGGAAGGCGAAGCCGCTAGAGGCTGACCCGCAGGATTTCCCGCCCGTGGAAAGAACACCTGCGGGCTGGGGGTGGGTGCCGGCTGGCACTCGGTCCTACACCCAGACTTCCTCTGGGGAGAAGCCTACAGCCCCCAGACCCAGAGCGACTTGCCCGCCAGCACCGGGGCCCTCAGAGGGCACACCCATGCCCAGGCCTGGCGACGCTGGCGGCTGAAAGTGGAGCAGGAGCTGTCGGTCCCGCCCCAAGTCGCCTGGCTCCAGCTCGGGGGTCGGTCCCAATATGCCCCCCACAGGCACTCAGAGCAAGAAGGCAGCTGGCCGAGGCATACAGGGACCACTGGCCCAGAGGCCAGGGGCGCCTGCTCGTCTTCCAGGGATGGAGAGAGGAGAAAAAAAGAAAACCAGAAGCTTGAGTCCGAGCACAAAGCAGCCACCAGGTGGAGCGCTCTCTCCTGCCTTTCAGCGGACACGGTTCGAGCCGTCCTTGCGTGTACCCCGACAACCAGCTCAGAAAATGAAACCAACAGGAAGGGCTTAGGTAAAGAAGGCTACAAACAGGAGGTTCACTTTCGAGCTGCTTTGCAAAAAGCAGAGATTTCTCATTGTCTCTTGATTTTCAAAATATAGACTATTTCCAAAATTTGGGCATCAGTGACCGGTCTCTTTGGGTGGCGGGTAAAGGACTGGGCCGTCCTCACAGATCTCCAGCCCCAGGATCGGGGCCCCTCCTGGCCCTGCTTCCCGCCTCTGGGGCGCCGGCTCCCCGGGTTCCAGGCAGTTTTGCAGCTGCAGGTCCTTGGTCAGGCACAGCTCTATCTGCCCAAGGGTCTGCACCTTCTCGCCCTACGATGGGAACCAAAGACGAGTTAGAACTCAGGTCAGACCACCAGGATGGTTCTATGATCAGTAAATTCTAGAACTTTAAAAGCAGAACAAAAGAGGTGGTTCCAGACCTCGGATCCACGCTCCAGGAGCAAGTCCCTCTCTCTGACGCTGAACTGGGGCCAAGGGCTCAAAGGGACAGCTGTGGGCACCACCCAGACGCTTCCCTGTGCCAGCCTGGCAGCATGAGTACAGGGACCGCAGTTTCAGCTCAGACAGGTACACACTACAAAGGTGCGTGTAGACACTGCCACACACACTGCACAGGGCTACCGGGGGGAGAGACGGGCTTGGCAGAGAAGCAGGTAAACAGCACCCATTGCTAAATGAATTTAAGACTTTATCAGCTGACATCAGAAACTGCGACTCCTCCAGAAACTGGACACGTAACTACAACTGAAATGACTAACAGTGTAGACCCTGGGAAGCGTGGAACTTCGTAATGTACCCACACCGCCTTCTCCCTACCGATGTCCCCCCAGAACAGGTGTCTTCTTGCTGAGAAGCTGCCAGAAAACAGGCCCTGTCCTAGCATGGTATCAGAAGGCAATCTGTTATTTCAGAACACACACACACACACACACACACACACACACACAGAGCCCCATTTGCACACCCGCAGCCCGCCCCCCGTACACACACACACACACACACACACACGTCTGCCCCTGGGAAGTCCACGGAGAGCACAAAGCCGAGGGAAACGGAGCTTGTCCTCCTGGCACAGACAGAGCAACCCCGACTGACCGGTCTGGGCGGAAGACACTGGACTTTGGGCACCACTCCGTACACACCGACCAGGCCGTCTTTAATAGCTGAAATCTGAAAGAGCGTTCGTGAGCCGGGAGACCCCGCGGAGAGGGTGAACAGCGCTGCTCCACCCGCTGGGGACGCCCTGCGTTCCGATCGGCAGCGGCGTCACCTCCCGCGGCCCCCGGGTCACGGCCCAGCGAAGAGCCGGAGGAGGAAGGGCCCCCGCGCCCGAGGGACAGGACGCCGCCCCGGGCTCCACGCTCAGCCCGTGACCCCCACAGGCTGCTGTGCCCGGCTCCGTCCTCGCCTCCCGGGGCCAGGCTGCCGGACGCTAGGTCAAAGGCCAGCCCCCCCAGCCATGCAGCACAAGGCTGCTGACGCCCACCCAAGGGCCTTGGGCACAGAGAAGGCGCTGGAAAATGTGCTGCACTGTCGCTTTTATGATCACTGATGACCAGCTCTGGGCAAGAAGGGCATACGTGTCCCCTCATCTACTTCAGCCTGGGTCCAGATGAGGGCCGAGGGGCCCTGCAAACACTGCCTCGCGGCCTCCTGGAAGGAGGTCAAAGGCCAGCTGACCCTCCTCCCGAGGGGCGCTGAGCCCTCCGTCCTGACTCTCCAGGGAGGGAGGGAGACAGCGGATACACAGCAAGACTCAAATGCAGATTTGTTTCGCAAACGATGGTTCGGTACCGCAAACTCAGAAGTGCTAAAAGCAGTGGCTTTCAGGAGTTCCTGCTGTGCTCAGTGGGTTAAGAACCCGACTAGCATCCATGAGGCCCCGGGTCCGATCCTTGGCCTTGCTCAGTGGGTTAAGGATCCGTCGTTGCTGTGAGCTGTGGTGTAGACCGGCAGCTGTAGCTCTGATTTGACCCCCAGTCTGGGAACTTCCGTATGCCTCGGGTGCAGCCGTGATAAAAAACAAACCAATAAAAGCAGTGACTTTCAGCCTTTTCTAAATCCACACCTATGATGAACATGGAAGCTACCTGACAGGTTCCCGAGAGCGACAGTGGCCAAACTTGCCCGGAAAGGGCCAAGAGCAGAGGCTTCAGGCCACGGTCGGGTGGCCACTGATGGCGGGTGGCCTGGCTGTGCGCCAACTGCTGACACAAACGGGCCACCCTGGAGGAAAACAGTTGTCCTCTGTGTTGGCCACCAGCCAACGGGATCTGTCATGCTTAAATTTCCAGTTTTACAAAACAAAGCACAGTTCAAAAACCAATTTTCGTCTTCTTCCTCAACTAAAATTCTGCTTTCCAACACTGCATATCCTGCCTGCCTCTTCGGAACCCAGAATGCACTTCTCACCATGAAACCATGAACCTGCTTCAAAATCGTCTAAGCAGCCTTCACTTTATACTCAAAATGTACAGGACCGAAAAACTTAAATAAGGTCAATTTAGAAATGTAAAAGTCGAGTGGTGGGGGGTGGCGCTGGTTTGGGTCGCATTAATACGCAAGTGTAGCTTGCAGACTGAAGTGACACTTGAACTCAGCAGGGTGTCCGCAATTAATAGACACATTTGATAGGAAGCTGAAAGCAATACTTACCTGGTAGTAACTGACAGATGGTTGAATCCCCAGCTTTTGGAGTGTGCTAAAATTTAAAGTAAAAATACATATATGTTGTATAATGAAGGTCTATTTTCCTTTCTTGCTTTTACTGTATTTCATAGTAGGAATTAAGCGCGTGTTTTCTACTAGCTTGAGCAATAAATCTGTCCACGAGGGCAGCAACTAAACGGTGCTCGGGCGGTCCCGCCGTCACCGCACCCCCACGCCCCCACGCCTGATCCGGGCCCCTTCCCAGCGCCCAGCCTCTCAGCAAGGGTCCGGTGGCCACTCCACCCTGAACTGGCTCCACAGGGCCACCCGGCCGCCACGCCTGTTCTAGAAGATGGTCAGCCACTGATTCTGGATTCTAGGCTCATCCTAAAACCCCTGCACTTGGTCAAATTTTT
>PVHT020000085.1:3031655-3052513 GCA_004024745.2 Catagonus wagneri
TGGTCAAATTTTTAATACCTAGAGCCTCGAACCATTTCCTAAAGCACAGGGTTTTAACCAGCTCGAGTGAATCCTAATCAAAACATGATCTGGTTAATTAACTCAGTTGTAGACAACATTAAAAGATCTCAGACTAGAAATTCCGAAGTTAACGCGTGGTCCCGTCTCGTCTCCGGATTAGCCCCGTGATGACGTCTGGAGCAGACGCGGGGGTCCGGGGAGTGACATCATCAGAGGGGGGTCTGCCTGCGGGAAACAGGATGCCGACCAGGGAGCCTCTGCCACGGCCCCAGGCACAAGCATCAACAGGACAGTTTCAGAGTTCCCGCTGTGGCTCGGCGGTAATGAACTGGACTGAATTCATGAAGATGCAGGTTCAATCCCTGGCTTTGCTCAGTGAGCTAAGCAACGGGCATTGCCGTGAGCTGTGGCGTAGATCGCAGGCGTGGATCAGATCCCACGTTGCTGTGGCTGTGGCACAGGCCGGTGGCTGCAGCTCCAATTCAACTCCTAGCCTGGGAACTTCCATAAGCGGGTGCAGCCCTAAAAACAAAACAAAACAAAATAAACCCAACAGTTTCTAGAGTCCTTTGGATCTTTGCCGTCAGGGGCGGTGCACAAGCGCCCTGGAAGACGCGAGCCACTGCCTGTCTCCGCACCGTCAGTGCTGCATAAACGACGGAGTTCACTTCACATCCCCCAAGTGCAAAACTTCTCAATAATTTTAAAATATGTGTTATAAGTTGCAATCATATTTTGGATATATTGGATTCAAATATGTTATAAAATTAATTTTTCTTTTTGCTCTTTTTAGTGTGGCTACTAGAAAATTTTAAGTAACGTTACGTAGCTTGAGTTCTGTTTCTTTTGGGCGGCAGTGCTTCTGGGTTAGGGCATCAAGGAAATATGGCAAAGACAGAAATACACGGGGAGACTTGGCATCTAGCCCAGAATAGTCCATAGAGTTTTTTTTACTAAATTAAGATGAGTTTGGCATCACCCCCTGGCCGTGTCTGTGGGAAATCCAAGACCTTTGCATTCTGGGTAGTCTGCATTTTTCCAGGTTTGCTACCTTCATATTCCAAAGTAAATAAAAATGCTAGTTTATGATAATTTGACGATCACCTCTGAAAAAAAGACAATTAGTGATGGCTTATTTTAATTTTGTGAGGACTAAGTTTTTAGATTTTCCTTGGAGAAACTGCCAAAGAATGGGATTGCCCTGATTGTTCTGTATAGTTTTTAACAAGACATTCTGGTCGCTCAGCAGGCCGGAGGGGACTGTCTGTGGGGCAGGGACTGGGCCCCAGGAGCAGGGCTGGGGCTTTACACATAGGGGTGGGACGGGGCCCCGCCTACACGAGGGGCGGGGCCTCCCACGCGGGGGCGGGGCTTCCCACACTGGGTGCCAGGAACCCATCAGGTGCCCTCTTGCCCAAGAGCTGGGGCTCCCAGCAGTGGTTCTTGCAGGCACTGCTCGACTCGGCCTAAACCAGCTGTGTCAGCTCCCGCCAGGCCCTCAACCTTGTTCCAGATTTAGGACGAGCGCGGGGGCGGGAGTAAGAGCTGCTCGCACCCGGGCCCCTGCTGGGGTTCACTGGGGTTCACAAGTCTCCAGAGCTGAACAAGGGGCGGGCTCGTTGGGGCCTGGTCTTTCCTGGGGTTCAAGGGCCCGCCCAGCGCCCAGCGCCCAGCGCCCAGCCCCCCAGCGCCCAGCCCCCAGCCCCCAGCCCGCAGCCCGCAGCCCGCAGCCCGCAGCCCGCAGCCCCCAGCGCCCAGCCCCCAGCCCCCAGCGCCCAGCCCCCAGCGCCCAGCCCCTAGCGCCCAGCGCCCAGCCGCGGCTATTGCACGAGCACCAGAGCAAAGATCCTGGGGTGCCAGTCGTGCAGGTCTAGAGGTCTCGGGTCCAGGACTCCTGCCCCCCTCACCCCAGGGGCTGGGGTGACCTGGGAGAGCAGGTGCGGGAGGCAAGGCTGCCAGCCCTAGTCACCCACCTGTTCAAGGCGAGCTCCTTATACAGATCCAGCGTTTTGCCAAAGTACTTCCTTTGGGAGTTGAGGGCGTCCAGCTGCGCGGCGCAGGTGCCGTGTTTCTCCCACTCGTGCCTCCTGCAAGGCCGTGGAGGTTCCGCCTCCGGTTAGAGCGTCGCGAAACCACCTCCCAACAAAACGTCCCCACGGGCTCCTCCTGGTGCAGGGTCTCCTCACGCAGGGGGCGTGTTATTTCTTCCAGAAAGTGCCAAGGACAGAGTTCCTCATCTCAACACAGGCAGCTACTCAAAGCCCCACACGTGGGGCCCAGGCCCGGCTGCGCACAGCACCGCCTCCAAGGCCGCCTGTCCCCTCTCCTGCGAATCCCTCTGCCGATTAGCGCCGATTCACTTCCGCGGTTACCGACACCCCCAAGCGAGGAAAAAAAGAAAACCCCTTCGTTTAGGCAGCCCCAGACTCACAAGGCACCGGGTGTTCTGGAAAGCCAGGCCTTTACAGCCAGGGAACTTCGCAGAAGCAGCTAAAGAGCTGGCGCCCGAGAGGCAGAGTCACCCACACGGGACTGCCTGAGGCCTGTCCCCGCCTGCACCTCTGCTCACCGTCAGCTCTCGAACCTCCGTCTACGCGGACAACTTACTAAAACAGCAGCCCAGCCAAGGGTCTGCCAGCCGGCAGCAAATCTGCATTCAAAACAGTGCTACTGATAAGATGGCCTCACATTTTCCTGAAGATTAAAAGTTTTACAAGATGCTATCTCATTCTCCATTTGATTCTCACAACTCCGTAAGGGGAAAATATTACTGGTTTAGAAATGGGGAAACTGAGGAGCTTCCGCCGTGGTGTAGCGGTTAATGAATGCGACTAGGAACCATGAGACTGCGGGTTCGATCCCTGGCCTTGCTCAGTGGGTTAAGGATCTGGCGCTGCCGTGAGCTGTGGTGTAGGTCACAGACACGGCTCGGATCTGGCTCAAATTTGACCCCTAGCCTGGGAACCTCCATATGCCATGGGTGTGGCCTTAAAAAAAAAAGGAAATAGGGAAATTGAGGTTCAAAGGGGCTAGCGAGGACCCCAGCTCCGCCCAGGCAGGCTGCCCCTGACCTGCACCTGACCCCTCACTCCGCCCATCCCACTGCCTTGTGCCACCAGGGAGTCAGATGCTAAACATAATTGCTACCCACCTTCGGAATGACCAACAACTCGTCAATTCAGGTGTTAACCACGGTAGCATGGAAAAATAAAACAGGCATCAGCTTTCCTCAGCTTTATCGGTGATTAATTCATGAAGATGTAAGAAATGACATTCATGCAAGCATCCTCAAGGCACCCATACGCGGTCCCACACAAACAGAACCCGTGCGCACCGACTCTCTGGGACCACTGCCACCGCAACAGCTCTAAGTGACAAGTCTCTCGGACCTAAGAAAACTATGAGGGAAAATAAAACACAGATAAATAACTTCCTTCATCTAGAATAGTTTCCGGAGTACCGTAGTTGATAACTTTTTAAATGCTACAAAGTAGAAAAAGGTTTTTTTTGTTTTTTTTTTTTTTCCCAGCTAACTGAGCATAACCTGAATTGCAGGGCTGAGCAGGGACAGTAATTCTAGAACTTTCTGAGGAGCAGGGACAGTAATTCTAGAACCTTCTGAGGAGCAGGGACAGTAATTCTAGAACCTAGGGCAGGTGCTGGGCACGTCAGGGGCTGAAGCACACGCAGCCCAACAGTTCTTAGCTCGTAATAAATAGTCAGTAAATGTGGACTGTTACTATTCTTGGGGCAAGTCTAACTCAGCAGACGTTAGGGACATGACTGTGTCACAGTGCTGGCATTGACGCCGTTCAAAACACGGAATCATTTGGAACTGAACACTTTCCACTTGACACAAAATTGTCAGCCACCAAGCAGGAGTGACTGTGGCGTCGCCTCTTGCCTCCAGCAGGGCCGTGAGCTGACGTCCCGTCACCCTCCCGCCACGGCCTGGCCTGTCTCGGGGTGGAAGGAGGCGGCAGTTCCCCAGGGGCCCAGGGACCCCCTCCACAGCGAGGCGGCGTCGCCAACCCGGGGGTGACCGAATTCTCGTTCTTTTTCTTACAAGAATCAAAGAACCAACCCAAATCCCACTTTGCAGAGGGTGCTGTGCCCAGCACTTGTCAAGAAAGCTAATTGCGCTAAGAGATTTCATCTCAGGAACTGTCTGGAGCCCCAGCTAATCCCGAGACCCTCCGCGCGGACTAAAGACAAGAGACTAAAGACAAGCGTTTTCTGAAGGGAGTCCCCCTTCAGGACAGGAGAGGCCGGGACGCTCCGTGGACGTTTGTCACCTGCACAGCCAGGTGATGCGGGCAACGGCGACGGGGGCAGTAATGGGGCAGTGACGGCAGGGCCACGCGAGCGCCGTGTCCGCGCCTGCGCCCGGCAGCCCCCGGAGCCCCGGTGTGTGACGTGCGCCTTCTTCGCTCACAGCAGTCGCTGCGTGTGGAACTGAACATCGTGAGAAGGTAAAGTTATCAACTACGGTACTCCGGAAACTATTCTAGATGAAGGAAGTTATTTATCTGTGTTTTATTTTCCCTCATAGTTTTCTTAGGTCCGAGAGACTTGTCACTTAGAGCTTCTCTGTTAGATCAGAAAAATGAATGTGCGCTCTGCCCGCACCAGCTGATCAAATGTTCAAGGGCCCGGCTTGTGGAAGGGCCTCTTTGCATACGTCTAGTGATGTATTTTTAAGCCATCTGGCAAAAATCCGATAACTCTATCATACAGCACCGTAACAACTGGAAATGTTCTATCTTGTTTACCTAGTTACCAAAGACTACTTGATTTTGAAGTTACTCTCAAGTGCTATCTATTGTTTTTCCCTGTGTTAACTCATCAAGGCCACAATCCATTTGGAAACCGTGTTCTAGAACACAGGCGCACAGGGAAAGCACTGAGACCTGAACCGCTGGTCTCCCAGACTTTCATGGGGTGCTCCTCTCGTCTACCGAAGGGGTGACAGCAGCCTACAGACCCAGACTGATGACCCCTAGGCCACTTCCCTGCCACACGCGCTGCAGGGGAACCTCACACCGAACAGCCGCGAGCCCAGAGGACAGACGTCACTGTCACCCCACTGTGTTTCAAAAAGCTTTTCTCCCCACACTTAACTCTTCCCGGAGACTCTACACAAAAACACTGCCCCGTTAAGCTAATCACCTGGACCAGAACCGATGTCATGGGAATCCGAAATGCCATATCGGAGTGAGGGGGGCATGAATGATGTGAAAATGAAATAACGGATGACAGATTAAAGACAAGTTCACACAGCAAATTCTACCTGCCCCCGTTTTTCATCCTCTGGAGAAAAGTGCCAAGACAGGCCCTACAGCCTGTCTGTCCCCTGAGCTCCGTGGCTCCATCAGGAACGGCCCTGAGCCCCCCCACCCTGTGCACCACGCCCCCGACGACCCGCAGGATTCGGACTCACCAGAAGTGGATGCTGTGGTTGGGAGACGAATGGAGCACGTCGGGCCAGTAGAGCCTCATGTCCGGCAGCAGGTCCTGTGAGGGAGAGAGTGGCATGACGCAGCCGGCAGGACCCAAAACTCAGGCCTACGAGGCAACCTGGATAAGCCGAGGCGCTGACACTGAACTCTGTGCACTGACGACGCTCAGGTGAGCAAGGTGACTTGTGTTTATTCTGCATGAAGTGTTTCCTGCGGCACAGCCAAGAGTGAAATCTGGGTAATCGTAAAAGAGTATTTGAAAATATAAGCTCTGGAGTTCCCGTTGTGGCCCGGCGGGTTAAGAACCTGCCACAGTCTGTGAAGATGGGGGTTCTATCCCTGGCCTTGCTCAATAGGTTAAGGATCGGGTGTTGCTGCCAAGCTGTAGCGAAAGTCGCAGACGCAGCTCAGATCCGACGTTGCTGTGGCTGAGGCCTCAGCTGCAGCTCCGATTCTACCCCTAGCCTGGGAACTCCCGAATGCCGCGGGTGTGGCCCTAAAAAGAAAAAGGAGGGGAGACCAACGTGGGGCGGCCTCACCGCCTCGTCTTGGCCGCCACTCCCACTGATACGGATCCTCGCTCGCCATCAACCCCAGCCCCCTCCCCGCCAGTGCGGGCCCCCCCCTCCTGCCTGCGGCTGATATCCCTCAGGAAGCTGCCCCACTGTCCCACCTGCCACAATCTGGCTTCGGCCCCCAGCAGCCCTGGGGAGGAGGGTGACGATGTAATTTATTGCCCAAAGGAGGACACTTTTGTTCGGGACGAACGCCGGACTGGAGCCTCTGCCACGAAACAGGGAGCGCGGCACCACCGTTCTGAGCGAGGGGACCGCCAGTCCCCTCCCTACCCTGAGCGGCAGGTCCTCTCCAAAGGGCACGCGCACGGCCTTCCCTCAGGGAGCCCTGGCAACCCTCCTCCCTCCTCCGCGGGCTCCCCTCTGGCTTCTCGGCACCCTCGGCGCCCCCCCACACCCCTTCCCACGGCCTCCAGGCTTTCATTTCCTGTCCCAGCTCTGACCACTCTCCTGACGTCTCCAGGGCACTTCAAACCCAACGTGCCCAAAGCCTACCCGCGATCAGATCCGCCAAGCCCGGCAGGGAGGGAGCCCGACACACTCCTGACTGAGCCCAGGCCCGCCCCTCGCCTCCTCTCCCGGCCTGTCCCGGCTCTGCTTCCAGGCAGCCTCTCCCCTCCCCGACCCCAGAGCCTCTGCCCACTCAAGCTCTCTACCCTGCAGGGACCCCGGGAGCCTCCGCCCTCCTCCCCCCACACCAGCTCTCCCCCAGCAGGGCAGCAGGTCAACCCTTAGACACCCTCCAGCTTGAAGGCTTCCAGCGACTTCCCACTGGGTTTTAACTCAGAGATACTTCTTACCCAGCATATGAGGCTCTGCAGGGCCTGGCACCAAGCACCGCCCAGCTCGCTGTTCACCCCCAGCCACACCGGCTTCCTCCCAGTTTCTCAGAAGCTACCCCAGGGCCTTTGCACACGCTGCTGCCTCAGCCTCTCCCTTCTGCCTAAGTGGGATTCCAGCTCGGTCCCACCTCCGCAGAGGAGCCCAGCTCGGGCCCACTGTCCTGAGCTCCAAGCACGTGTCCCTCCAGGCACCGTTCGTCACTCTGTGATGTGCTGACGCCAAACTGCTGGCACCCAGTACCTGGCTGTGAGTGAATTAACCTCAAGTCCACTGTGGGATCGCAAGGCTCTAACGAGAAACATGAGGGAGGGTCTGAGCGAGGCTGGGAAGAAAAAAGGGTGTCGAAGAAGGAGAGGTCACCAGGCTCTGGGGCCCCTGGTCCCTCGGGCCTCCTGGCTCACAGCCCCGAGTCCTCGCAGGCAGGAGAGAGGAGGAGAAAGCGCCATTTGGACGAGAGCCCGTGATGGGCTTGGAACGAATCCCCTTGACGCTCTCGGGGCCGTATATTCCTGGGAATGGTCCACAATTCCAGCAAATCCTAATTCTACTCCATATTTTCAGGGAAGCCCCAGGGATCCTGCAAACGCCGCCCCGTAAATCCAGATGCTGGTTACCCTGATGGAGTAGGGGCACACCAGGGGTTGTCGGCGCCCACGAAGAAGTGAACACGTGCACACGTGTGTGTGTACGTACCTGTGTGTGTGGACCTGCGTGTACACAGAGGAAAGAGGGTCTCAAAAGAGAACTCTGGCTACCAGCTCTTGTCCAGTGCGGTCCCACGAGCTGCTCTGTGACACCGGGCTTTGTCCTGGAAGAGCCCATCCCTCCCACTGAGAAACCCACCCTCCCGCCACAGCCCGAAAGGACAGTCCGGGGTCTCGGCTCTTCTCTAAGCCAGAGCTGTGCGCACGTGCCTGAGGGCACGCCGAGCCGGCTGGCCGGGGTCCTGGGACCGGGGGTGTCGGGCCTCGGGCTGGAGCCAAGGCCGGCTTGCTCATACCTGCAGACACTTCACAGCCACTGCAGCCCTTTGCGCCCAGGGCAGAGGAGGATTTAATTAAACACAAATCATACTTAATTTGTGGGGCCGTTTCAGGTATCAGTAAGCACTGGGTTCAATCCTGGTGACTAAGTCTTAAAACAAGACCTTGCAGGCGCTCAGAGGAAGGGTTCATCTATTGCGCTGCTCTGCAGAGGTAACACAATTAAAGGTAATAAATACCTTGATCTCGTCCGGGTTAAAGGGCCAGGATCGGTTACACTCTCCGCTTTTATCAGGCCTTGAAATTAAAATTGAAAAAATAAAGAGAGATTAGTTTTGGTTGGGTTGGTTCCAAACAGCCCGAGAAAGCACCTGCACTAAGGTCAGTAGAGAACAAGAGAAGGGTGGGTCCTGGCTGGGGCCCCTCCCACCTGCCGAGGGAATCTGCCCAGGTCACTGGGTCACCTCCAGGCACAAGGCAGCTGCCCGCGCCACAAACAAACACGCCAGTAGGGGGCGCCCCAGAGCCAGGGCCGCTGGGGTTTTCTACTGGGTTCTGTGTCATTTGCCAGACGCCCCTCAATCAGGGCAAGAGAACAGCATGATGTCGTTTGCATTTCTTTAAAGGGTGGTGAGGATTGCTGGGACAACACACACAACACGCTCAGAAAGCACCTAGCAGGCGACTTCAGAGCGGCTGGGGTGATTTTTTTAAACCCAAGCAGCTCACTCTCCCTCCCCGTTTGTGGATGTGATCCTGTCCTGTGTCTAATTCCGGACGCGTCAACTCTGTCTTCAAGGGCAGCTTGGTTCACGAGGGACCACGCCTGCCCCCTGCACCCCTCTCCTGTCTCCAGGGTCGACAGACCTGACAACGCTGTGCAGCGCTGGGCACAGTCACCCCAGCTAGAGGACAGCCCAGGGCATGAAACCCCGGAAAGCCAAAGGGCCCAGAGACCAAAGTGGCCAGGTCGCCCACGAGCCTCAGGGCACAGGTGGGTGAGACCAGGTCCTCAGGCCCCAGGTAAATTTGCTTTCTGCTGACCCTGGTCCCTGAAGGAACAGCAAGTGCCGGGACACCCTCCTCTCATGAAGCGGCAGGACCGGCTGACCCCTTTGGACAAGTCAACGAACGTAGGTTAACATACGCACATACAACAACAGACAAAATGCAGGCAAAACCAGAGAAATGAACTTGGATGTCTGTGAAACATGCCTAGTGTAGACACTTCTTATATATATAAAATGCACCCATATTTGTTTACTTATTTTTACGTGTTTACTCATTGGCCCCAAAAGAAGCAAATGAGAAAATTAACACTTAGTCACCTGAAATGTACCCAGAATCCTTAAATACGTATTTAAACCAGACCGTTCCTATTCTATCGAAGCAGAATTCAGTGCTAACAGAAGTAAGGTATTGCCAGGAAGACTGAACATGCTTTTAAATAAGGATCTGGTTTATCGAATGGAACTCCCAACAGAAATCACAAGTCTGCATGTTGGGACCAGACCCGAGCCCGAGTTCCAGGTCACCAGCCTCTGGGCTGTGCGGGCTTCAAGCGCCCCAAGTACTTGCCACAATCCGTGTATCGTCCAGTAGCCTGGGGGGTGTTCACAGTTGTTCGCAGCTTCCTGCAGGGAAAAGACAGGAGATAACTGGTTCGTTGTTTATTAAAAACACTTGGCAACCTCGCTTTCCTTTGGCAAACATCAATGAGGTGCAACAGGGGACTGACACAAAATAATCCGAGCTAATTTACAATAAATGCATTCCAGCAATATTCATGAAGTTGCCATGTGGGGGCTGGATGTTTTACTTGCAACGAGTGGATCAACCCTCAAACAATTAAGAAAATGGAAAGGAAAAGCTATTTTTGCCCTTTTAATGCGCCGAAAATTAAACCAGCCTAACGGATAACATGCATACTGACCCACGAATAATTTTCTCAGTCAACAATGAGGGCAAGAGGCTGACAGAATCCTGCTAAACTCCAACTGGTTCGGGCACCGGGTCCAAAGACGGCAGGGAAATAATAAGTATCAAAAAGCTGGAGCCAACGAAAATGCCAAAGTGAGGAGTGGGCCCCTAACACTGAAGATGAAGCCATAGATAAAAATCTCCGTATAGCACTTTTTAGGGACCGCCAAATTATTTGGCTAAAATGGAGTTTTTTCAAAACAAATAACCCTTAGGAAAACACACCTGGGCGATCCAGCAGTGGGCGAGAGGGCCCGTCCCTAAGGAAACCAGAGGCCAGAGCAGGCGGCCTTTCCCGGGCCGAGGCGGGGGGTTCCTATGAGGGGTGACTGGGGTCCATCTGCACCTATTCGGGAGCCCCTGGTGTGCCCACCGGGCTGTGCTGAGCGCTGAGGACAGACCTGTCCCTGCCCTGCTCCCAGGGTGACGCCTCAGGTGGAAGAACAGGCCCCCTGGACTGGAATTAATCCCCCAGCAATTGATGGTGTTTGATCTCGCTTCTAAAGCGTCAAGGCCGGACCGCAGGCACATTTAGTCGGCGCGGGAACATGCCCACACCTTGCCCCGCGCCCTGAAGGCAAGCCTCCCGGTCACCCAGGACTAGAGCTATCCCCACTCGGGTCCCTCCCTCCCGGAGGCGGCGCTCCCGACCCCCGGCTCGGGTGGAGACCACCTGAGGCAGAGGAGGCGCCACCTGGGCCAGCAGAGCAAAGGGGGGGCAGGGCAGGCCCGGGGGACACACTTCCGTGAGCCTGGCAGTGACGGCGGGAGGAGACAGGCCAGGCCCGTGGTGGGTTGAAGCCTGTCCCCAAAGGACACGGTGAAGCCCTAACCGCAGGTCCTGTGAAGAGGCCTTTATTGGGACAGGGTCGAGGTGAGGTCAGATGGTGGCCCTAAATGCCATCTCTGGGGTTCCTTAAAGAAACGGAGACACGGGGTGGAGCGCGCCAGGCAGACACGGGGCAGGGACACCAAGGACACCGGCAAACCCAGAAGCTGGAAGAGGCGTGGAGCACGTTCTCCCTCAAAATTCCAGAAGGGGGGTCCTTGTGGCTCAGCAGTAAGGAACCCAACTAGTATCCATGAGGACACGGGTTCAATCCCTGGCCTCACTCAGTGGGTTAAGGATCCGGCGTTGCCGTGAGCTGTCGTGTAGGCTGGTGCTACTGCTCTGATTCGACTTCTGGCCTGGGAACCTCCATGTGCCCTAAAGAAAAAAAGAAATTTCCAGAAGGGACCTGCCCACACCGTGATCTCAGACTCTCAGTCCCCAGAACTGGGAGCATATGCCTAAACCACGCTGACTGTGGGCTGTGTCACTGCCTCCAGGAAGGACTCGCACAGGATGGGCCGGGAGGCTCTGCCGGCAAGAGGCACTCAGCGAGGAAAGCCACACACCAACCTCCACCTGCAGGTCTCGCGCGACCAAGGGGCCAGTCCAGAAGGAAGAACTTACGTCACACACCGTCGTAGGCCAGTGATGAACCATAATTAGTTTCCTCCACTCATGGTCGCCACTGTTGAAAGACAAGGAACGTATTTCTCAAGAACGTTTTAAGAGCTACGGAAAAACTACTTCATCCATCTGCTGACACCATCATTCATTCAGTGAACACCGAGTGCCTGTCACAGACCAGGCACTGGCGGGGCCCCTGCTGGAGGTGGTGACCCCTGGGCTTGCTCAGCGGGTTAAGGACCCAGCATTGCCACAAGCTGAGTCTGATCTGGCTTTGCTGTGGCTGTGGCCGGCGTTGCAGCACAGGTTGAACCCCATAGCCTGGGAACTTCCACATGCCAAGGGTGTGGTCCTAAAATGACAAAAAAAAAAAAAAAAAGAAAAGAAAGAAAACGAAAAGAGAAAGAAAGGAAAGAAAACCTTATTTCACATAGGTGGAAACTGAAACTGGAAGGTCAGTAAAAGGCCAGAAAGATTAGACCATGTATTATTGCGTACTGTCACTGTATGTCATTCACAATAAAACTATCAAGACTCAATGTCTGTGACACAACGTCCACCTGCCGCCCAGGCAAAGGAATGTGTGCGTGTAAGAGAAACATCCTCCCAAAGCAAAGGAGACGGTGCCGTAAAAAAAGCCGCAGACTCGAGGAAAAGGGCCTGGGAAAACTGCCGCTGACCCACGAGGCCCTGCAGGTCAGGAGCTGAACCAGCTTCGTGTTCTCCAAACGGTGCCCGGCTGACCGACTACGAGAGGCAAGAATCAGAAGCCAGCTGGCGGTGGCCACGGACGTCAGCCTAAGGTCTGCAGCCCACATGCAGCAATTAGCATCGGCCAGGCAAGGTTTGCACACACTCTGTACTTTAACGGATTTCTCCTCTCATCAGTGTGGCTCTTTTCCAGAAAATACCTTTCTGGGAAAACTGCAATTTCATGTTACCTTTAAAAGTAAAACAGCAATCATGTTTCACTAAAAAACAAAAAAACGAGCTATTCCTGCATGAAGTACGAAACTTTTCTGTTAACATGATCATTACCCAGATGAAACAGAAGAACATTAAAACCCGGTCCTGAGACCGGGTACACAAGTAAAAAATGAGAACCCCCTTCAAGAGAGCCTGCTTGCCCCTAATTTTCAGCGCAACAGAAAGAACGGGAGGAGGGAACCAGGGGGAGGGGAGGAAGGGCTGGAGCAAGGAACTTGGAACTTCGTGGGGTCGGGCAGGAGCCTGGACGAAATGCATGCGGGCCCTGGGAGAGGCGAGCTTCCGGCCCAGACCCCGGCCCCCCGGCCCCGCACCCCCAGGCAGCTCACCTCCAGAGCTCGCGCGCGCCGCCCAGGCAGCAGAGCGCCAGGCAGAGGACGCCGAGGCGGGCCGGGGGCTGCATCGCGCCGAAGCCGGGGAGGACACCCGAGGGGCACAAAGGCTCGGCTCTCCGAGGGCGCGACGCCCCGCGTGTCCCTGAAAATACAGATTTCCTTAAGCCGATCACGCACACCGTCGTGCGGCCTGCGGGCAGAGCGGTCAACCCCGCCCACGGCCGAGGTCACAGCCACGGACAGGTCGGAGCCCAGGCCTGGCCGCCGCCCTGATGGCCCCGCAACCCCCGACCCCTGCCCTGAGTGGGCCCTGGACCCCAGGCCCCCGCTCCAAGTGGGCCCCGGATCCCAGATTGCGCCCGTCAGGAGCTCCAGGGGCCCCGCCGCCTCACCGAGCCGCCAGGCGCGCAAGACTCCGGGCCTGCGCCCCGCAGCGACCCAGACAGCGACCCCCGCGGCCCCTGAGCCCCGTGCGTTTCCGCGATGGGCGCGCGAGGCCACGCCCCCGGCCCGGGCCACGCCTCCAGCCTCGGCCACGCCCCGGCGCCCAACGCCACGCCCCCGGGCCACGGACACCTTCCGCTGGGCTGGAGGACACGCCCCGCCCGGGTCTGGCCTTCCTTCCCCATTGCCTTTTTGGCTAGGCTTCCCTTTCGGCGTAATTCCTGCCCCCTTCGCCCCTAACTCGAACCCGTGAAGTCAGTTTTCAAGCCACCGTCCCTCACGTCCTTGGTACCCCGGTCCCTCCTCCCCGCGTTGAGCAGCTGGGGAGCCGATGTGGTCAGGGCCAAGTGTCCCTTCCTGGAAGGTTCCCCGCAGGGCTGCTCCCCTGAAGGTGTGTGACAGGTGTGCAGGCACGGCGCCTTGGGGCCGCAGAAAAGTGCAGCGGAGAAGGCTGCTCCCTTGAGGCCAGGCTGTCCTAGAGGCGCTAGGACCCTGAGAACCTCTGCAGGCGCGGGGGCGTGAGCGTCCCCTCCACTGGGGCAGCCCTTGGTCTCCAGGCCTTGGTGTCTGTCCAGCTCCAAGACCATAGAGGGGCCCCCTGCCCTATCCCCAGGCGAGTCCATTTGTCTCTGCTCCATTCTCATGGCCCTACACAGAACAGCAGGCCCTTCAGGGCTGAGCCTGCCGCCAGGACCCTCAGTCAAATGCAAGAGCAGGCTGTGACAGTGCGCCTACCGCCAAGCACACAAGTGCCCTTGGACCTGAGGACCAGGAGACGCATGTCCATCCAAGCAACACTCGGATCACCGGGTGGAGGAGGAAGGCAGCAGATTCCGGCTGCCCTCTGCCGCCTACTGCTCAGACTTTAGTCCGCATCCCTCCCCTCCATCCTCAGAAACTACACCCTCAGTGATGGCCAGTGACCTCCTAACTGCAAAAATGTTTGGTCCCCTGGGTTCTCTGTGATGCTGTCAACCTTCTGTCTCCACTCTGCTGCCAAGGGGTAGTGAAACCAAGCAGAACCCAGGGCCCTCCCGGTACGAAGTGCTTCTGTGTCCCCTGCTTCCTGTTTGTAGCCAGACTTCAGCCTCCAAGACCTCCCCTAAGTTCCAACGGGCAGGTTCAAACTGTCAGTAATTAGGGAAGTGAGGGAACACAGAAATAAAGGAGAAACAACCAGGAAACTGTGCAGCAATAAAACCGAGTCCCAGTTCCTTCTCAAGATATATATATATCAAAACATCTGCAGAAACTAAGGCCTCCTGGCACGTGGAGGAAGGCAACTTCAGGCCCAGCACAAGATGCCTGGAACCCCGCCCTGTGACCTTACCACTAACCAATCAGAAGAAAGCCCCGCACCCTGCGGCCCTCATCCACTTCTGCCTATAAAAACCCTTCGCCCAAGCCCATTGGGTCAACAAGCACATGAGCCACTTATTCTCCTTTCTTGCCCTGCAGTAAACCTTTCTCTGCTCCAGATTCCAGTGTTTGGGTTTGTTTGGCCTCGCCACATTGGGCACAGGAACTTGCATTCAATAACAGGCGCTTTAAAGTTACGTGTGCCTCTAATCAGATCACCCCCTGGAGAAACTTTCAGAGTCTTCCATTGATCTTTGGATGAGCATCAAAGTTCTTTAGTCTGGGGAGTTCCCGTCACGGCTCATAGTTAACGAACCCAACTAGTATCCATGAAGATGCGGGTTCGATCCCTGGCCTGGCTCAGTGGGTTAAGGATCCGGCATTGCCGTGAGCTGTGGTGTAGGTTGCAGAGGCGGCTCAGATCCTGCATTGCTGTGGCTGTGGTGTAGACTGGCCTCTCCAGCTCTGTTTCAACCCCTAGTCTGGGAACTTCCATATGCTGCTCGCTGGTGCGGTCCTAAAAAGACCAAAAAAAGGAAAAAAAGTTCTTTAGTCTGCTCTAGGCCTCACCAGCTCTGTGGACCAGCCTGCTGTGCAGGACAGGAAGCTCGTGTCCATTCCAGAGGCCCTGGCCCCCCTCACGAAGGCTGTGGCCCTTTCATTCCTCAGCCATTGTCTCTGCTAAGATGCTCCACTCCCCCACAGCACCGCATCGCACCCTGGTTAAGGCCCATTCATACTTACCTTTGGAGTAAAACTCTTACCCGAAAACTGGGTTCACCTTTTTGATGGATGAAGCAAGCGGAGATGGCTCTGGCCAGCTGCAGTCACTCCAAGGTCACATGGGTCATAAGTGGAGAGTCTGAACTCACACCAGATGGTCTGTGGTTGGAGTGCAGGCTCCCAGCCGCTGGAGACACTTGACACGAAGCCCCCCGTTCACCTGCGCCTCCCCTGGCCTGCGCGGGGCTGGCCGATGGGAAGACACGAGTAAAGATGAGCTCTGGCCCCAGCCAGCAGGGACCCTCCCGGGGCTCTCGCAGGCCTGCGCTCTCAAGCTCCCACGGCTTTTCCTTGAGAGCAAACGCAGACTGGAGGACCGCACCGCTGTACAGCGTCACGCTCTGACATTTGGTGCGTTTGACTGTTCTGCAACTGAGTGCTCGTGTTTGTGAGTTTACATGGGACAAACTCCCCGCCAGCAGATGCTGTGCGCCCACAGGGCACTGCTCGGTCAAGTCTGCATGGCTCCGGCTCCCGGGTTCCCGTGACTCCAGCCGCGCAGTGTCTGGCCGTGGGAAGAGCACGCCTTCCCGGAACAGGTGTGCAGCCTGCACCCGCCGCTCGCGCTCCTGCCTGGGTTTTCAAAGCCTTCTCTCCGCCTCCTCCTTTACGCTGACCCACGTCGGAGTTCCTGCTGTGGCACAGCGGGATCCGTGGCATCTCTGCAGCGCCACGCACGAGGGGTTAAAGGACCTAGCGTTGGCAGCGCTGCGGTGTTGGCCACAACTGTGGCTGGGATCTGATCCCTGGCCGGGGCTCCATATGCCACAGGTGTCATCAAAATTAAAAAAGAACATTACAGAAATTAAGGCACGTATGAAAAACCAAGTAAAAGCTGTCAAGTTGTGTTATGCTAATGTGAATTGTAGTTGTTAGGGGCCCTTTGACTGAAGCCGCCCATCTTGGCCGAGCCCAGCAAAGCCCAAGAGTTTCCCAGCAGCAGGGCCCGGCGAGGAGCACGGAGCTGCCCTGAAGACCAGGCTGGACGGACCGGGAGGGGCCGGCAGGAGGGAGGAGACCGCCGACCCCCCGGCATCCTCGGTGCGGGGACCCGTCTTGGCTGAGAGGTGCACGTGCCGCCGGGAAGGACCCCGAGCCAGACAAGCGCTCCAAGCTCACCCCATTCCCATAAAGCCGAGCCTGCGAGCCGCGGGGCGGGGCGGCTCTCCTGGGTCCCGCCTGCTGCTCTGCGCCCGGCCCCCTTCCCAGCACAGTCCCTCCTCTGCCAGCACGTGTGTCTCCTCGGGCGACTCATCTCTGAGTGTCAGACAAGAGCCCACGCCCGGGCCCGGGGGTGGGGGTGGGGGGCCCTTCCTGCAACAGAAATGGCAGTGTGAACTCCGGCTGTATCTTCTTTAAAAAGGAAAAAGAAACGTCAGCAGCCTTCCTACCCGGCTCTGGCCACTGGGAGGTCCCGGTAACAGTGGCTGGCTCGGTGTCCCGGAGGCGCAGGACCGTGGGCTCTTCACGCACGTGCTCACTGAATGGAACCAGGGCTCCCCGGGAAGTGAAAGGCTGCTTCCAGGTCTGCAGAGAGGAGCTTCCCACACAAGCCTGGGGGGTCATCACGTCCGAAAGCAAGGGGGGCACTTCCCTTGTGGCTCACAGCACAGCCACACAACCACACAACTACACAGCACCACCGTGGAAAGCAAGGGCCTGTCCGACACCCTGGGGGCAGGTGGAAAGGACTCAGAAGCAGACTCCAAGGGCTCCTGGGGCAAAATGGAAGATTAAGGGGCTTTGCAGACACGGGGAACTGCAGTGGGTTAAAATGTATCAAATATGTTAAAATCCATGAAGGAGTCAGGACCCCCGCCCGCCCCGCCCATTCTCTCTTGGTTGCCCTTAGGCAATTTCTTATTCTGAAAATTCATAAATAAAAGAGTAAAAATCGCTCTTTTATCCTTTCTTTCCTGTAGGAGGCGCACCTCTGAGGAATCCAGTAACTGAGGAGGAAGAGCTCTCCTTCACAGAATTCCCGGTAAAAAGCCCAGAGTGTATGTAGTACAATATTACCATTTTGCAACCCCAAATAAAATAGCTAAATAAGAATAAATGGTAGATAAATAAAGTGAATCCGGGTAGGGATCAGCTGTGGAAGCTAGACCAGGAGAGGAAAAGCTGAGAGGGAGCTTTACTGGAGGGGCCAGTCCCGGGACGACGGAGCCAGGCCCAACACTAACGTCACACAGGGACAAGCTCTCCAGAGGTCCTGATTTTATGTGTCAGGGGCCACACCTCACCACCCGCGGAGCAGCCATGCCACAGTCTTGCATTTCTGTGTGTTCTGCTTATGGGTTATTCGTGCTATAACCTCAGGTTTTCTTTATAAAATTTCCCTTTTATCATTCAGAAAGCCCCTTTTTGTATCATAATGCATTTGTCTCGAATTCCACATCAGCAACGTACACACGGCCACTGCTGCCTTATTTGTTAAAAGGAATCCCGGTTCCTTCTGTAGCTGAAAAGTGGCCTCTGCCCACCGGCACCAGTTGAGTCTCGGAGACGGGGTTTTGGGCGAAGCGGCAAGATCGGCTTCACTGCTTTGCCAGGCAGAGGAGGCCACGGCAGGTATGGCCTCAACACGGTGTCCTGACTTGAGAGTGGCCAGAAACAGGTCTTAGATTTAGCTGGAAAGACAGGGTTACCGACTAAGGTGTCAACCTTATTCTCCCTCCAGAAATGGTTTCAGAATCCTCAAAGGCCACCATCAGTCGGGCTGGTGACAGTTTCCGGGTGTCTTCGGGGTTCCCCTGGGGTGAAGACTGCTCACAGGGAAGGGGTGTTGGGGGGTGCTCCAATCACAGCAGAAAACACTAGGTGCTTCAAGTAAGCATTAGTGACTAGGCTAGCGCCAAGGCGGGGCCCCACGCAGTGGCGACCGTCTTTAGTAGTTTTTAGTTGTGTCAGTATTTCCTAACTATTCACTCAAGTCAGCCTTTGGAGACTGAGGGGAGGCCTGAGAGGGTAGAGGAAAAGTCTTTTACGTGAAAACACTAAAGACTTAGGGTAGGGCACACGGTTTCACTTTTAGGGGAAATTTGTATTGAGAGACTCCAATCCTGGTGCTTATTGCTACTGGGTTAGAAAGTGCTCCTCCTAAAAAGAAAAAGAAAGGGGGGAGGGAGACAAAGAAAGAATGAATGAGAGAAAGGAAGGAAGGAAGGAAGGAAGGAAGGAAGGAAGGAAGGAAGAAAGGAAGGAAGGAAGGAAGGAAGGAAGGAAAAAAAGAAAGAAAGCGCGCACAGAAGGAAGAGGAAGGGGGGACCGCCCGATCCTTCTCAGCGGACAGGACTAGGAAATAACTTTTTTTTGTCCTTTGGTTTTTGTGTGTTTTAAAGAAAATAAACCATGAGTTCGCATTGACATTTATGAATCAAAAGTAGGATGAAAGTCCTTTCTTATTTTATTTTCTGACTTCGGTATCTCTTTGTGTCTCCCTTTCATCTCTTTTAAGTATTTATTTGGCCACAGACTAAAAAGGGGACTCGGTGTAAATATGATCTTGTTCCCTTGAAACACAGCTAGTCATTAAAGTAATTTACCTTTCCCCTGGGGCTGATTCTGGCCGGGGAAAGCTGATTAAACCTGGACCAAAGGAAGATGATGGCTCAGAACCTGTCTTAACCGGCGGAAACAAGACTTGATCCTCGTCTCAAGACGGCTGTGTGGGTGGGGGTGTGGGGCCGTGGGCACCGCGCTTCTGTTAATCTCTGTTAACACGACAGCAAAGGCAGCGGAGAAAAGGAGCTACGAGCGGGTCCTGGGAAGAGAGTGGAGCATGCTTCCTGCTGCCAGAGCAGGACTAGAGCCAGCAGGTGCCCCACGGCCGAGGGCACTGGGCACGCGGGCTTGGAGCGCCAGAGACCATGCTTCCCCGTCTGTCTTGAGCTGTTCCCCGGAACTTCATTTTAGCACCTCTGCCGGAGCGGCTGCTCCCCTGCGCTTGAATCCTCGCCACTCCTCAAAGCACAGCTCAGAGGCCACCCTCCTCCCGAGCGCTGACCTCCTCCATCCTAGCCCGCCAGGTCCCCATTTCCCAGTAGTCCAAAGCTGTTGCAGCATGCGGACGCTGAGTCAGCCCCGCTCTACCGAATCGCAGCCTCCCCAGGAGTCTTTATTCCATGCCTGCAACAGCAGTTCTCAAAGCTTTTGGTCTCAGAAACCCCTTAGACCCTTCAAAATTATTGAGGACTCCAAAGAGCTTTCGTAAATATGCGTTCTATTCAACAATATTGACCTTATTCGAAATTAAAACTGAGGACATTTAAAACATCTACTAATTAATTTATAAATAATGGCAAGCCCATGACACGTCAACATAAATAACATTCTTAATAAAAATTACCACCTTATTTCATGAAACAAAGACATTTGAGAAGAGTGTTCTTTTTACATTTTTGCAAACCTCCTTAATGTCTGGCTTAATGGAAGAAAATTGGATTCTCCTGTTCTCAGTTTGCTCGGTTAAAGTAAACCCAGGCCCACAGACATGCAGTTAGAAATAGGAGGAGTATTTTAAGAGCCTTTTAGAAACTGGACAGAGACTCTCAAATTATAAAAGGTTGGCGTCAGTGTGGAGCCTGACACTCTTTCTGCATTCCGCTACCCTGGGATCCACTGGTCTTTCTGGAATTTGAAGGCATCTTTTGTGTGTGTGTGGTGGGTGAAATAATGCCCCCCCAGACAGCTCTGTCCTGCTTCCCCGAACCTGGGAGACGTGGCAAAGGGACATTTGCTGATGTGATTGTGAGGGACACTTGAGAGGGAGACAGAATGACAGAAGACAGAGAGATGCCACAGAAAAGGACTCAACCCAGCACTGCTGACTTCAAAGATGGAAGAAGAGGAGTTCCCTCGTGGCTCAGCAGGTTAAGAACCCGGCTAACATCCAAGAGGATGCAGGTTCAATCCCTGGCCTTGACCAGTAGGTTAAGGATACAGCATTGCCATGAGCTGCGATGTAGGACGCAGATGGGGCTCAGGTCTGGTGTCCCCGCGGCTGTGGTGTAGGCCAGCAGCTACAGCTCTGATTCAGCCCCTAGCATTTGCTGCAGGTGTGGCCATAATAAGAAAACAAAACAAAACAAAACAAAACTCGAAAAACTAAAGATGGAAGAAGAGTCCCTGAGCCCAGAAATGGGAGGAAACTGGACAGACAAGGCGGCAGGGCCTACAGGAAGACCGCGCAGCACGGAGACCTCACGGCCACCCGCACTGGCCTCTGTGCGGGACTTCAAAGCCTCTCCAAGCAGATGAAACTCAAAAAGCCTCTGGGCAAGATAAGAATTACCAGACCTGTTGCTGAAACTGGGCCTCTGTCTGCCGTCATGGAACAGAACTGTGGAGACAGAAATCTGGGTGAAGGAGAAAAGAGCTTTATTGCTCTGCCACCATAGCAGGCTCAGGCCTTAAAGACTGCGCCCCCGCGGAAGCGACCAGGTGGTCGTATAGTTTGGGGAGTGGAAAACAGGGCCGCGGATAAGGATCGGGGAAGAGGCAGCTCGCGCGGTCTTTCAAAGCTGGTGCTGACGGCCCGGGGCCGGTCCTGGTGGTCCTTCTTCTCAGCATGAAGATGCTCCATCAAGCAGCCCTTCCGTCTGTTGGGGTTTCAGCGGCAGAGAGGCTCA
>PVHT020000085.1:3053513-3075793 GCA_004024745.2 Catagonus wagneri
CAGAGAGGCTCAAGGACATTGTGTGTGTTCCCTGAGGGGGAACCGGGACCTGCCCCCAGGCTGCCCTACTGTCCCCTGCCGGCTCCTCCCTGGTCTCTGCGTCCCCTCCCTCCCCGATGAGCAACTGCCCTTTGGACTCGGGGAAGGTCATGGAGGCCTAAAGACAAGCACCGGCGGCCCCGGAAAGGCTTGTGTGCCCCGGAGCCCCACAGCACCCCGCTCGGTCACAGACCCGTATCACCGCTTCAGTCCCACTGCGGCTGTTACAGAGTTCTCGAGCCCCTCCTGAGCGACCTGGCCTGCTCCTTCCTGCCCTCCTGGCTGGGAGGGGCATGTGGCCCACTCCTCACCCCACCCCGGGGGGCCTTACACGCCCCCAACCAACCAGCAGGTGTATCGCAAGACCCTCCTCCCTCCTTTGTCCCTGGGCTGTAAAACACCGCGATTTTCCGGGAGGGCGAGCCCCTGCACTAGCAGCGCTTCCTGTCTCAATAGACTCTTCTTGACCTCACGATGCTGAAAATTCTTTTTCCAAACCGCGTGCACAGACGGACCATGACAATTTGGAAAATAACGGTGCACTGGGTCAAGTGTGATTTTCCCAACGCTGACATGTTTCATTACATAATATCAAAGAGCCATCTTCATTGATCTCACCCTGACTTTGTCCGAAAATGCTTTAAAGACTAGGAAGCTTTCCGGCCCTCAAACCAGCTATCCAAAATTTCTGTTGAAAAACTCTAATTTTATCACTGGCCACAAATATTGGCAGCTATTTTCCTTGAAGTGACAGACTAACTTCATTCACTCTTGAAAAGTGTCTTCTAAATGCTGGAGTCTGAACGACAGCTTATCTGTGGTTGTTCCTGCAGATAGAAATGGGGCTCCAGCTGCATCAACTGAAGTGAACGAAGGAAAGATGGGCCCTGAAGCCTCAGGCTCCAGCTCCAGGACTATCTTCCTCCTTTCCTTCTGAGGCACGGGGGCCTCCACTATATCCTCAGTCCCTCCAAATTGTCTCTTTTCTCACTCCTTTTTCCTCTGAATATTGCCAAAACTCAGCCCTTGCCCACCAGTGCCAAAGAGAAATGCAGAGACAGAGTTTTGGGTGAAGGAGAAAAAAAGAGCTTTCTTGCTTTGCCAGACAAAGGAGGCCACAGCTGACCAGCGCTCTAAAGACTGTGCCCTCCCTTGGGAGAGATTTGGAGGCGGTTTTAGTTTGGGAGCAGAAAATAGAGCCCCCCGTAAGGATGAGCGTCGAAGCAAGCGTTCATCCTTCTCCACAGCCGGTGTTTGGTGGCCCCGGGACCAGTTCTGGTGGTCCTCCTCTCTGGCTTCCAGGTGCTGGGAGTTTTAGTTTCCGCACAAGAACTCGAAGATACTGTTACGTGTATTCCTTGAGGAAGAACCAGGACCCTGCCCCAAGGCTGCACCACTGCCTCTTGACTGCTCCTCAAGGTCTCTGCATCCGCTCCCTTCCCGATTAATGACTAAAGACTGTTTGAACCCGCTCTTTTGAGCTCAGGGACGGTCATGGAGGCTGAAGCTTATTCCCAGAAAACAGCCATGGGGGACACAGAAAGGCTGGTGCCCAGGAGCCCACAGGGCCCTGCTCAGTTTCATGTATTTGTCAGAGCTTCTCCCTTTAAAATTAAGCCTTCCGAGGATTTGGGGGCTAAACATTTAGCTTTTCACATTCCCTGGACAAAAGCTGAAATGTGAGGCACAGTCAACGATTTTCCCAAAGTAACCGAAGTTCCTTGTGAACTGGAGTTTACCACCTGCCATCAGCCTCGCGTGGATTAAGTCATGAGCCACGGCCACTGCCAACCCCCCGCACGCCCTGGGCCCAGCTCAGGGTGGAGACCAGGATGGAGGCCCTCTGTGCTCCGGGAAAACTCGCAGAACGCGTCGTCAGACAGTTAGATGTTTTTTAGGAAAAGACTTTAGGAGCCCAATTCTCGCATCTCCTCATATCTAGAAAAACGCTGAAATCCTTCATGATGACTGATGTCTGTGACCAGCAGTAACTTTCACGAGACCAGGAACAACCTTCTGTGAAATGTGCAGGGCGGCACGCGCCCCCCCCCCCCAATCACCTACATCCTGATATTTCCCCTTTCCTCTTTGGGGCAGGATTTCTGAGCTGCCTGAAATACTGCTGCCCAGGGCAATCTCTGAAAAAAAAAAGATGTCACCGGCATCTGTGAGTGCAGCCACTCCCAAGGGTGAGCCTGTGAGCCCTGAGGGAACTCAGGGAAGAAACAAAGACAGGCCCCGTAGCCGAGCAGCGTTTCAAAGGAGTGACCCAGTAAGCCCAGACCGGCACATCTTCCCAGAGAAATTCCTGAACTTGAGAGGCCTGGTTTCCTGTCATCTCCTGTTCCTGCTGCCTGCCTACGGATCCTAGCGTCCCCCTTGCCTCCTCCGAGCAGTTTCTGAGGCTGCCTGAGATGCTGTCTCCTGCCCAGTAAAACTTAACTCTCACCTTTCAGACTACATATTTTTTAAGTTGATGTCCTCACAGACTTGCTGAGGACATGTGACCCACTGAGCAAGGCCAGGGATCGAACTCCCGTCCTCATGGATACTAGTCGGGTTTGTTACCGCTGAGCTGCAATGGGAACTCAAAAGGGTTTCTAAAAGCGCTAGGCATTGCCTGAGCCTGAGTGTATAATAAATCAGGGGCTGGCCTCCCAGCTGCAATTCTAGAGACCTTTTGGGATTTTTTCCCAATTAGCAGTTTTCACGCAGTGCTGGCCCTGACCTTCACTGACAAGCATACGAACAGCATACGAACAGCCGGTCAGAGACACTAGTATCCATGAGCATAGGAGTTCAATCCCTGGCCTTGCTCAGTGGGTTACAGATCCGGCGTTGCCGTGAGCTGGGTGTAGGCCACAGATGAAGCTCTGATCCTGATTTGCTGTGGCTGTGGCTGTGGTGTAGGCTGGCAGCTGTAGTTTGATTTGACCCCTACCTGGCCTGGGAATTTCATATGCCACTCCTGCAATCCTAAAAAGAAACAAAAAAGTTGACTGGAAAATTCAAACATGTACACAGAAATTGATGAATCTGCTCATGATTATTATAATTGACTTCAGAATGTTTTTAAAGAAAATTCCAGCCTTTTTTTCAGATGTTGATTCCACCCAGGTAGCTTTTAATTCTGTTTATTAACAGGCTGAACTGGGACCTCTGCCTTCTTGCAATTTTTTTTCTTTTTAACTTTTTAGGGCTGCACATATGGCACGTGGAGGTTCCCAGGCTAGGGGTCTAACAGGAACTGTAGCCGCCGGCCTTCACCACAGCCACAGCAACGCGGGATCCGAGCCGCGTCTGCGACCTACACCACAGCTCACGGCAACGCCGGATCCTTAACCCACTGAGCAAGGCCAGGGATCGAACCTGCAACCTCATGGTTCCTAGTCGGATTCGTTTCTACTGCGCCACGATGGGAACTCCCCTTCTATAATTTTACCAAACACAAGTCTGTGTGCCTGATGCGTCGTGAAGCCAAACAACACTGAAGCGTCGGAGTGCATGTGCAGCTTGGCCAAGCAAGAACGGGTGGTTCCTGTGCCTCAAAGCACCAAACCCCCAAGGCTTTCAGCAAAGCCCTTTTAAAGGCACCTTGAGGGAGGGGCATGAGTAGTTGTGGCAAGTGTCTTGGTGTCTGGTCCTCTGTTCCTGCAGCTGTCCACAGAGGTCAGGTCACCGCCAAGCCATGATGTTCTTGCTTTCTGTTCTGGTCGGGTCACAGCAGGTACCTGTGCATTTTTAGCTACAGGCGACACTCTGTTCCAGAAGGCGCAGGGCGTGACCAGGCACAGGCAACAGAGCCCAGAGGTTAAGGTCAAATAAAAGGAACAGATCTAGGAGCCCACCGTGGCTCAGTGGCTTAAGACCCCAACATAATTTCTGTGAGAATCTGGGTTTGACCCCTGGCCTTGCTCAGTGGGTTAAGGATCTGGTGTTGCTGTGGCACAGGCCTGCAGCTCCGATTCGACCCCTAGCCTGGAAAATTCCATATGCCACAGGTGCAGCCATAAAGAGAAAAAATTTTACAAAAAAGGAACAGATCTAATACGGAGTCGCATTTGTTCTTCCTCGTTACAATGAAAGGGACCAGAATGGACCGCGAACATGTTCCCTCCAGATTTAGCTGATCTGGCAAGTCGGCTCTCTTGTCCTCCCGTGCAGTCACCTTCAAGGAAAACCACCACCACACAGCTTCTTTCTGGCCACAGACACAGGATGTGGGAGTTCCTGGGACAGGGCTCGAACCCAAGCCACGAAGAGACCCAGGCCACAGCAGTGACAACACCAGATCCTTAACCTGCTGTGCCACAAGGGAACTCCAAGAGTGCCGAAATTCTTAATCTTCAACTCCAGCAAGCCAGTCTAAACGAAAACACCCTCACCCTCCACAAGAGAAGCCTACAGATTTAAGCACGTTCGGGGCCTGAGGCGCACTGATCAGCCTTTCCAGCTCCCTCCTGCTTCCCTCTGTGTGACCGCAGGGCTCTTCCCATTTCCCCTGCCTAACCGGCTTGGCTCGGAGAACATTCTGCAGATCGGTGGTGAACCTTTTCCGGCCCTAACAGACGCTGGAGCCGCAGCCTCCACGCTCAGCCCTGCTGCTACGAAGCAGCCCCTGCCTGGGAGAAACAGCGGCGGGGACCCCAATAAACCTCAGATGTTCCTGTCTCCAAACCTGCTCCCTTCTGTTTAGGCCTTTTGAGAAATACTCATTTTTCCTGGTAGTTTTTTCACACACACACCCCAGCCCACTTTATCGGGCTGAGACTCCTTAGAGAAGTAGCATGCTAAAATTTCTTGCTCCCCAGGGGGGAAATAATCCTAGAATCTGGCAGAAGCTGGCAGAGTAACTTGCCAAGTGAATCAAACGACCCTTCGACACCTTCTACTTCCTCCGTCTCTCGCGGTACCAGAGCTAACTCTGCAGCACTGATCACGGGCCCTGCTCGGTCAGCCACCGCGTGCCAATGCGCAGGATCTCCAGCTGGCAGAACTGACAGCACACTTTCCACCAAGGCTCTGACACACCCCTCGATATCTCCCCCCAAAGTAATCAATGCCCTTAAGTAAAGAAGCCCTTCCAGGCACATGGCCTCACGGAGGATTACAGGCTCAAGGTCTCTATCCTTCGTACGAGCGCCCTCAACACTCCCGCTTTCCCGTGAGAAAACCTAAGGGCCAAGGGTACAAGCCTGTCCGGGACGTCTGAGCAATAAACGACATCACGGTCCCTTGACACCCTATTTCTAGCCCTCTTACGCTAACATCCATTCCCAACGGCAGCAAATTATTTACTCTAATTGATTATGCAGTGCATTCTTGGTTTCCAATTGATGAAGCTGGTCAATACCTTTTGCCTTCAGTTGGGAAGAAAAATAATTCCCATGAGCAGTAACGCCCCAGGGTTTTACGCAGAGTCCTTATTTCTCATGAATCCTGGAGCTGATCTGCACGATAACGAAGTTCCCCAGGGGCTCCACTGTGAATGATTTCCTTTTTAAACTCTTTCTAAAGCCTCCTCGCAAAAAGACAGCATCCACCTGCTAAAGCTTTTAGCCTTAATCACACCTATATTCTAGCTGTATGTCGGAGTCACTTCTTGTCTCTCTGCAAAAGGACGATGGCTTGAATTTTGGATGAGAAGATACCAAAACTAACATAAATACGGCCACATTGAAAATATTTTGTGACTATTCAACTATATCCAGTAACTTTCAGACACTGAAAACAAGAATACACTGCGAAGCCATAAATACTGAATCAGCCTCACATTGTGAGCATTTATGGTATGGAGCAATAAGCTATGTCGGAGCTCAAGGGTTGAGTCCTAAAAATAGTAATTGAACAAACTTAAAATTATTAAATTGGGGGGTCATTTCCACAAAAATGTTCTCTGATAACTGACTTATGAATACGTACAATTTCACAGTCATTTCCACAAAAATGTTCTCTGATAACTGACTTATGAATACGTACAATTTTGCCTTAGAATACTTTAATTCTGTTCAGTGACAGTAACTACAGAGGCTGATCACTAAACAGAACACGCCTGTGCCTCCATGTTTTCATCACATTTTTTGGTTAAATTTCAAGAAGCCACAATTACACAGTTTGCAAGTATGGACAGTTGGAAGCAGTATCAGGCCTCACGAGAGGCCCGTGTGCACACGTGCACATCACTGCACGTTGTGTGCAATACAGCCTTTTGACAGCAAGTTCTTCTGTCCATACCTGCTTCTAAATTTAAGAATACTTTCGAAAGAGCAGCCTTACAGAAGCTTTTAAAACCCTAATTATGAGCTGAGAAATTCAGCTTTGAATTACTCAAATTACATGAAATTAGTGCAGAGATCTCAGTTTTCCTGTCTGTCTGTTGGTCAAGGCAACTATGCTAAAAAGCCACTGCAATGTCTAAGCAAAGTGGAATAGAAATAGAAGTGAAGGCTATAAAAACGATAAGGATAAAAGGTTCACAGATTTTCTATTTATCCTCCAGTTTTTCTTCCAGAAATTGCCTTTGAGATACAGACTGGTGCACACACACACACACACACACACACGTACATGCCCCACCATATGTGTGTGTGTGTATTGGTTGCAAAACACCTTTTTTAAAATTTTAATGATTTTTATTTTTTTCCATTATAGCTGGTTTACACTGTTCTGCCAGTCTTCTACTGTACAGCCAGCTGACCCAGTCACACATGAAAAATATCTTTTCTAAACAGTAGGACACTGCAGTCATTTCACTTCCCTATTCGTTCAACAAACTGTCTCTTACCCCTGCCAGGCATCCGTTTTGGGGATATAAATACCAAAAGAAAATGGACTCTTTCCTAAAAGGGCCCCTGATTTACTAAGAGACAAATATCTGTATATCATTTATGATTAACAAGTAATTGTAGAAATGTGTGTTATAACAAAAGCATAGATTAAGTGCTACTGTGGATGTAGAAAAAGAAATGGCTGAGTTGCCTACGAGACACAGAAGGCTCCTTAGACAGCACTTAAGCTGGAGCTTGAAGGTGAGGAGGAGCTTTGAGGTGGGCGACAAAAGGAAGCCTGTTCTAGGAAGAGAGAACTGAGCTCGCCGAGGTCGCCCTGTGCTCGGGGACTTGAACAGCAGCTCAGCGGGGCTGAGCGCAGAATGCATTCAGGGAGCCGGGAGAAATTAGGTTGACTGGAGCTGTTGCTCTGAAACAAGCAGACTGCCAGATATTTCTCCAGCAAAGACAGGCTTGCTTGAGATGAGCAGAGAATTGCATTTCGGGATCTGCAACAAGCAAGTCCCCCCACCGCGAGGGAAGACCGCTTTTAGGCAGGAGGAGGGAGTTGGGAGCCCGCGGCTTCCAGGGGCCTCACTGGCCAAGTCCTTGCAGGGAAGAAGGGGCTTTCCCTCCCTGGGGGCTCTGCGATCAGCACCCCAGGGCATGAGAGCGCCTCCTTCTGGTTCTGGCTTCCCAACTCTGTTTAATCGAGGTTTCTGTTAAGTTTTTACATGTTCCCCTTTTGATCAAGATATTTCTCCGAAAGCATCCGTGATTGAGGCAGGTTTTCTAGTTTCAGTGGATATTTGCTGTTTCTACAGACATATACCTTCCTCGTGGTACCTGTGGGGTTTGTTTTCGCTTTTTTTCCAGGGCAGTGGGGGCTTAAAGACAGTCTCTGTGGCCATCCAATGATGGGAGATAAAGATTTAAGGCCTTATTGAATCATCTTCCCAAAGTCTCCTTCCTTCTATGCAGCAAAAAGTAAGTTTTTTTTTCTTTTTTTTGTGGGTTTTTTTTTTTTTGCCTTTTCTAGGGCCGCACCTGTGGCATATGGAGTTTCCCAGGCTAGGGGTCTAACAGGAGCTATAGCTGCCGGCCTACACCACAGCCACAGCAACGCGGGATCCGAGCCGCGTCTGCGACCTACACCACAGCTCACGGCAACGCCGAATCCGTAACCACTGAGCGAGGCCAGGGATCGAACCCGCAACCGCATGGTTCCTAGTCAGATTTGTTAACCACTGAGCCACAACAGGAACTCCTTTTTTTGTGGTTTTTAAAGCTGCACCTGCAGCACATGGAAGTTCTCAGGCTAGGGGTCAAATCGGAGCTGCAGCTGCCGCTCTACACCACAGCAATACCGGATGCAAGCCACGTCTGTGATCTACACCACAGCTGGGGCAACACCGGATCCTTAACCCACCGATTGAGGCCAGGGATCAAACCCATATCCTCAGGGATACAAATTGGGTTCTTAACACGCTGAGCCACCAGAGGGAACTCTGAGAAGTAAGAGTACTAATTTACCTTATATGAAGATGTAAGCAGCTTTTCCTGTGAGGCAAGTTGTATCCCATGATTTTATTTCTTCTTTTTTTAATTTTTAAACATTTTTTTTTAAAGCATAGTTGATTTACAATGTTGTGTTATTTCTTATATAATGTTTCCTTTTCCTAGAGTTAGGAATTTAGCAGTCTTTTATCATTCCTTCTGAGGCTCTCCAAAATAATGATGTTAAAAAACAAAACTAATTCCTATTTCCAAATGGCCAGGTATATCAGTATATGGGAGTTATTCTAGGCTCTCTCTGGGATCATCATTCTGTTCCAGCTGAAACAGGTTTCCATTTTTTCTTTTTAGGGCCACACCTGTGGCATACGGAGAATCCCAGGCTAGGGGTCGAATCGGAACTACAACTGCTGACCTACACCACAGCCACGCTGGATCCTTAACCCACCGAGCGAGGCCAGGGACCAGAACCTGCATCTACGTGGATCCTAGTCGGGTTCCTTAACCGCTGAGCCACGGAAGGGAACTCCTGCAACAGGTTTCTTCCAGACACTTGTATACACCTGGCCTCTCCAGACGTCTCATCACAGCCGGGAGCAATTCTCCACTTTTAAGGACCCGTGTGATTAGATGAATCCCACCCAGATGATCCAGGAAAATCTCCCTGTTTTGAGATCCTTAATTTAATCATGCCTGCAGAGTCCCTTTCACTGTATGAGAAAACACACACACGGTTCTGGGGATTAGTATGGGGCTATCTTTGGGTGCCATTATTCTGGCCCCGATAATATCTTTTAATATGTTCCTACTCCCCACTTCTTTCTCTTGATTCATAATCGGAGCTGCAGCTGCCTGCCTACGCCACAGCCACAGGAACACTGGATACCAGCCGCATCTGTGACCTACGGTTTTGTGAATTTGTTCTTGGATTACTTTGACACACAGATTTTAATTCTTTCCTGAGTTTTTCTAAATCTGACATATATTGCTTTCCATATCTCATGTCACTTTTTATGTCTGCTTTAAAAGTAAAACAGTAAAACAGCTGGTTATTTTTTACCAGCAAAACCGGTTTATCCAGGAGCACCAAAGAATTACCATTTGGGACAGGCAAACATCGTGAACCACAGCCAAGGGCAGTAAAAGAAACGAGAGAAAACTCTTTTCTAGAGGAGAAGGGGAAGTTGGGAGGCTGTAAGAAACAAAAAGTCCCTCCTTGGAAATCAGTAGTTCAAAGCATAGTGACTTTTAATTGGCTGAGTTGAGACAGTGGAAAAACCTTTCTGCCTCCTGCTGGTGACACTCAAGCATCAGTTCCTGAGGGAGATGCAGGGCACAGCTCTCCTCAACCTGGGCTCTGCCCTGCCCTTGAGCGGACGTGTGTGCGAGCGCCACCTGCTGGCATCCCCACTCTATTTTGCTGAGGTTTCCGTTTGATTTAATTTTCACCCTAATTTATTTTAAAATCTTAGATTACAGTTCTCAGCTATTTTGAAGGCGTGACTTTCGGGCCCCTCCAGAGCCTGTGACCCCAGGGAGCAAGGCGGGAGACGGCGCACTCCTTGGGAACCAGCCTCCGAAGTCAGACTTCACTCTTGCCCCAACGCCCCGCGGGCTGCACCGTGCTCTCCGCTCAGCACGGGTGGGCCCCACTGGACGTCAGTGCCAGTGAGGGGAAGACATCGCACCGTGTCATCTCATAAACTGCTTCTTAGGTACAAGAAGAAAACAGTGATTTCGCAGTGGAGAAACCTAACCCACGGCCTTAGCCAAGGGTCCCGGCCCGTTCAGGCTGCTGTAACAAAGTCCTAGAGACTGGGTGGCTGTGAACAACGGACACTGACTCTTTCACAGCTCTGGTGGCTGGACATTCACGATGAGCGTGGCTGCACGGTCGGGATCTGGTTAGGGCCCTCTTCCACGGGTGGCCAGCTGCAGACGTCTCCTGGTGTCCCCGCAGGGGGTCAAGAGAGCCGGAGAGCTCAGCGTGGGCGCTTACAAAGCTCCCGTCGCCAGGGCCCCACCTCGGCCTCACTGCCTGCCAGGCCCGCCTCCTGCCACCATCGCACTGGACGTTAGATTGCAACCTATAAATCCGGTGGCAAGGACGCAAACCTTCAGACCGCTGTTGCGCCTCTGATATGGGAACAAACCGACACCGCGTACTCGTAAGAACGGGGGACACATCTCGCACGTGGCACTCCCGCCACAGCCACATGACCCAAATCCGGTCCTGAGAAGACTCAGAGGGGAGGAAGCCTGGTTAAAGGACACCCTACAGACACTCACCCCGAGCTCTGGCTGGCCCGGGCAGGCTGCCACCCCGGGGACTCCGCAGGCGTCTGCGGGAGGCAGAATTAACCCTTCCGTCCCCTGCACTCCACAGGGCCTTCAACCGCTTTTTTCAATTTCTTCCATGCTATTTGATTGACTTAAGTTACATTATAGAAACACCAGGAGGAGTATTTCCACAAAACATGGTGCAAACCAAGCAGCCTTGAATGGTTAGTCTTAGCTGCTGTGTGACGGTGGGGAAGCCGCCGAAGTTTTCTGAGCATTAGTTCTGAGCATTAAAAAACAAAACAAAACACAAAAACTAACTCAGAGTATCACGGAGAAAATGTGGTGAGGCGCTCTATAAAGAACATTAATAATGTTAGTTAATCATAGTTAATTAATCGATTACTATATTAATAGTATAACATATAGTAATAGTTATTATATACTAATAATAGTGAATATTCTTGTACTATGTTTCAGACATTCCGTAGTATCTAACAATCTTTCTGACTACACCTATTCACACACATGGAGACTTGTGCCCCATTTACAATACGGGAAATTGAGTCACAGAGAGATTAAGGAACTTGATACCATCGACACAGCTAGTAAGAGGGTCTGAACTCACATTATCGCGGCTCAAATGTCCATATTTTTAGGAGTTCCCGCCGTGATGCACGGGGTGAAGAATCCGACTGCAGCAGCTCTGGTCACTGCGGGGGTTCGGGTTCAATCCCTGGCCTGGCGCAGGGGGTTAAAGGACCTGGCGTTACTGCAGCGGTGGCGCAGGTCGCAGCTGGGGCTTGCATTCAGCCCCTGGCCCAGGGACCCTCCATCTGCTGTGGGAGTGGCCACTAAAAAAAGGAAAAAATCCATACTTTCAGCTACCACACAAAAGCTGCTATCAGCAAATCCTCACAGAAATAACCAACTAAGTAACGTCAGTGACGTCTGTGATGACTATTCCAATAGGGTAAGCAGAGCCTTCTCCTTCCCTGCGTGTTAGTGCCTTTTGCACAATTAGGTCACGAAGGCCTTAGCCACCCCCCACCTGTCCCGACGACCCCGACCCCTCAGACGCCTTGGGAGAGAAGGCTTTCACATTCCTGTGTGCAGTGGCAAAGAGTATCCCATGATTCAAGACACATCTGCAATTTTTTAACATGAAAGAAGCAGGGGCTTTCCATGCCAAAAATATGCAAATGGAAGGTCAGAGGTCACTTCCCGGCAGTTCCCGTGGTGGCTCAGCAGGTTGAGAACCCGACGCTGTCTCTCTGAGAATGTGGGTTTGATCCCTGGTCTCGCCCGAGCGGGTTAAGGATGTGGCGCTGCTGCAGGCTGGGGTGCAGGTCGCAGACGCAGCTTGAGTCCTGTGTTGTTGGTGTGGCTGTGGCGCAGGCCGGCGGCTGCAGCTCTGATTGGCTCCCCGGCCGGGGAACTTCCATATGCTGTAGGTGTGGACTTACAGGAAAAAAAAAAAAGGAAAGGAAAAGGCACTTCCCCTAGTCCAGCCTCCTGAATTTATCATCAGAATCTAGTTAGAGTTTGTTTCTACACAGTCATACCTCTCAACTCACATTCTTCTCTGCACACTCACGTCTACAGCATGAGTCTAGGCCCTTCTCTTTCTTTTTTTTAAAGCAAATTACTTTATTTTTAGGTGTCAGTCAGAAATACTTTGAATAAGCATATGTTCACACAAAAACTTGTGACTGTTCATGACAGCCCCCAAACTAGGAAGAAACCCCAAAGTCCATCCACTGATGAGCAGACAAATAAGGTGCGTTAGAGCCAAACCATGCTGTGTTCCGTGGTACTAATACTAGTAAGAAATGAAGTACAGGAGTTCCTGCCGTGGCACAGCTGAAACGAATCTGCCTGGGAATCGTGAGGTTGCGGGTTCAAACCCCGGCGTTGCTCAGTGGGTTTAGGACCTGGCGTTGCTGTGACTGTGGTGCAGGCCGGCAGCTGCAGCTCCAATTCGACCCCTAGCCTGGGAACCTCCATATGAAGCAGGGGAGAAGTACAGCGTCACCCTACAACATGGAAGAACCTTGAAAACAAGCTCAAGGAAATAAGCTGGTCGCAACAGACCACGGGTCATGTGATTCCACTGGCAGAAATGGACCCGACTAGGCCCCAGGCAGAGATCTAAAGCAGCTAAGTGGCTGCCGAGGGGCAGGGGACGGGTGCCATGGGCTCTCCAGTAGGGAGGGCAAAAATATTCTCAAATTAGAATGTGCAGCCATCGTACAACTCTGCCAGTGTCCTAAAATCATCGACTCGCACATTTTAAACGGATGAATGGATGAGACGTGACTCACTTCTCAACAGAGCTGTGAAGAAGGAGCAAGACAGCGGAGAGCTGCCACAGGAGGCGCGTCACCGCAAAAATCCGCAGCTGTGCGCTGCTTCCTTGAAATAAACACGGAGGCTAAATTAGTAAATACGCGAACACGCTAAACGCGAGCGTGTAGTTTGTACCACATCTAAGCGCATCTTCTTCACTGCTTCATTTTAAACATTTTTAACCTTTAATCCGTCAATGTTGCTGAGATTGGAAAATTAACAGAGAGCTCTCTTACCTCCCAAGTCGAACAATAATGCATTTCCCGTTTCCTCCGCCTTTATTTAAGGCTAATGTGGGATACTCTTTAAATTTACTAGTATGCTCCCTTTAATTATTAAAATAAGCTTAAGCAGCAGTATTAAAAATCCCACATTTACTGAGGTATAAATAGAGACATTTTCAGCCTTCAGGTGCTTGAGGAAGGGAGTGTTTTTGGACAGAGCTTCCACTGTACTGATTTTATGACCAGAAAAACCCGCATTTCGGGGCAAATTTCCCCACATATCAACTACTCGCTGAGAGCAAAGAGGAGTAATTACTCTTCTTGACCGAGGAGTAACTGAAAGAGAACCTTAGTGACTTAGAAAGCCATCCTCCACGACTGCTAAAAGAAATGAAATGGAAAGCTGCAGTTGAGCTCAAAGAGGAACTCTAGCTGCAGATCTAGAAAAGGCCAAATCAAGCTTCGGTTCTCTGTCGCGTACTGCCCTCGAGCGCCCTCTGCCCTCGGACTGGACCCGCGTCTGCGTGATTTTAAAGCGCTGAGCTCTGGGAGGGAGGCAGACCCCTCCCAGCCGGGGAAGCGGAAGCTCGGCAAGGTCAGCGCCCTGAGAATTAGCGAATGAGCAAACCCTCAGTCTCAGGAAACCCGCTGAGGGCAAAAGTGCTGGTAAATGTTTCACAACTGACTCTTTTTTTTTTAAGCCCTAATTTATAGTATTTGACCATTTCCTAGCATTTCTGCCCACAGTGGACTTCAAGCTACTAACGGTATAGCATGGCACCTGGTAGCTGGCTGTCATAGTCTGCCTTCGGCATTTTTATATCGTTTAAAAAAAGGGGGAGAGTTCCCGCTGTGGCACAGTAGGTTAAGATCTGGCGCTGTTGCTTCAGCAGCTCAGTCACTGCTGAGGATGCAGGTTTGAACCCTGGCCCAGTGCAGCGGGTTAAGGATCCGGCATTGCCGCTGCTGTGCTGTAGGTCACAGCCGCAGCTTGGATTTGATCCCTGGCCTGGAAACTTCCATATGGCCCGGGTGTGGCCATAAAACAACAAAACCCACAAAAAACAAAAGGACCCCCCAGTCTTCACGATTACCTTTGCCGCCACCTCCCCCAGGGCTAGAGAGACTGCTCACGTCGCTGCCCCCCCACGGGAGCCCCTCCTGCTTGCTACAATCGCAAAGCTGCGGTGCCATTCCCGGGTTACTGCCCCACCTCCACCGCTTACCACCTGGGGGGGTCTCTGCTGCCACCTGGCTGGTGAGTGACCCGGTTCCAGAACCCCGTGCCTGGGCCTGCTTCATAGACCAAATCTGGGGGGGCCACCGTGGTGGGCACGGCGCAGACGCAGAACCCAAGGTCAGGACTGGAGCGCAGCTTATTGGGGAGAGGATTCCAGGAGATGCCGGTGGCGGAAAGGGGCTGGGCCGGAAAGGGAACTAATCAAGACTGGGTTCCCAAGCAGGTTTCTCTTTAACTGGAGCTCAAACCGGAAGCACTAGAAGCTGGTGGAGAACACACCTTGGACGCACCTCCTGCCCCGGGGGTGGGCGGGGTGCTCACTCATTGCTGCAGGTGCTCTCCGGACATACACATTCCCGGGCACTTCAGGTCCTCCCCAAACGCAGGCAGAGCGGCCTCTCGTGGTCAGGAAACGCCATGGCAGGCAAATCATCTCAGGTGCCGACAGCTGGAGGCTGGCCCAGGCGTAGGAAAGGTTGCGTTGAAGTTCATAGGGGCTCTGCCTACAGGGCTGCTACAGCAGGTCTCCTAATACGTGAATGCTGCTGACTGCTTTTCAATCAACTACAACGTTTACAAGATGTAATTACACTTACAGAGGAGATCGTCACAGTACAAAGAAAAAACTCTAACAACATGGGGGAGAGAATAGAAGTGTACTAATCTCCTCCTCTCTCACTGCAGAGTCAGCAGGTAACAGGTACACTGACAAATAGTGATTCAGGTGAAGCCACAAAACCTTCCACCACTGGAGCTGAAAGTAATGTGATTTTTAAAATTAGCAGTTTAAAGGGAAAATACATTTTACCCTTTGAAAAGATACTGCTCAGGATGTACATCATTTACACTCATAACGAAAAGAATCAGAAGAACTAAAAAGACACGTAAGTGTAGTTGGGTCTAAGGTAGCCAGGTGAGGGACAGGTATAGGGAGGACGCAGAGACGTTCACTTTAATATTCTCCCCTTTTGTTTGGATTTTTAACTATTGGTATGAGTTACTTCCACAACAAAGACAGGCAAATGAGACATGGTTTAATTACAAAAAAAAAAAATCTTTCAAACACCCTTTAATGGAATATTACGCAGGAGTTAAAAAGAATAAGGCAAAATCTATAAGTACATACATGAAAAGATGCTGCATAGAAAGACAGTAAGCATAGGCTCCGAATTAGGGGAGTGGAAAAAGTACTTGTGTGTATGTATAAGGCTGTCTGGAAAGACCTATACCAATTTGAACAGATGCTGCCTGTGGGGGAGAAGAGATGGGCTAGCCAGGACACCACTTTTACTTTCTGATTTGACAAATACCATTTGTCTCTCATGATAATCTGCAGACAACCCGTATTTCCTGGGCTACCCGAGAAAATGATTCTTAAAACCTGCTACAGACCTACTGAGGAGACTCCCGGGGAATTCTAGAATCTGTTTTTTTCTTTAAGCCTCCTAGTAGTTTTGAAACCCCTCACCTTCCCTGTTATTGCAAAACTGTGCAAGCACACAGGCTGTAAAGAACAGCACAAAGGCATACTGCATAGACCCTTCACTGCGTCCCCCGCTCGATGACCGCGCACACCTGCACACACACGCACGTACCTACATGCCTCTTAGTAAGCGTGCACACCTGTACTCACACATTTCGGCCGCACCTTGGAAAGCGAGTGGCAGACTCAGGACTTTGCCCCGGATTCCAGCACGCGCGTCCACAGCAGCAGCCTGCAGGCACACCTGAAACATTTCAAACGCCGCTCTTTAACCAATCTTCCGGCCCGCCCCCGCGCGGCTCTGCAGATTCGCCGGCTTTGGGCCCACGCCTCGGAAGATCCCAGGAGCCCCGCCCATTGCGCGGCGTCCCGAGGCCCCGCCCCCACAGGAGGGCGGGCAGCGCGCCGGCGTCGGGGGCGTGGCCTCGGTTGCGTGGCCACGCTCCGTGCGCGCTGCGGCGTCGGCCGTTGGCGCGGCTTGGGCGGTTGTCTTGGAGAAGCAAGATGGCGGCGACGGCTGCCGCGGTTGTTGCGGAGGAGGACACGGAGCTGCGGGACCTGTTGGTGCAGACGCTGGAGAACAGCGGAGTCCTGAACCGCATCAAGGTAGGGCGGGAGACCGGGGTCCGGCGGAGGGGAGGCCGGCCGCGCTTTGTGGGCGCGTCGGCTGTACCGCCGGGGCTGAGGTCCGAGCCCTCGGGCCACCTCGGGAGCGGTCCACGCGGGGGTCAAGACTCACTCCCGGGGAGCCTCCGGGCCGTGCGGCGGCAAGTGGGTGAGGAGGCCCGGCCAGCCTTAGTCGGGGGAGGCCGACGCGGCGTCCAGTCCCCTGCTGCCCCCCCACCCCCGGTTCCCCCGCGGCGTCGGGTGGTCCGTCCCCTGCTGCACCCCCACCCCAGTTCCCCCACCGCGTCCAGTGGTCCGTCCCCTGCTGCCACCCCTCCCCCGGTTCCCCCACGGCGTCGGGTGGTCCAGACGCCCACTGCCCCTCAGCCCCCACCCCACGTCTGGTGGTCCAGACGCCCCATGCTCCCTGGTTCTCTCCCGCCTTTGGTCTCAGCTCTTGGGCGGCGAGCGTTCCAGCTCCACCTTCCCCTGTAAATCGGGGCTTAAACCAGTGAGAGGGGTGCTGAGAGACACCCAAGGGCGCGGTGGTGGACTTGGGAACCACAGGTCACTTTCTTCACAGTGTCTCAGGGCGCCTTCCGACCTCTCTGTGCGCCTGGGCACTAAGCATTATCATCTTGTGCATTTTCGTTCTGCGTTTTGACATTTAGGCGTATGCGCTTCTTCTCATGTAAACTGCCTTGAAATAATTTTTGTTCTTTTCCCACCGCACCTCCCCGCTCCTTTTAAAGGCCGAACTCCGAGCAGCTGTGTTTTTAGCACTAGAGGAGCAAGAAAAAGTAGAGGTATGAAATCTACAAATCTTAATGACTGTATTCATTTGTGCTTAATTTCTGATTACCCAAAACCATTCTAAATACTGTTGATATTGGGGTGTAGCCAAGGATGATTCTGAACTTTACTGTCGGGAGGGAGCCCAGATGATTGTCCTTCCGTGTATGTTTTAGAGTTTGGGGTAAAGAAAGTTAAGTCCAACCCTAAATCTCACAGATCCCTTTCCGCTGGGGAATCTGAAACACAGGGCTAAAGGGGGGAGAAGTGGTTTCACTGCCTGTGGGTTTCCCGCAGGGCCCTTCAGAACCTTTAATGAGCCAGTTTGTACCGGGAATCCCCACCAGGTGGGGGTAGGATGCAGCTTTCCCCAAATTGCCTGGCCCCCGAGTTATTTTAAAATCACGTCATCTTGGAAGTTCTCTTGTGGCGAAGTGGGCTCAGGACCCAGCGTTGTTGCTGCGGTGGCCCGGGAACTTCCACCTGCCTCAGGCACCGCCCTCCCCCAAATACCTTTTCTCGTGCCTGCTCTGCTGATAAGTGTGTTTAGTGTGTCCCTCAATGGCAGGTCCACCAGTCTTGAGTAAAAATCCTCGAGTCCTCAACCTTGTTGTCAACTCCGTAGTCAAGGCCTCACTTTCCTCTGTGACAATTCAGTGCCTTCTCCTCACCTGGAGTCAGTCACCTGCTCCCCTTGAGCTTCCTGGCCTTCGTTATTGCCGCATCTGTCTGTCCAGGCGTCAGTCCTCGCTTAGCCGCCTCTTGTTCTTAGCTGCTCTGGACCCCATGGTCCGTATCTCAGAAGCCCTCACCACCTGCCTTTCTGGCCATACTTGGGCTGAGAACGAACTGAACGGTCCCTTCACTCGGAGAGTTCGTGTGTGTCTGCGCTGCACGGTCGGCCGCGCCGCGGGCCGCTGATGCTCCTGATGGTGCTTCCAGCCCCGGGAGGTCTGAGCAGCCCGGCTTCCGTCTTCACGCTGCACCCCGCACTTCACCTTCACGCTAGCCTCCTCCTCACCTGTTTCCTCCGCTCTGGCGGACGCGCCTGTCTGTCCCTTCGTGAGGAACACAGAAGCATCAGGTCCTGACTTTGTGTGTCCTGTCGCACAGTCTGTCACTCCCTGGGGAGCAGGCTCCGCTGCACCTGTGTCCTCCCTGCCTCAGCCGGCTTCTCTCTCTGGTCAGCAACCCTCGCTGTCCTGGGTGCTGCCTCCTGAGTGCTGCCGGCGGTGCCTCCTCGTGGCCTGTGATCCCGCTCCCGCTTTCTGTGGGCCCTTCTCTTGGGCATGTGGAAACCCGCGAACAGCTCTCTCCAGGACAGAGCTGACTGGCCCCTCGCCTCCTGGGCTGCTTCGAGTACCTTCCTCGTTTCCCCCACGGCCTGCTTTAGAGAGGACGTGTCTGTCTTCTACCTTATATTCCAGGCACCAGGCACCCTCTAGTTCACTAATGACTTTTTTTTCCTTTTTCTTTTTAGGGCCACATGTGCAGCATGTGGAAGTTCCCAGGCTAGGAGTCGACTTGGAGCTGCAGCTGCCGGCCTACACCTCCTGGGTACTAGTCGGGTTAGTGCCCGCTGTGCCACACCGGGAACTCCTTCATTTCTCCATAGCTGCTACACCCGAGCGGTGTCTTTTGCCGCATCAGGAGGACTCTCCTGAGTGCATCTTAATCTCTTCCCAGCTCCATCCTTATTTGTCTTAGTTCTTAGAACAGAATAGCTCCCCTTAATCAGTAGCTGTAGGATGGTTTGAACTGTAACGGTAGTATTTTACTAAGTATCTTTGCCAGAAAGTTAAACTTTAGTCTACTTTTTTTTTGTCTTTTTTAGGGCCGCACCTGCAGCATATGGAGGTTCCCAGGCTAGGGGTCTAATTGGAGCTGTAGCCGCCAGCCTACACCACAGCCACAGCAACGTAGGATCCCAGCTGCGTCTGCAACCTACACCACAGCTCACGGCAACGCCGGATCCTTAACCCACTGAGCAAGACCAGGGATCGAACCTGCAGCTTCTGGTTCCTAGTCGGATTTGTTAACCACTGAGTCACAACGGGAACTCCTTATCTACATTTTATAGTGGTTTTTAGGTTAAGCATGTGGCGCTTACAACGTTTCATTTTTTTTAACAGAACAAAACTCCTTTAGTCAATGAGAGCCTGAAAAAGTTTTTAAATACGAAAGATGGTAAGTTGTTTGTGGTTTATTTTGTCTGTCTCTGAATTTTCAAATCTTAACTCCATTTGGGAGAAATCAGGCATTCCAGATTGTTTTTTGAAGTCTGTGATTCTTATAGTTCTTATTAAACTGTATTTTATTGTGCAACTGTTGAGTTGCCATTAAATGTCAGTGTCATTGGAAATTGTTGGTTAAAGCCAATTTTACTGTAAAACTGGTTTTATTATAAAAAGCAAAACACTCATCCATTTATGCAATGTCACGTTGTACTGACGCCTCCAGACGGGGATCCTGATGAGAGAACTGGGAGACTGAGATTTTCACTACTTAACTGTATTATTCAAAGAGAAGAAGTTTGTAATTTTAAAAACTGAGAAGCTTCTCTTCTCCTTGTACTTGAGTTATTTTATGTCCCACCGTCAGTGAGGAGCCTCAGGTCGCTGAAGACCCGTGCCCACCTTCGCTTTTCCTCTTCGCAGGCCGGCTGGTGGCTAGTCTCGTTGCGGAATTTCTTCAGTTTTTTAATCTTGACTTTACCTTGGCTGTTTTTCAACCTGAAACTAGCACAGTAAGAATGATGCTTTTTACATCTATCTTTGAAACTGTCTTTGATACAGATGAGTTCATTATAAGCTGAATATTAACAAAAGTTGACAACTTATGGTATCTTTTGTAAAGGTTTTTTTTTTTTACAGTTGATTATCTGTTTTTCTTAAAAGCTACCCAAGCTGTCAGATAGCTGGCACCAGTGTCCCTGTGTCATAGGACTTGATACGGTGTTAATGCAGAGTTCACTGGTTCTGATGTTAGTCTACTTTTGATGGAGTCTTTGCATATATGTAGGGACTTGTAAGGAAAATATGTAATGTTTGAAAATACATTTCCTTCCCTAGAACAAGGGCCCCGTTGAGTTTAGAGATGTCTTTAAGTTTGGAAAAGATTTTTCTTTAATCTGCGCAGATAATTTTGCTATGTTTTTGTGCACTTATACTTCTTACCTCTTACTGCTTTCCCAGTTTCAGGGTCTCGAAGGTCGAGAGAATATAGCCCGCGATTTAGGTATTATTGAAGCAGAAGGTACCGTGGGTGGACCCTTACTGTTAGAAGTGATCAGGCGCTGTCAGCTGAAGGAAAAGGGGCCGAGCAGCGGGGAAGTAAGTATAGCCCTGTTACCTCTCTGCCCTTCGGCCGCCGCCTCCCGGTGTGGCCGTGCAGGGCTGTGTGCGCGAGGCGAGCTGGCTTGAATCAGGAGAGGCTGCTCCTTAAGAACAAAGCAGAATTCACCCAGAGATTGTATAAATAGACATTTTGACGAAAATTGGAGACGTGGTAGCCCTGAGTTGGCTGCTGCACCTGTTCCTGGAGACTGACACTCAGAGTGTAGGGGTCAGGCTAGGCTGCGAGGAACTGGTCTCAGCTCCTCCACTAGCCAGCCTTGGCCTTGGCCTCGATGCTGCCCTCCGCAGGTCCTCCTGTGTAGAGTCGGGATGGCGGCTTCCCCGTGGGCCTTGTGGGGCTTACACACTGAGGTAGTGCTTGTGAAATGCTGGGAATACTCTATTTTGGTCTTAATTTTTGTTTCTATTTTTAAATCTAAAAGGCCTGAATTATAGGCTTCTTAACAATTTTTTGAAGGCAAAAAGAAGAAAATTAAAAAAATATATATCGGAGTTCTCGACGTGGCGCAGTGGTTAACGAATCTGATTAGAAACCATGAGGTTGCGGGTTCGATCCTTGGCCTTGCTCAGTGGGTTAAGGATCCGCCCTTGCTCTGAGCTGCGGTGTAGGTCGCAGATGCGGCTCGGATCCAGCATTGCTGTGGCTGTGGTGTAGGCTGGCGGCTACAGCTCTGATTCGACCCCTAGCTTGGGAACCTCCATATGCCAAGGGTGCGGCCCTAAAAAGAAAAAAAAGAAAAAAAACCTATTTTTTGAACTTAAAGCCTTTTTAAAAACTAGGCTTAAAACTGTAAGCTGTTGGTTTTGCATAGATTCTAAACATTTTCATACTTGATTTTTTTTTTTCCAGGGCTGCAACTGCCACAGCATATGGAAGTTCCCAGGCCGGGGGCTGTGTCAGAGCTACAACTGCTGGCCTGCGCCACAGCCACATTCATGCCAGATCTGAGCCATATCTGCTTCTCATGGCAATGCTCAATCCTTTACCCATTGAGCAAGGCCAGGGATCGAACCTGCATCCTCATGGATGCTCAGTTACCGCTGAGCCGCAGCGGGAACTCCATACTTTGGTTTTTTGATTAGCCTTTGTCTGTCTTATTCTTATCCCTTCTGTTTAGAAGTTTTGCTACGAGATGAATGGTCTGATTTTTCTTTAAAACATTAGCTTTACATTAAAAATACTGCATTACAGGTGTAGCAGCATTGCGACTCCTGGAGCCCTGGTTACGTGTGTGCTCTTAGACGAGTTGACAGTCGGGAGGGTGGAAGGTGCCAGACTGCCGTCGTCTCCATTTGGAGTCTCCCATTAGCATCTTTGAAAACCGTTAAAGCTTGACTGAGTACCTGTAGCATCTGAGGCGTGTACTAAGGAGATTCCTGTAGTGGGAAGACGGAAGCGGGTCACGGTTCGCTCACGGAAGGACATGGACATTTAGCTGATGGTTGATCGTTAGGGAGGAAATAGCGTGTAATACAGGATTAGTTCCACACCTTTTATGAGAGGTAATTTTTAGTTGAAAGGGGGCAGTGGTTGGTTCAAGGTTGCAGTTGTGTTACGCTCCATCTGAATGTGAGTGGGGGTGGCGCTGGCAGGGCCTTGGAGAAGGACGTGGGCGTGGAGAGTGGGGC